>CM064487.1:42810606-43283106 GCA_032716605.1 Paralithodes platypus | reverse complement strand
GAGCATTAGCGAGCCTACAATTTACGAGAAACCAGCCTTAGGCAGAGAAATTTTTCTACAGAAAAATGTACTAATATTATCTTGGGGGTATCTTTCTAAGCTTGATGGACGTCTAGGGAGCAAACCAAAAACCTTCTTTTCTTTCTCCATTATCTTGTTTTTTTTATGGTTCTCCTTTCCTGTCGTGCTCAATATGTGTTTTGTCTGTTTGGAGGAGGGTGTCAGTAGGCTACTAGACGGGTCAATTTACGAAAAATAACCACCTAACCCCCAACAAATGTATACAAAAGGTTTTGTAATGGATTCTGGTACTATTAGGCATGCTAAATAACATAATAAAAATCTAATTGATTTTGACACCGGAAACGGAGTCATTTTCAAGATGGCGTCCGAGATGGCGGCCATATATTGACCCGTCTATACCTATATACAAAAGGGTAGTATCAACTTGACTTATGGGCACCATATTGTATCTACCACATCTTCATTATTCTTGTCAACCTCTCTACTCAGTTGGTCTAAAGATAAACAAATTGACGGTAGTATTAGATCGACATAGGACAGGGTAATTAGACAACAACACGGTTCTCACGTCTGTATAGGGATTCTTCTTTACACTGTTTTCACTCTCTGTGCATATATTCTATAGTTTCCATCAATCTTTGTTCCGTGTATTAGTGAGTAATAGGTCGATGTTATAAAGCAACTTTTAAGACTTCGGGTCAACTATATGATCACAGGCATTTTTATTCTGCCTACTATTAGACGATTACATTCAGCTTATAAAGGTCCTCCAGCAATTAACAGGCTTACAACTATCTCATTTAACCCTTTTTACTACCACAGATCCTTCTTGACCTGCACAAAATCGTCTAAATTTAGATAGAATAAAACGAAAAAGACGTCGCCGGTACAGAAGGGGTTAACCTTTTTGGACCCACATATATTTTACAAACTAATATAACCGCCATAAAATAATGTGTTCAAAATAATAAACAAGCAACATCAACAAATGTGGGGGGGAATTTTTGCTATTGACTGTACAATCGCCTGCAATGAATTCTGACACGCACGCTAATGAACGATTTGTTAAGGGGAGGTATTTAGTTTGTTCCCTAGACCTCCATCAAGTTTAAAATTACACCCCCTTGAGTCCCTATCAAGATAAATTTGTACATTTTTCGGTAGAACAATTTCCCGGCCGAAGGCCGGTTCCTCTTAAATTACAGGCTCGCTATCGCTCGCCAGGATAAAATCGACACCTGAATAGCACAAAAGGTCTTAATATGGGGTGAAAGTTCTCAAAATCGGTAAACTAATGGGGCTAAACATGAGGGAGAAGGGGGTCAAGAAAAACAATCCCTGAAGTGGAGATCTCCCCTTAAAGCATTCCCCTAAGACACATGCCAAATTCAATGTTTTCCCTCCACTCGATGTCCACTGCCTAAAGTGTATGATACGGTGCGTCCACACTGGCAACAAAACATGTTTGCAACACAAAATACAACATAGTAGCAACAGCCTGTTAAGTTGTTAAATATATAGTGTTGCAGACATGTTGGTACTACACATTAGTACCAACATGTCTGCAACACTGTAACATTAACAACTTAATACGTTGTTGCCTACTATGTTGTATTTTGTGTTGCAAACATGTTTTGTTGCCAGTGTGGACGCACCTTATGGTAGTGTACCAGACCAGTTACGTGTGGAGGCGATTGTACCCAGGGCCCAATATAAACCTTGATTGTACCTATAATTACCAATGACGTCGAGAGAACTCAAGGTGTCAAAGGAAGGAAGGGACAGTGCTGAGAGGATAGACTACTACCTTGTCCACATAGCCTCAATGGTGTCACCTTGCCCGTTTCCTCATTAGTCATGTATACAGGGAGGCTCTTGTGGAAGTTCTTTCCTTAGAGCAGACATTTACGTTTACCTCAAATGGGAGATATATATACTGTATGTATATATATATATATATATATATATATATATATATATATATATATATATATATATATATATATATATATATATATATATATATATATATATATATATATATATATATATATATATATATAAGAGAAATAAACTCATATTTGTGAAGACAAAAATTACTGAATGAGAAGTGTCTAAAGGGGGACGCAAGCTGTTACATTTGACAAATTATTTGTCAATGAATATATATATATATATATATATATATATATTAGTTTGTGTAGAATAGTGTAATACTTGGCGTCAATGTGGGGTCCGTAGCCAAGCATAAAACGCGTGTTATGTTACGTTATACCCTCCCCCCCCAGCAACCAGTGGGTCACCAGGGAGTGTACCGGAGGGGAACCATGGGAGAGGCTGGACACACTAAATACTCACTATTCATTCACCACACCACCCACCATCAGACCACACCGGCCATGACTCACTTCGGGCGTAACAAAAAAAAAAAAGTAAGAAAAACAGTAACAAAAAAAAAGTATGAACAATGCGTGACTATAGGTAGGTAATGGACTGGGAAGGATGTGTGAACGGACATCTATAAGGAGAATTACAATAACCTCTACAGCAACCTCCAGTAACTGATTTAACATTATATTTCGCCAAACAAATATACCGCAGTCCACCCCAACTATCGCACCACGACAATATTGTAAGACACTGAATTCTATGGCTGTAACGTAATTCACAAACAATACCAGAAACTGTGGTGTATATTAATAAAAAAAAAAGCGCTACCAATACCATCTAGCAAGGCAACCTATATTTTGACACACTTTTTACATAATATACACACACCATAATTTTTCGCTTTACTTTAAGGGGACGTTTTTAGTTTGTTCCCTAGACTAGAGGTGGACCGGATATCTGTATCCGCATCCGCGGATATCCGCATCCGCATCCAATAATGCGGATATAGTGCGGATATTTTCGTAACTAATAAGTCATAAAAACTTATTATATTTACACTTTTACAGAATAACTAATTAACTATTAACCTCTTGAAGCTCTGACACGTTTTAGCAGTTTATTTTTGCTATCATTAGACGATTTTATGCTGCTTAGGAAGGATATGTGGGTATTAAAAGGGTAAAGAACTAAAGACTATCCCAATCAACCCTCTGACTTCCATATACCCTTCCTAATCTGAAAATAATCGTCTAATAATAGTCAGAGAACAACAAAAAAAGTGCATCATGGTCCTTTTCATGGATCCTCAGAGGGTTAAGAAGTAAATAGGACTATCCGCATCCGCATCCGCAAATACTGAAAATAAATATCCGCATCTACATCCGCATCCGCAAATATCAAAAAATCAATATCCGGTCCACCTCTACCCTAGACCTCCATCAAGCTTAAAATTACACCCCCTAGACCCCCTTTCAAGATAAATTTGTACATTTTTCGGTAGAAAATGTCCCAGCCGAAGGTCGCTTCCTCTTAGTTTGCAGCCTCGCTATCTCTCGCCAGGGAAAAATCGACACCTAAATGGCACGAAAGGTCTTAAAATTGACAGAAAAGGGACTAGGGTTTTTAAATTCACCAAACTAATGGAGTGAACGTCTTAAAATCTCAAAGCAATGAGGCTAAACATGAGGGAGAAAGGGGTCCAGCAAAAAATCCCTCGAGTGGAAATCTGCCCTTAATGAGTGCAACCCTACCACCAAAAGAAATCCTAGGTATACAAAATGTTGAGGAAAATAAAGTTGGCACACTGATAAACTGTACCAATGGAAGGCGCTGGGTGTGAAAGTACATAGCGTCTGTAGGTTACGGAGTCACTGTGTTTTACCGTTTTCGGTTTTATTCTGGAAACAATACATTTCATGTCACTATTCTGACCAGGACGACCTCATTTATCTAGCCTTGGTGGTGCAACGGTTACGGGCTGAGCAGTTAGCTTTATTTTAGTCTGGGGTTCGATTAATGTTGGAAGATTAATTATTAGCGTCCCCATCGTATTTCATATTGCAAATCAAAGTTATTGGAAGCAGCTTTCAATCTGAACCTCAGTTTAAAACGACATATTAGAGAACACATTCCACCACATTATATTATTTGGTCTATTCTTCTTTGTTTTTGTTTTTTGTTTTGTTTGTTGTTCTTTTATTTGTATTTTATTTTTATTTTTTATTTATTTTTTGGGGGGCGGACAACTTTACCATTACACCATTTGAACCAGAAGGCATAACAAAAGGGTTAAATCAAACCCAACAACTACATCAGCACAATGGCGCAATGTCCATCTTATTCTGGTTACCGGTACTATTAGACGCCCTTTCTTTAGCGTAATATTAATCTCTAGGACTCCGAATGGTAAATACTGTCTCAATAAACCATCTGTATAACATAGGATCTACTGTACTTAGAAAGTTAGATTTCATCAAATCTTGCATTGTCTTAGTCGGAATAAAAGTAATAAAGGTGTCACTAAGCTGAAAGGGTTAAGGGGGGTCACCGGCTTTGTTTCTCTTTCTCTCCTTTTCTCTCTTTCTCTGGCTTGTATCCATTCGGCCCCATTCAGCCAACGGTTTTAAGACGTTTATCCCCATCCAGGTGTCGATTTCTTCCATTGTATTGTATGGAGCATTGTATGGAGAAATCCGGCTTCGCCGGAGACATTTTTCTATCGAAAAATGTACAAATTTAGCTCGCTGTCAAAACAAAAATATATATTTTCCTGGCTCGCTACCGCTCGCCAGGAAAATATTGACACCTGGATGGGGGTAAACGTCTTAAAACAGTAGGCTGAATGGGACCGAATGGATAAAAGCCAGAGAAAGACAGATAAGGAGAGATAAAAGTCAGGTCACCCTCCTTAAAGTGCTAACCTAACTTAACAGTACAAGCTGAGCTGGTATTGGTTAAGGGGGGATGAGCGGGTGTTTATGGCCTCCTTCTCCCTCGTGTTTAGCCCCATTTGTTTTAGATTTTAAGACGTTCGGCCCATTAGTTTAGCGATTTTAATAGTTTACGCCCCATTTCTTTGTCAATAATAGGACTTTTCGTGCCATTTAAGTGTCGATTTTTTCCTGGCGAGCGGTAGCGAGCCTGTAATTTTAAAAGTAACCGGCCTTCGACCGGGATATTTTGCTACCGAAAAATTGTACAAACGTATCTTGAAGGGGAATCCTGGGGTTGTTCTTAAGTTTGATGGGAGGTCTAGGGAGGAAACTAGAAAAATAATAAATAAATTAAAAAATCGACCAAAAAGTGAACTGGAGGAAAATGAATGAAATGGCCTATACTGTGAGCAATCATTTATAGTGCCCGTAATATTATATCATTTATAGTGCCCGTAATATTATATCATTTATAGTGCCCGTAATATTATATCATTTATAGTGCCCGTAATATTATATCATTTATAGTGCCCGTAATATTATATCATTTATAGTGCCCGTAATATTATATCATTTATAGTGCCCGTAATATTATATCATTTATAGTGCCCGTAATTATATCATTTATAGTGCCCGTAATATTATATCATTTATAGTGCCCGTAATATTATATCATTTATAGTGCCCGTAATATTATATCATTTATAGTGCCCGTAATATTATATCATTTATAGTGCCCGTAATATTATATCATTTATAGTGCCCGTAATATTATATCATTTATAGTGCCCGTAATATTATATCCATTTAAAGGTACACATTGATGGTAATAAACCCATCTAATTCAAGGATAGATCATTAAATCACTATCAACATAGGTCTACCTAGTGTAAGTTCTGTGTGTGATATCCTGGGTTCGAATCCTGGGAGAATCACATGGTTTCATTTATAGATCATTAAATCACTATCAACATAGGTCTACCTAGTGTAAGTTCTGTGTGTGATATCCTGGGTTCGAATCCTGGGAGAATCACATGGTTTCATTTATTTCATTTGGGGTGTTACTGGTGTTAAGGGGAGATATCTACTGGAGGGATTTTTTTTTCTGGACTCCTTTCTCCCTCATGTGTAGCCCCATTGTTTTTCTAATTTTAAGACATTTGCCCCATTATTTTGACGATTTTAAGAACTTTCAACCCATTCCTGTCAATTTTAAGACCTTTCGTGCCATTTAGGTGTCGATTTTATCCTGGCGAGCGATAGCGAGCCTGTAATTTAAGAGGAACCGGCTTTCAGCCGGGAAATTTTTCTACCGAAAAATTTAAAAATTTATCTTGAAAGGGGCTCAAGGGGGTGTAATCTTAAGCTTGAAGGATATCTAGGGACCAAACTAAAAACCTCCCCTTAAGTACGATGTAAACAAAATATAAAAATAAGGTTATTTATAGCCTTAGTCATTGACACCGTATACTATGGTTGAGTTGTCCGGTATTGAAAAGGAAGCGGCCTTCGGCCGGGAAATTTTTCTACCGAAAAATATACAAATTTATCGTGAAAGGGGGTCTAGGGGGTGTTCTTCTAAACTTGATGGAGGTCTAGCGAGGAAACTCAAACATATATTAATAAATAAAAATATAGACCAAAAACCATGCACTACCCTCTTAATGGGATATAATAGATGTTATGTTGGATATATACATTACACAAAGTCTAGGGTATACTAAGGTTATGAACAAAGTATATATCATTAGGTATATTGCTAGTGGTTTAGCTATTTATCCTTGTATGTTATGTTTATTACGTTAATATATCATTAGGTATATTGCTAGTGGTTTAGCTATTTATCCTTGTATGTTATGTTTATTACGTTAATATATCATTAGGTATATTGCTAGTGGTTTAGCTATTTATCCTTGTATGTTATGTTTATTACGTTAATATATCATTAGGTATATTGCTAGTGGTTTAGCTATTTATCCTTGTATGTTATGTTTATTACGTTAATATATCATTAGGTATATTGCTAGTGGTTTAGCTATTTATCCTTGTATGTTATGTTTATTACGTTAATATATCATTAGGTATATTGCTAGTGGTTTAGCTATTTATCCTTGTATGTTATGTTTATTACGTTAATATATCATTAGGTATATTGCTAGTGGTTTAGCTATTTATCCTTGTATGTTATGTTTATTACGTTAATATATCATTAGGTATATTGCTAGTGGTTTAGCTATTTATCCTTGTAGGTTATGCTTATTACGTTAATATACCTTCATTGGACCCTTTTGTTTACAGTATACCGGTACCGTACGTAACTACAAGTCAACATATAATGGCAGAATATAATAACAAATAAATAACTAGTGGTTAATCAAATTCCTAATGCACATCAAATTCCTAATTCAAATTCCGAATCCCTTATGTGGTAATAGGCGCCTTCACAAATGGGGACACTGAGTACGAGTCATGTGATAAGTGGAAATGAGGCACACATATTTGGTGAGTTCATTGGAATGCTTACATTTGCTCAACGACGTCATCCAAGATGAACAGGTAGAAACCGGAAGGATTGGCAAGATTTTTGGATTTTCCGCATTGGACCGTATCTAACTATCACTCAAAGCCATTGTAATAAAACATGTCGGATATGCAGCTAGTGTGAAGGCGCCTATTAATTCACACGATAATAGAAAGTGTAGGCTACACAAACAAATGCATTAAATGCAGGAGTTGTCACTTTATTGTTAATACATTTACTGGGATAATTAAAATATCTATAAAAATAAAGGGTGAGTGTCTGTGTAAGAGAGTCCAGTGAACCTCTCCATTATATAGATTAAAATGTCCGGGAAGCAGTGTCATATTACACACAGTATCAGTAGAGGTGTTGGGGATAGCTCACTGTGTTATAGGGAGGGAGGGTGAGTGTCTGTGTAATTGAGTCCAGTGAACCTCTCCATTATATAGATAAAATGTCCGGGAAGCAGTGTCATATTACACACAGTATCAGTAGAGGTGTTGGGGATAGCTTACTGTGGTATAGGGAGGGAGGGTGAGTGTCTGTGTAATTGAGTCCAGTGAACCTCTCCATTATATAGATAAAATGTCCTGGAAGCAGTGTCATATTACACACAGTATCAGTAGAGGTGTTGGGGATAGCTCACTGTGTTATAGGGAGGGAGGGTGAGTGTCTGTGTAATTGAGTCCAGTGAACCTCTCCATTATATAGATTAAAATGTCCGGGAAGCAGTGTCATATTACACACAGTATCAGTAGAGGTGTTGGGGATAGCTTACTGTGGTATAGGGAGGAAGGGTGAGTGTCTGTGTAATTGAGTCCAGTGAACCTCTCCATTATATAGATTAAAATGTCCGGAAGCAGGTATTACACACAGTATCAGTAGACGTGTTGGGGATAGCTCACTGTGTTATAGGGAGGAAGGGTGAGGGGTAGGGAGGGGTAGGTCACTGTGTATAGGAATGGAGGGTGAGGGATAGAGAGGTAGGGTTAGGGTTAGGGAGGGAGGGTGAGGGGTAGGTCACTGTGTATAGGGAGGGAGGGTGAGGGATAGGGAGGTAGGGTTATGGATAGGGAGGGAGGGTGAGGGGTAGGTCACTGTGTATAGGGAGGGAGGGTGAGGGGTAAGGAGGGGTAGGTCACTGTGTATAGGGAGGGAGGGATAGGGAGGTAGGGTTAGGGATAGGGAGGGAGGGTGAGGGGTAGGTCACTGTGTATAGGGAGGGAGGGTGAGGGATAGGGAGGTAGGGTTATGGATAGGGAGGGAGGGATAGGGAGGGAGTCAGGAAAGGGGCAAGGGAGGAGAAAAGGTAGCGAAGTGGCTATGTTTAAAGTGTGAACATTGAGTATATATATATATATATATATATATATATATATATATATATATATACGGTATATATTACAATATATACTCTGCTCCTGCTCTGCTCCTGCCACAAGTCTGCCGACTCTGCCAGCAACGAGATGATTTGACAGGAAAATTGGATGAAGCCCACAACAAGATCAACGCCCTCACCAGGAAGCTGGAATCACTCCAAGAATTTGTAACACTCAACGTTGGAGTATCACTAACTCCAATTGTTTCAACTCCAGCATCCACCACCGCCCCAACGTCATCTGCCAACAATCCAACACCTGCAGTAGCCACTGCAGCAGATGCTTCTGATGAACCTGAGCCGACATCAAACCAGGACAGCCGCCCTGTTCACCTTAGTCTCTCCCCCACTCCTCGTGCAAGAAGCCTGCTAGCACGAACAGTACCAACCCCTCGCCCCCGTTCTAACCACTCCTCTCCCCGACCTGTACGCAGAGTCTCGCCACCACAGATTTCCGGATTTACACCAGTGAGGAACGGTGCACGACCAACGCAGAAAAGGTCTCATCTACCAGTCACAATGTCAAACAGATTTGAGATCTTGGTAGAGATGGAAGACGAACCAGAAGAGACCAGGCTCGTTGGGGATTCCATCCTACGAGGACAGGTCGAAGAGTTCTGCGACAGAGTCCCAAATCGACGAAAAAGATTTTGCATCCCAGGAGCTGGACTGGACGACATTGTGGAAGCCTTCGAAGATACCACAAAGGATGCAAACGAAAATACCCTTTTTGTCATCCATGCTGGTTCAAATGACATCATGCGCACCAGATCCGAAGAGTTGATAGAGAAATATCGCAAGATAATTCAGCACTACAAAAAGAAGTCAAGGAATATCATCATCTCAGGCATTCTCCCCAAGATTGACGCACCTGACAAATTCTACGACAAGGCCTTCAGCACAAATAGCCGACTAAAATATTTGTGTCTGAAGGAAGAAGTTGAATTCATCAACCTCTGGGATAATTTCTATAACCAGCCTACTCTGTTCCGCAAGGATGGCACTCATCTAAACCCTGTGGGTTCAGCACGCATGGGTCGTCTCCTACACGAAGCAGTCCGCAGCCATGGATCAAAAAACGCCATCCGAGAAGAAGCAGCAGTGACATAAATCATCCAACGTCAAGCAAAAAACAGAGGCAACCGAGGACCACCAGCGATAAGGACCGAAGACAGCGAGGACCGAGGACAGCCATGAACATACATGTAGATCCGACAAGAACCAACAATATATATTATTAACCTGACAAGCGCGATATGACAGTAGGTGCTAGGGTAGTTATTTGTGCATTTCTAGCCCTGGATTCTGACAGAATTCGTTATATTTACAATATAAACCATTATTTGTTTTCGGTATGCTTTTATTTTACATATATGATGTATATATGAACCTTCAAGAGTGCTAAAATAAGTGGGAAAAGCATTTGGGTGGTGAAAAACGAAGATATTGGCCACCCGGTCATAATCTCAGGCGAGAGAGAGAGACAGGCAGCCTTCCCCTCTCGCTGTCTGGGAGTCAACTGAGGAGAGCGGGGCGGTGTGTGTGCCGGTGTCTGGGTGTTGCATAACGATCTTTTATGCAACCCACTTGTGCTACATTATCGCGGGAGAGAAAAATAACCGATAAATGATGATAATAAGAGGAAAAATAGGTGATAATTGAGGAGGGGAGGGAGGGGGGAATAAGGTGGGGAAGGAGGGGAGGGGGGTGGGTGAGATTTACATGGATGAGTACTGGAGGGGAATTATCTCACCTAGAGACAAATTCCTTTGTTTTGATAGGCCCTTTTTTTTTATGGAAGGCTTTTTTTATGGTCCTGCTTCCGTGAGGCCTATCGCGTTCCCTATAGGAAGCCTTCCGTGAGGCCTATCGCGCTTGCCGGGTTAAAGAGCGTTCCGGGAGTTCTAAAATAACAAATTTAAAGGTTTTCTATGCAAACGCTCGTAGCATACGCAATACATTTTCAGATTTAGAGGAGCTAGTGTTTACAGAAAATTATGATGTGATTGGCATAACAGAATCTTGGCTCAATACAGAAGATAGAGACTTTTTAGCAGAGTATTCACTTCCCGGTTATGTAATGTTTGAGATAAGCCGAATAAATCGAAATGGAGGTGGCGTTTTACTTTATATCAAAGAAAGTCATAACCCTACCCTCTTGTCAAAACCTCAAATTGTGAACGTCGACACATCTTTTGTGCTAATAAAGAATAATAAAGGTACAAAAATAATACTTGCGTTAATATACAGACCTCCAGCTCAATCAGTGCAAACTGACCGAGAAATTTACGAACAAATTGCAGATGTAAGTAACTCACAAGATACCGTAATTTTTGGCGACTTTAATTTACCTGTGACCAAGTTGGGCGATACTCTTACTTCACACTCCGGACATGACTTGTATACGAACTTGCAAGAGAGTTTGCTTTATCAATTTGTTCGAACACCGACCCGTGGTAATAACGTTCTTGACATTGTACTTGCAACAAAAGAAGAATTAATAGAGAATTTGAATGTTGGTGATGAATTCAGTAACAGCGACCATCGTACGATAACTTTCAATTTAAACTTTACTAGTAACGAACCAAATAGTAGCATCGAAAAAGACCCTAATTTCAAGAAAGCAAACTTTCATAAACTTAGAGCTATGTTTAAAGAAACTGACTGGAGCTTTTTTAATTAACAATAACGACATAAATACATCTTGGAAGTTATTCGAAACCACTTACCTAAAAGCAGTGCAAGACTGCATACCATCGAAAATACGGCGTCCAGGCCATAACATAAGCCCAAATGGTGGAATAAAGATATTTCAAACTGCCTGCTTGCTAAAAAATTTGCTAATGATAGATTAAAATCCTCACAAAATGACGAAGAACGGGTGAAATTTGTAGAACTATGACGCAAAGCCAAAAAGTTAATTAAGCAAAGTAAAAAGACCTTAGAGTTACATATTGCGAATCAAAGTAAAACAAACCCGAAAGAATTCTATAGTTATATCAGAAAGAAAAAAGTAGTTACTTCAACTGTTGGACCGTTAGTCGATGAAAATGGAGAATACACCAAAGACGAAGTACAAATGAGTAATGCCCTCAATTCCTTCTTTGCATCAGTATTTACAACAGAAGACCTCAGTGATATCCCTACACCATCGCCGATTCAGATTGACAATTCAGATGTTCTAAGCAATATCACCATTACAGAGAGAGAAGTATTGAATTGTTTAGATAAACTCAAGGTAAATAAAACGCCTGGACCTGATACAATCTCGCCTAGAGTTCTAAAGGAAGCTAAGGATGAGCTCTCCAAACCAGTGACATTACTATTCAATAAATCCTTGCAGTCTGGAACTATGCCTGATCAGTGGAAGATAGCCAACGTAACACCGATATTCAAAAAAGGCAGCAAATCCCTACCCAGTAACTATCGTCCAATTAGCTTAACCTCAGTTGTATGTAAAATGCTAGAAACGGTCATAAGAGACAGACTCGTAAATCACTTAGAGGAAAATAACATACTTAAAGATACTCAACACGGCTTTCGTAAAAAACATTCCTGTTTAACAAACCTCTTATATTAGACTTCTTCCACGATATCCTCAACCTCTACGATGAGAGTAAAGCTGTAGATATTATGTACCTTGATTTTCAAAAGGCCTTTGACAAAGTTCCCCACAAACGTTTACTGCTAAAACTAAAAGCGCATGGAATACAAGATGGTGTGTTGAAATGGATAGAAAATTGGCTCAGCGACAGAAAGCAAAGAGTAGTCATAAACGGTAAGGCATCTAAATGGACCAATGTAAGTAGCGGGGTACCCCAGGGATCGCTACTAGGACCAATTATCTTTCTAATTTACATCAACGACATAGACGAGGGTCTCACCTGTACAATCTAAAAATGTGCTGACGATACAAAAATTGCAAATAGCGTACTCTCAAAAGAACAAGTTGACGATATGCAACACAATCTAGATAAATTGTCACATTGGGCCCAAATTTGGCAAATGAGTTTCAATGCGGATAAATGTAAAGTACTACATATCGGATACCTAAATGAGAAAGCAAACTATTCGATGAATGGCACTCAGCTTAAGAATGTAAACAGAGAAACCGATCTGGGAGTAACAATATCGAGTAACCTAAAACCGAGTCAACAATGTTCAGAAGTTGTTAAGAAGGCAAACAAAATAATTGGCTTTATAGGCAGGTCATTTGAGCATAAATCCAAAGACGTTATCCTAACCCTTTACAATTCCTTAGTCCGCCCTCTTCTGGAATACTGCGTTCAATGCTGGTGCCCTTATTACCAAAAAGACATAAACAAGCTAGAACGAGTTCAACGTAGAGTTACCAAAATTATACCTAGCCTAAAGAACAAACCATACGAAGAGCGTCTTAGAGAATTAAATCTAATTCCTTTAACACCTTACGAGCGGCCTATGCGGTTTATTTATGTGTACCGCACAGCGGGGTGTTTTTAGCCAAAATAGGGCTGTTTACGTGATCATTTTCATGCCTAAATAAGACCCAGAACGTAAAACAAGTACCTATCCCTGAAAGGGCATAAACAGAGCTTTCGAATGACACCAT
This sequence comes from Paralithodes platypus, assembly GCA_032716605.1. NCBI lineage: Eukaryota > Metazoa > Arthropoda > Malacostraca > Decapoda > Lithodidae > Paralithodes > Paralithodes platypus. The sequence goes on along the minus strand of CM064487.1, from coordinate 43,269,769 downwards.
AACGATCCTTGTATGATGGATAGTTTTCTTGCAATAACCGTGCAACGCGAGTGCAAAAAGCAGGTAATTCGGTACTTTCAGTACATAATTGAGTATGTAGCGAGTGAGAGAGGGAGGAGGGAGCTGAGATTTGTGTCAGTAGGTTCGCCGCGGTGTCTGGAGCAGTCATACGCTCGCTAGTCTCCTGCCACCACTTGTCTCTCTCTCTCAGCCACATTACGTGCTGAAATTGCCACTCGAGTTATGTCGAGCGCCGCCACATAGTCCAGCTTTATTTAACTCGACTTATGTTGCTCGCCGCTAATTAAGGGTTAACCCAGCGCAGATTAAGAGGTGACTTAATTCAAGTGTTCAAAATCATCAAAGGCATCGACAATATGAACTGTAGTAAGTACTTCACTATCGACCAATCTAATTACACGCGGGGAAACGGTTGCAAAATTATTGGTAAATCTTTTAACTCACACGAATCTAAGAATTTCTTCTTCAATCGAGTTGTCAACTTGTGGAATGGGCTTCCCGAGACGTTATAGACTGCAGCACCGTTGATTCATTTAAACTCCGCCTAGACAAATATTTCGCATCAAACCCGCGACTGACTGCGTTTGTAAATGAATAACTTTATTTTATCCTCCCCTCAGTTACTAACCCATATGTCCCCTACTAACTTCCTAGTCCTGCCACGGACATTAGTTCCAGGGAAGTAGTTCCCGTTCCAATGTTCCCTTACCCACTCTAAACCACTGTTTGGACACTTGATCCTCAGTGTTTTGGAGGACAAGCAGCCTAGAAGGGTCACTAGATTGTTGCTTGATTTCCTTTGTACTCCTTTGTACAATAACTCTTTCGGTGAGTGGGTTAATGACTGATAATTTACTTTCTACTAAGGAAAAACTAAGGTAAAATAGTGAAAGTAAGGAAGGACTCTAGTGCGTGACTTTACAAACACTGTAATTTGGTGAAGGCGGCGAGCGAGACTATGTTGTTAAGGGATCCCACCTCGTTTTGTTTTATCTTTCTCTCCCTCTCTCTTTGGCTTGTATCCATTCGGCCCCATTCAGCCTACCGTTTTAAGACGTTTAACCCCATCCAGGTGTCAATATATTTCTGGCGAGCGGTAGCGAGCCAGCATATATATTATTTTATTTTGACAGCAAGCTACATTTGTACATTTTTCGATAGAAAAATGTCTCCGGCGAAGCCGAATTTCTCCATACAATGCTGGCTCGCTATCGCTCACCAGGAAGAAATCGACACATGGATGGGGATAAACGTCTAAAACAGTTGGCTGAATGGGGCCGAATGGATACAAGCCAAGGAAAGAGAGAAAAGGAGAGAAAGATAAAAAAAAAAAACGGTGACCCCCTTAACCCTTCCGGTACTTGGACGCTTTCTCCACTGTATTCAGGCTAGCATTAGAAGAGTGTATTCAGCTTTGGAAGGCCCTCTAAGAATCAAAGAGGAAAACCATCTCTCAATTAACTGTCAGACTTACCAAAAAAAAAAAAAAAAAAAAAAAAAAAAAAAAAAAAAAAAACTTCCTAATCCTAATATAATCGTTTGGTGGTAGCCAGAATAAAGGAAGAATGCGTCCTCAAATACTGGCAGAGTTGCGCTATCTGGTTCGAAGACTTGTGGGTTATTATGATATTTTTTTGTTTTCATTATTATGGAGGATTTTGCTTTTTGTTTGCCATTGTCGAGTAGTATGTGCTAGTTTGTCCCCCAGGCTAATAAAAAACGCCTTCGCAGCTTCATTAAAACTAATAATAATAATAATAATAATAATAATAATAATAATAATCATGCCCACCCAGACCCCCTTCAAGCTAAACTTATGTACCGGTACGGTATTTTACAAAAGAAAAAAGTCCCGGCCGAAGGTAGATTTCGTTTAAGTTACAATTTTTGTTATCGCTCTTCCAGGAAAACAAATAAATCGACATCTGAATGGGGTGAAGCGTCATATCATCGCCAAACTAATGGGGTATAGGGTCAAGATGAGTGAGGGGTGAGGGTCAAGGGACGACGTACCGGTAGTAGTTATTTCTTCCACTACAATGACGCCCTTCTTACTGTTATTATGGCAAAAACTACACAATTGTATTCAGCTTAGGAAGGGCCTGTGGGAGCCAGAGGAGCAGATTTCACCCCTTGATTCCCAAAAGTCCTTCCTTAGCTTAATAATATCGTCAAACTTAAACCTTAACCCCTTCTTTACCGGCGACGTCTTTGTAACTTTATTCTGGCTACCATTACACGATGCTGTTGAGTTCAAAAAGGGCCTCCAGCAATTTACAGGCTTCGAACTATCTCGCTTAAGGGGAGGTTTCTAGTTTGTTTCCTACTCCTCCAGCAATCTTAAAATGTCACCCTCTTGACCCCCTTTCAAGATAAATTTGTACATTTTTCGGTAGAAAAATGTCCCTGCCAAAGGCCGGATACTCTTAAGTTACAGGCTCGCTATCGCTCGCCAGGATAAAATCGACACCTAAATATAATAAAGATGAATGGAGATATAACACCAGTACTCTTCAATCCTTTATTGGCTAGGGTTGAGTACAGGAGCGCCGAGACGCTAGTTGGTTATGTGAGAGTCTGGTGTGAACTGAAGGACTTGCTGCCTCCACAGGCCTGGGTGCCAGAGGCGCCCGCAAGTCTAAAGTGTCTGTGGTGCCATATGGTGTTGGACTATAGTGGTGTATACATTATTATTATATCTCCCCCCCCCCTATTGGCGTCCGACGAGGCGATGGTGGAGTCGGGCGGTGTAGGTTGAGTGGAGGGCGGTAGACGAAGCTGTCGTAGGAAGCGGCGGTTGCGGAGTGTGGCTCGCCCCGACCCATCCACCCGGATGGTATACTGGCGGTGTGGATGCACCTCCACTACAGTGCCAGTCTTGTTCCACCGTGTCGGGTTGTTACCCCCCTGGTTCTGGACGGAGACCCGGTCACCGACGTGGAGTGGTGATAAAGGCCGGGCTGAAGCATTATAGTATGTGGCTAGGGCAGCGTTACGGTGAAAAAGGGCTGCCCCACGAGCTTCGGCCGAGAGAAGCCAGTGGGGGTGGAGGTGGAGAAGTGCAGGATTGCAGGGGACGTGGTCCCGTAGGGTCCTGCCGAAGAGAAGTTGAGCTGGTGACTTGTCAATGGTCGAGAGGGGTGTGTTCCTGTATTGGAGGAGGGCGCGGGCTGCGGCGTTGTTGTCTAGAGAGCCAGTGGGGGATGTACAGTCCGCGATGATGCGGCGGGCTGCTTTAACAGCCAGCTCGGCGCGGCCATTAGACTGAGGGTAGAACGCAGAGCTGACCCGCTGTGACACACCCCAATGTGCCAGGAATTCTTGGAAGTCCCCGGCTGTAAACTGGGGCCCACCATCGCTCGCCAGTACCCGGGGTGCTCCGTAGTGGGTGAAGAGGGTACGGCACGCCGAGATGAGGTGGTGAGCATCACATTTACCTGGTGGCAGGTAGAAGATGTGGACATTGCTGGAGAAGCGATCGACGTAGACCAGGTAGTGTTTGCCCTGGTGCTGAAAAAAAATCGGCGGCTACCTGGTCGTATGGCCATTGGGGTGGGTCAGATGACATGAGTGGCTCTTTCGGCTGGGACGGGGCGTGGGCGCGGCAGTAGTGGCAGGTATCCAGGCAGTTGCGTAGGGCCTTGTCAATACCTGGCCAGTAAACACTCGCACGTGCACGGGCCTTCATGCCAGTCATACCCTGATGAGCTGAGTGAAGGGCCTCGAGAACTCTGGACCGAAGATGATGGGGGATGACTGGTCGTTGATCCATGAGGGCTACCCCGTCGACGGAAGTGAGGCGGTCTCTAACACCCCAGAACTGTCGTAGTTGTGGGGCGGTCGCCTCTCTGGAGTCCGGGAAGCCCTCGGGGATGGTCTGAAGAAGGGAGGTATACTCGCTGTCTTGTTGGCCGGCAGATTTAAGGTCAGACCATGATACAACTGGGTCAGGTATGGCGGCGAGCATGGTGAGGGAGGCCAAGGCAACCGAGTGGATATCGAGCTCGCTGGCGGCCGCACTATGCACATCATGGGCGTCCGCGGAGGGCCTGGTCGGGTAGCGGGAGACAGCGTCAGGGCCGCGGTGCCATTTGCCAGGCGTATGTTGAATGGTGAACTGGTATCGTAGGGTACGTTCCTTAATCTTGAACAGGCGAGGGTTTGGTATGTTGTCCAGGGACCGGTCGTTAAGGATGTGCAGTAGAGGTCTGTGGTCCACGACGACGACGAGGTCAGGGCAGCCCAGGACAAACATTCTGCATCTGTCAAGGGCGTCAGCCACTGCTAAAGCCTCGCCTTCGACGGGTGCGTAGTGGGACTCCGCAGGTGTGGTAAAAATAGAAGCCGGCGAAGACAAGTTTCCAACCGACCTTGCAACAGGTGGGGGCAGATGCGGTGGGGCAGGAACAATGTTGTTGGAGTAGGAGGAAGCCAAGGCCGGTTTTGCTCCAGTCTGTGGCGAGGCACGTGGGTCTGCCGATCTCGAAGGAGCAGACCCCTTCCTCAACCAGGTGTGTGATGTGGTCCTTAGATGTGGCAAAGGTACAGTCGAGTGCCTCATCCCAGTGGAAGGGGGTTTTGGACTGCACAAGTTCCCGGAAGGGCGCCATTTCCGGTTTGATGCTGAAGGCCCAGGCGACCTGTTCAACGAGACCAAACCACGACCGGGCTCCTGTGATGTCTGTGGGCGTGGGAAAGTCACGGATGGCCTTAATCATGGACGTGCATGGCTTAATTCCAGTGTCTGTGATGGTGAGTCCGGCGAAGTCAACTGAAGGGGCGGCGAAGGTAAACTTGTCAGGGTTGAAAGTGACACCGTTGGTTGCACAGAGGGCCAGGTAATCAAAAGTGTGCCAAAATGCCTCCTCGACTGAAGAGTCCCACAAAAGGGAGTCGTCGACACACTTCACCTTACGAGGGACAGCCTGTATGATTGCGTCGAAGCGTCGGGTATAGGCGTCGCCAGCTGCCAAGTAACCTTGAGGGGCCCTGATATACCTGTAACGGCCAAATTCCGTGATAAAAGTCGTAGCCTCCCTGCTGGATTCGTCGAGTAAAACAGCATGGTATCCATTCCAGGCGTCTAGGACCGTCTTACGAGTGCCTGCAGGGATGGATTGGGCCAAGTTGAATGGGCTCGGGGTGTGATGTGTCCGTGTAGAGGGATGAATAAGTGTATCACTGGTGGGGCATGAGGCAAAGGATGGGTCAGCCTGGTGGGTAACATTACTGGCCTGGGGCTGATGTTGTAGAGGCTGGTGGGGCTGGAGATCCTGGCGGGGCGGTGGTGGAGCTGTCGCGGGGCGATGTTGTAGATCCTGGCGGGGCGGTGGTGGAGCTGTCGCGGGGCGATGTTGTAGTTGTAGATTCTGCTGGTCCTGGTGATGCTGTAGAAAGGTGGCGATACTCGATTGGAGGGCGTCGATCCTTTCATTCAAGTAGATGATGGATGGGTATGGAGACAGGGCATCGGGCAATGAAGGCTCGACCGGTTGGGAGGTAGATGTAGCCGGGTAGGGACCGCATGGCGGCAAGCCGGCTTCCACAGCAGCTGCAGCCTCAGCTAGGTAGTGCAGGTTCTCCATGTAGGTTCAGATACTGATATACACTGCGCCATATAATAAAGATGAATGGAGATATAACACCAGTACTCTTCAATCCTTTATTGGCTAGGGTTGAGTACAGGAGCGCCGAGACGCTAGTTGGTTATGTGAGAGTCTGGTGTGAACTGAAGGACTTGCTGCCTCCACAGGCCTGGGTGCCAGAGGCGCCCGCAAGTCTAAAGTGTCTGTGGTGCCATATGGTGTTGGACAATAGTGGTGTATACATTATTATTATACTAAATTGCACGAAAAGTCTTAAAATTGACAGAATGGGGCGGAAATTCTTAAAATCACCAAACTAATGGGGAAAACGTCTTAAAATCTCAAAATCAATGGGGCTAACCATGAGGGAGAAAGGGGTCAAGAAAAAAATCCCTTAAGTGGAGACCTCCCCTTAACCCTTTGGACTACCACAGATCCCTTGTAAACAGCACAAAAGCGTCAAAATACAGCACGAATAAAATAGAAGAGACGTCGCCGGTACAGCGTGGGTTAATAAGATAAGTTCTGCATCATTGTACCGAAAGGGTTAACTACGTCACTCTATACCCTACATTTACTCTCTACATTTAAGGGGGACTGGTTGCTTCGCCCGCATGTTTAGCGCCATTAGTTTTCAAATTTTGAGACGTTTGGCCCATTAGTTTGGCGATTTTGAGACCTTTCGTTACATTTTGTTGTCAATAGTCAGACCTTTCGTGCCAGTTAGAAGTCGATTATTTCCTGGCGAACGATAGCGAGCCTGTAATTTTTAAGGAATCGGCCTTCGACCGGGAAAGTTTTCTTCCGAAAAAATGTACAAATATATCGTGAAAGGGGGTGTATGGGGTGTTTTGTTTAAGCTTGATGGAGGTCTAGCGAAGAAACTAAATATATAAATAAATATATAAATAGACCAAGCAAAAAACCATTCCCCCTTAAAACCACCCAACTAAATACCCACCAAATGTTCCTAAATATGGAAGACAGAACCCAGCGAGTTAAACAGTATATATAGCTTGTCAATATCATGAGGCCAATATGTGCTCTCTGTACAATCACACTACCCAGCACCATCATCATCATATCAAACACAACATTATAACACTCGTAACCCACGCATCACACTCTCAAAACATAATCACAACACTCAAAACACAATCACAACACTCAAAACACAATCACAACACTCAAAACACAATCACAACACTCATACAGACATACAATTCTACAAACTCAATCACAACACCCATGCAGACATTACACTCTCAAAAACACAATCACAACACTCAAAACAATCACAACACTCATACAGACAAAACACTCATACAGACACAAAACTCAAAACACAATCACAACACTCAAACAGACATAAGATTCTACAAACACAATCACAATACTCATGCAGACATAACACTCTCAAAAACACAATCATAACACTCAAACCAATCACAACACTCATACGGACAAAACACTCAAAAAACATTCGCAACACTCAAACAGACATAACACTCAAAACACAATCACAACACTCACATAGACATATCACTCTACAAACACAATCACAACACTCATACAGACTTAACACACTCAAAAACACAATCACAACACTCACCACAAGATTAGCTACATTTTACTCCCATCTAAATTTACTATCTATCTAAAAGCAGCCACTTAAACTCTGCCCAAACCCTCCTAAACAAAGAGGATATAGGTTGTGAATATCGAGGGGTGTTATTACGAGTTCTGGTTAAGTGGTGGAGAGGGTCTGTTCCTGTGGCTGACTCAGGGCGAGGACTATTTGTTTATAGTTTTATACCTTAGGTTGATTTGAACCCCCCCCCCCCTCCTGTTTCGACCCATTAGTTTGGCAATTTCAAGACGTTTTGCCTCATTAATTTGGCGATTTTTGGACGTTTCTCCTCAATATGTTATGTAATCGATATTTTCCTGGCGAGCGAGAGCGAGCATGCATTATACGATCAAACGACCTTCGGTCGTGAAATTATTCTACCGGAAAGCGTACAAATTTAGTTAGAAAGGAGTCTGGAGGGATGGTTTTCATAAGTTGAAGGTGAACTAAAGGGCAAAAGTCCCTTGATTTTGGCCCTGTCACTCTTTCAACTCTGGGGGAGGCACTCGCTACAGGCAGTTCTGCCTTTTGTCTCCCTCAATCACATAGACAAAATAATAAAAAAAACAAATAAGAAAGAACCGTATGAAGTTAAACCCGTGATTCAGCAAACCGTCATAACACCATCAACATAAACCCCGGTAAGTTAACACGCAGATAAAGCTTATCAATATAGATAGAGGGACCCATTCCTATTTATATGAGTCCCGGCTAAGTGGCTGAGGGGGTCTGTCTGTTCCTGTAGGGGAGTCAGATCAGGAAGGATTTGTTAAGGGGAGGTGGATCGTTTTTCTGGTCCCCCTTCTTCCTCATGTTTAGCCCCATTAGTTTTCCGATTTTAAGACGTTCGCCCATTATTTTGGCGATTTTAGCACCTTTCGCCCCATTAAGTTGTCAATATTAAGACCTTTCGTGCCATTTAGGTATCGATTTTTTCCTGGCGAGCGATAGCAAGCCTGAAATTTTAAGAGGAAACGGCCTTCGGCCGGGACATTTTTCTACCGAAAAATGTACACATTTATCTGGTAGGGGGGTCTAGGGGGTGTTTTTCTAAGCTTGATGGAGGTCTAGGGAGGAAACTAAGAAAACAGTAAAAAGACATAAATACGCAAATGAATCCACCCATCCCCCTTTGAAACACAGCTATAGCTTGTCAATATAAAGACATACATACGCAAATGAATCCGCCCATCCCCCTTTGAAACACAGCTATAGATTATCAATATAAAGACATACATACGCAAATAAATCCACCCATCCCCCTTTGAAACACAGCTATAGCTTATCAATATAAAGACATACATACGCAAATAAATCCACCCATCCCCCTTTGAAACACAGCTATAGCTTATCAATATAAAGACATACATACGCAAATAAATCCACCCATCCCCCTTTGAAACACAGCTATAGCTTATCAATATAAAGACATACATACGCAAATAAATCCACCCATCCCCCTTTGAAACACAGCTATAGCTTATCAATATAAAGACATACATACGCAAATAAATCCGCCCATCCCCCTTTGAAACACAGCTATAGCTTATCAATATAAAGACATACATACGCAAATGAATCCGCCCATCCCCCTTTGAAACACAGCTATAGCTTGTCAATATAAAGACATACATACGCAAATGAATCCACCCATCCCCCTTTGAAACACAGCTATAGCTTATCAATATAAAGACATACATACGCAAATAAATCCACCCATCCCCCTTTGAAACACAGCTATAGCTTGTCAATATAAATACATACATACGCAAATGAATCCACCCATCCCCCTTTGAAACACAGCTATAGCTTGTCAATATAAAGACATACATACGCAAATGAATCCACCCATCCCCCTTTGAAACACAGCTATAGCTTGTCAATATAAAGACATACATACGCAAATAAATCCACCCATCCCCCTTTGAAACACAGCTATAGCTTGTCAATATAAAGACATACATACGCAAATGAATCCACCCATCCCCCTTTGAAACACAGCTATAGCTTGTCAATATAAAGACATACATACGCAAATGAATCCACCCATCCCCCTTTGAAACACAGCTATAGCTTGTCAATATAAAGACATACATACGCAAATGAATCCACCCATCCCCCTTTGAAACACAGCTATAGCTTGTCAATATAAAGACATACATACGCAAATAATCCACCCATCCCCCTTTGAAACACAGCTATAGCTTATCAATATAAAGACATACATTCGCAAATAAATCCACCCATCCCCCTTTGAAACACAGCTATAGCTTATCAATATAAAGACATACATACGCAAATAAATCCACCCATCCCCCTTTGAAACACAGCTATAGCTTATCAATATAGAGACATACATACGCAAATAAATCCACCCATCCCCCTTTGAAACACAGCTATAGCTTATCAATATAAAGACATACATACGCAAATAAATCCACCCATCCCCCTTTGAAACACAGCTATAGCTTATCAATATAGAGACATACATACGCAAATAAATCCACCCATCCCCCTTTGAAACACAGCTATAGCTTGTCAATATAAAGACATACCGGTACATACGCAAATGAATCCACCCATCCCCCTTTGAAACACAGCTATAGCTTGTCAATATAAAGACATACATACGCAAATGAATCCACCCATCCCCCTTTGAAACACAGCTATAGCTTGTCAATATAAAGACATACATACGCAAATGAATCCACCCATCCCCCTTTGAAACACAGCTATAGCTTATCAATATAAAGACATACATACGCAAATAAATCCACCCATCCCCCTTTGAAACACAGCTATAGCTTATCAATATAAAGACATACATACGCAAATAAATCCACCCATCCCCCTTTGAAACACAGCTATAGCTTATCAATATAAAGACATACATACGCAAATGAATCCACCCATCCCCCTTTGAAACACAGCTATAGCTTGTCAATATAAAGACATACATACGCAAATGAATCCACCATCTCCCTTTGAAACACAGCTATAGCTGTCAATATATAGACATACATACGCAAATAAATCCACCCATCCCCCTTTGAAACACAGCTATAGCTTATCAATATAAAGACATACATACGCAAATAAATCCACCCATCCCCCTTTGAAACACAGCTATAGCTTATCAATATAGAGATATACATACGCAAATAAATCCACCCATCCCCCTTTGAAAACACAGCTATAGCTTATCAATATAAAGACATACATACGCAAATAAAATCCACCCATCCCCCTTTGAAACACAGCTATAGCTTATCAATATAGAGATATACATACGCAAATAAATCCACCCATCCCCCTTTGAAACACAGCTATAGCTTGTCAATATAAAGACATACCGGTACATACGCAAATGAATCCAGCCATCCCCCTTTGAAACACAGCTATAGCTTGTCAATATAAAGACATACATACGCAAATGAATCCACCCATCCCCCTTTGAAACACAGCTATAGCTTATCAATATAAAGACATACATACGCAAATGAATCCACCCATCCCCCTTTGAAACACAGCTATAGCTTATCAATATAGAGACATACATACGCAAATAAATCCACCCATCCCCCTTTGAAACACAGCTATAGCTTATCAATATAAAGACATACATACGCAAATAAATCCACCCATCCCCCTTTGAAACACAGCTATAGCTTATCAATATAAAGACATACATACGCAAATAAATCCACCCATCCCCCTTTGAAACACAGCTATAGCTTATCAATATAAAGACATACATACGCAAAATAAATCCACCCATCCCCCTTTGAAACACAGCTATAGCTTATCAATATAAAGACATACATACGCAAATAAATCCACCCATCCCCCTTTGAAACACAGCTATAGCTTATCAATATAAAGACATACATACGCAAATAAATCCACCCATCCCCCTTTGAAACACAGCTATAGCTTATCAATATAAAGACATACATACGCAAATAAATCCACCCATCCCCCTTTGAAACACAGCTATAGCTTATCAATATAAAGACATACATACGCAAATAAATCCACCCATCCCCCTTTGAAACACAGCTATAGCTTATCAATATAAAGACATACATACGCAAATAAATCCACCCATCCCCCTTTGAAACACAGCTATAGCTTATCAATATAAAGACATACATACGCAAATAAATCCACCCATCCCCCTTTGAAACACAGCTATAGCTTATCAATATAAAGACATACATACGCAAATAAATCCACCCATCCCCCTTTGAACACAGCTATAGCTTATCAATATAAAGACATACATACGCAAATGAATCCACCCATCCCCCTTTGAAACACAGCTATAGCTTATCAATATAAAGACATACATACGCAAATAAATCCACCCATCTCCCTTTGAAACACAGCTATAGCTTATCAATATAAAGACATACATACGCAAATGAATCCACCCATCCCCCTTTGAAACACAGCTATAGCTTATCATATAAAGACATACATACGCAAATAAATCCACCCATCCCCCTTTGAAACACAGCTATAGCTTATCAATATAAAGACATACATACGCAAATAAATCCACCCATCCCCCTTTGAAACACAGCTATAGCTTATCAATATAAAGACATACATACGCAAATAAATCCACCCATCTCCCTTTGAAACACAGCTATAGCTTATCAATATAGACATACATACGCAAATAAATCCACCCATCTCCCTTTGAAACACAGCTATAGCTTATCAATATAAAGACATACATACGCAAATAAATCCACCCATCTCCCTTTGAAACACAGCTATAGCTTATCAATATAAAGACATACATACGCAAATAAATCCACCCATCCCCCTTTGAAACACAGCTATAGCTTATCATATAAAGACATACATACGCAAATAAATCCACCCATCTCCCTTTGAAAACACAGCTATAGCTTATCAATATAAAGACATACATACGCAAATAAATCCACCCATCCCCCTTTGAAACACAGCTATAGCTTATCAATATAAAGACATACATACGCAAATAAATCCACCCATCCCCCTTTGAAACACAGCTATAGCTTATCAATATAAAGACATACATACGCAAATAAATCCACCCATCTCCCTTTGAAACACAGCTATAGCTTATCAATATAAAGACATACATACGCAAATGAATCCACCCATCTCCCTTTGAAACACAGCTATAGCTTATCAATATAGAGGGGCTCAATATTTGTTAACTCCGTCACCACCATCACGTCATTTACAGCATATTCTATACTGGGTTTATTTTCAACTCAGGCTAAATTGCTAAGTTACCATTAAGATTTCTCAGTTATATTGAAGATTGTGTAGTGAAATATGGTGCTAACTATATAAATGTGGTCTTAATATGATACAGAGACAGTGATTTCATATTTTGTAGTGAACTATGGTGCTAACTATATAAATGTGGTCTTAATATGATAGAGAGACAGTGATTTCATATTTTGTAGTGAAATATGGTGCTAACTATATAAATGTGGTCTTAATATGATAGAGAGACAGTGATTTCATATTTTGTAGTGAAATATGGTGTTAACTATATAAATGTGGTCTTAATATGATAGAGAGACAGTGATTTCATATTTTGTAGTGAAATATGGTGGTAACTATATAAATGTGGTCTTAATATGATACAGAGACAGTGATTTCATATTTTGTAGTGAACTATGGTGCTAACTATATAAATGTGGTCTTAATATGATAGAGACAGTGATTTCATATTTTGTAGTGAAATATGGTGTTAACTATATAAATGTGGTCTTAATATGATAGAGAGACTGATTTCATATTTTGTAGTGAAATATGGTGTTAACTATATAAATGTGGTCTTAATATGATAGAGAGAGACAGTGATTTCATATTTTGTAGTGAAATATGGTGGTAACTATATAAATGTGGTCTTAATATGATACAGAGACAGTTATTTCATATTTTGTAGTGAACTATGGTGCTAACTATATAAATGTGGTCTTAATATGATAGAGAGACAGTGATTTCATATTTTGTAGTGAAATATGGTGTTAACTATATAAATGTGGTCTTAATATGATAGAGACAGTGATTTCATATTTTGTAGTGAAATATGGTGGTAACTATATAAATGTGGTCTTAATATGATACAGAGACAGTGATTTCATATTTTGTAGTGAACTATGGTGCTAACTATATAAATGTGGTCTTAATATGATAGAGAGACAGTGATTTCATATTTTGTAGTGAAATATGGTGTTAACTATATAAATGTGGTCTTAATATGATAGAGACAGTGATTTCATATTTTGTAGTGAAATATGGTGGTAACTATATAAATGTGGTCTTAATATGATACAGAGACAGTGATTTCATATTTTGTAGTGAAATATGGTGGTAACTATATAAATGTGGTCTTAATATGATACAGAGACAGTGATTTCATATTTTGTAGTGAAATATGGTGCTAACTATATAAATGTGGTCTTAATATGATAGAGAGACAGTGATTTCATATTTTGTAGTGAAATATGGTGCTAACTATATAAATGTGGTCTTAATATGATAGAGAGACAGTGATTTCATATTTTGTAGTGAAATATGGTGGTAACTATATAAATGTGGTCTTAATATACAGAGACAGTGATTTTTATTTGTAGTGAAATATGGTGCTAACTATATAAATGTGGTCTTAATATGATAGAGACAGTGATTTCATATTTTGTAGTGAAATATGGTGCTAACTATATAAATGTGGTCTTAATATGATAGAGACAGTGATTTCATATTTTGTAGTGAAATATGGTGGTAACTATAAATGTGGTCTTAATATGATACAGAGACAGTGATTTCATATTTTGTAGTGAAATATGGTGGTAACTATATAAATGTGGTCTTAATATGATACAGAGACAGTGATTTCATATTTTGTAGTGAAATATGGTGCTAACTATATAAATGTGGTCTTAATATGATAGAGAGACAGTGATTTCATATTTTGTAGTGAAATATGGTGTTAACTATATAAATGTGGTCTTAATATGATAGAGAGACAGTGATTTCATATTTTGTAGTGAAATATGGTGCTAACTATATAAATTTGGTCTTAATATGATAGAGAGACAGTGATTTCATATTTTGTTCCAAACAGTATTGAGAAATTAGCTGCTAAGGGATTCAATTTACCATCAGCTGGACAAAATAGACTATAGTTACTATTAGACGATTTTCTTTAGCTTATGATCTACTTCTAGGACTCAAAGGGGGTAAATACGATCTCAATAAACAATCTGATATTGTATATAATTTTTTTTTTTTTTAAATGCATACAATCGTCTAATTTTAGCAAGAATAAAATTGAAAGGCGTCATCGTGCTGAAGGGGTTAAGGGGAGATGGTTCTTTGATTGGTTGTTGTTGTTTTTTAATCTATTTTATTGTGTTGTTGTTTTTTAGTTTCCTACCTAGACCTCTATCAAGCTTTAAACAAAAATCCATTAGATCCCCGAGTAGATTAATTTGTAAATTTTTCGGTAGAAAAATGTGTCGGTTCTTCCAAAATTACAGGCTCACTATCGTTCGCCACGAAAAATATAGACACCTAAATAGCACGAGAGGTCTTAATATTGACAAAGAAATGGGGCGACAGGTCTTAAAGTTAAAATCGACAAACTAATGAGCCGGACGTCATAAAATCTGAAAACAAATGAGGCTAAACACGAGAAAGAAGGGTGACCAGAAAAACGGACCATCTTCCCTTAACACCGCAGATAAAAGTTAACCCCTTCTAGACCGAAGACGCATTTCTCAAAATATTCTAGTTATCATTAGCCGATTATATGCAGCTTAGGAAAGATCTCTAGGCATGAAGGGTGAACATCATCTCAATTAACCCTCAGACCCCCATAATCCCCCCCCCCTGCCCCCAAGCTGAATAATATCGTCTATTGGTAGCCAAAACATAAAACACTTCGCCCTATACTGAAGGGGTTAACACTACTATGTATACTGAATCTCTCTCTCTCTCTCTCTCACACACATATACATATAGCAACTTCTTTTACAATAGACCTAAAGGGAAATATGTGTAGGAATGGGATATGTGTAGGAATCTTCACACACACACACACACACACACACACACACACACACACACACACACACACACACACACACACACACACACACACACACACACACACACACACACACACACACACACACACACACACACACACACACACACACACACACACACACACAATGACGAAGAACGGCTGAAATTTGTAGAGCTACGACGCAAAGCCAAAAAGTTAATTAAGCAAAGTAAAAAGACCTTAGAGTTACATATTGCGAATCAAAGTAAAAGAAACCCGAAAGAGTTCTATAGTTATATCAGAAAGAAAAAAGTAGTTACTTCAACTGTTGGACCGTTAGTCGATGAAAATGGAGAATACACCAAAGACGAAGAACAAATGAGTAATGCCCTCAATACCTTCTTTGCATCAGTTTTTACAACAGAAAACCTCAGTGATATCCCTACACCATCGCCGATTCAGATTGATAATTCAGATGTTTTAAGCAATATCACCGTTACAGAGAGAGAAGTATTGAATTGTTTAGATAAACTCAAGGTAAATAAAACGCCTGGACCTGATACAATCTCGCCTAGAGTTCTAAAGGAAGCTAAGGATGAGCTCTCTAAACCACTGACATTACTATTCAATAAATCCTTGCAGTCTGGAACTATGCCCGATCAGTGGAAGCTAGCCAACGTAACACCGATATTCAAAAAAAGGCAGCAAATCCCTATCCAGTAACTATCGTCCAATTAGCTTAACCTCAGTTGTATGTAAAATGCTAGAAACGGTCATAAGAGACAGACTCGTAAATCACTTAGAGGAAAATAACATACTTAAAGATACTCAACACGGCTTTCGTAAAAACGTTCCTGTTTAACAAACCTCTTAGACTTCTTCCACGATATCCTCAACCTCTACGATGAGAGTAAAGCTGTAGATATTATATACCTTGATTTTCAAAAGGCCTTTGACAAAGTTCCCCACAAACGTTTACTGCTAAAACTAAAAGCGCATGGAATACAAGACGGTGTGTTGAAATGGATAGAAAATTGGCTCAGCGACAGAAAGCAAAGAGTAGTCATAAACGGTAAGGCATCAAAATGGACCAATGTAAGTAGCGGGGTACCCCAGGGATCGGTACTAGGACCAATTCTCTTTCTAATTTACATCAACGACATAGATGAGGGTCTCACCTGTACAATCTCAAAATTTGCTGACGATACAAAAATTGCAAATAGCGTACTCTCAAAAGAACAAGTTGACGATATGCAACACAATCTAGATAAATTGTCATGTTGGGCCCAAATTTGGCAAATGAGTTTCAATGCGGATAAATGTAAAGTACTACATATCGGATACCTAATGAGAAAGCAAACTATTCGATGAATGGCACTCAGCTTAAGAATGTAAACAGAGAAACCGATCTGGGAGTAACAATATCGAGTAACCTAAAACCGAGTCAACAATGTTCAGAAGTTGTTAAGAAGGCAAACAAAATAATTGGCTTTATAGGCAGGTCATTTGAGCATAAATCCAAAGAAGTTATCCTAACCCTTTACAATTCCTTAGTCCGCCCTCTTCTGGAATACTGCGTTCAATCCTGGTGCCCTTATTACCAAAAAGATATAAACAAGCTAGAACGAGTTCAACGTAGAGTTACCAAAATGATACCTAGCCTAAAGAACAAACCATACGAAGAGCGTCTTAGAGAATTAAATCTATTTCCTTTAACCCAGCGCAGATTAAGAGGCGACTTAATTCAAGTGTTCAAAATCATCAAAGGCATCGACAATATGAACTGTAGTAAGTACTTCACTATCGACCAATCTAATTACACGCGGGGAAACGGTTGCAAAATTATTGGTAAATCTTTTAACTCGCACGAATCTAAGAATTTCTTCTTCAATCGAGTTGTCAACTTGTGGAATGGGCTTCCCCGAAACGTTATAGACTGCATCACCGTTGATTCATTTAAACTCCGCCTAGACAAATATCTCGCATCAAACCCGCGACTGACTGCGTTTGTAAATTAATAACTTTATTTTATCCCCCCCTCAGTTACTAACCCATCTGTCCCCTACTAACTTCCTAATCCTGCCACGGACATTAGTTCCAGGGCAGTAATTCCCTTTCCAATGTTCCCTTACCCACTCTAAACCACTGTTTGGACACTTGATCCTCAGTGTTTTGGAGGACAAGCAACCTAGAAGGGTCACTGGATCTGTTGTTGCTTGATTTCCTTTGTACTCCTTTGTACACACACACACACACACACACACACACACACACACACACACACACACACACCACCCTACCCTATTAAAAAGCTTTCATCTCCTATTTACTCCAATGTTACTCTATCGCCACACTAATTCGTCCCTCGGGCTCTGTTAGGGTGTTAAGTCGCCTGCTAAAGTTCGAACCCAAACAGAAGTTTCACGAATTAATTGTTATTGTATTGTAGCTAAGCTTAGAGTACTACAATGATGTAATATTTTCAATGCAATAAAATAAAATAGATTGATATAATTATCTTGAAAACTACAGTATATTGTCTTCGAGGTTCATTGCATTTATTACTAAAAAATTAACTACAACAATAATATCGTTAAAATAGTATTGCAGTAAAGACATATTGAGCCCCTCCCTCCCTCCCTCCCTCCGAGCCTCTTTATCCCCGTCCGTTTATAAGTCTGGCAGCTGAGGAGGTCAATTGGTATAAGAGTTCAGTCACCTTAACACTAGCTAGTGCCATGGGGATGTTTTTGGACCCTCCCTGTTTCACTCCATTAGTTTGGAGAATTCAAGATACAGTACTTCACCTCATTTGCTTGGCGATTTAAAAACACTTCACCCCATTCAGTTCTCGATTTTTAAATTCTGGGCAAGCCCCTGGCTGGGAAAATTTTCTACCGAAAATGTAATGATTTAGCTTGAGAGGGGTCCAGAGGGTTTTTTTTTTTTTTTTTTTTTTTTTTTTTTTTTTTTTTTCTAGGAGATAACTAATACTACATCGCTCAGTAATAACAAAATCAATCAAAACCCTCGATAACAATACAAATCATAATAACCCCCAAAACATCGTACCAAATAGTAATAAATAATATACCGAAGGTTTATGTAAGGTTTATACACGCAATCCTCCACATTCAAACCATAATCCCTGACATCGTTATACTCCTATAACAATAAACACTCTTTTGTCCCTTCAACGTATGGTTTATACACTAAATCCCTCAATCCCTGACTCCTTTATTCCTTTATGACAATATACACTCACTTCTACCTTTCAACACAAGGTCTTTACATCCACCCTCACTCTAACCATCACCACACTTGTTCCTCTTCACTCTAACAATATACACTCCCTTCTACCTTTACAATATAGGGTCTTTACATCCACCCTCACTCTAACCATCACCACACTTGTTCCTCTTCACTCTAACAATATACACTCCCTTCTACCTTTACAATATAGGGTCTTTACATCCACCCTCACTCTAACCATCACCACACTTGTTCCTCTTCACTCTAACAATATACACTCCCTTCTACCTTTACAATATAGGGTCTTTACATCCACCCTCACTCTAACCATCACCACACTTGTTCCTCTTCACTCTAACAATATACACTCCCTTCTACCTTTTTAGCGGGGTACCCCAGGGATCGGTACTAGGACCAATTCTCTTTCTAATTTACATCAACGACATAGATGAGGGTCTCACCTGTACAATCTCAAAATTTGCTGACGATACAAAAATTGCAAATAGCGTACTCTCAAAAGAACAAGTTGACGATATGCAACACAATCTAGATAAATTGTCATGTAGGGCCCAAATTTGGCAAATGAGTTTCAATGCGGATAAATGTAAAGTACTACATATCGGATACCTAAATGAGAAAGCAAACTATTCGATGAATGGCACTCAGCTTAAGAATGTAAACAGAGAAACCGATCTGGGAGTAACAATATCGAGTAACCTAAAACCCAGTCAACAATGTTCAGAAGTTGTTAAGAAGGCAAACAAAATAATTGGCTTTATAGGCAGGTCATTTGAGCATAAATCCAAAGAAGTTATCCTAACCCTTTACAATTCCTTAGTCCGCCCTCTTCTGGAATACTGCGTTCAATCCTGGTGCCTTATTACCAAAAAGATATAACCAAGCTAGAACGAGTTCAACGTAGAGTTACCAAAATGATACCTAGCCTAAAGAACAAACCATACGAAGAGCGTCTTAGAGAATTAAATCTATTTCCTTTAACCCAGCGCAGATTAAGAGTGACTTAATTCAAGTGTTCAAAATCATCAAAGGCATCGACAATATGAACTCTAGTAAGTACTTCACTATCGACCAATCTAATTACACGCGGGGAAACGGTTGCAAAATTATTGGTAAATCTTTAACTCACACGAATCTAAGAATTTCTTCTTCAATCGAGTTGTCAACTTGTGGAATGGGCTTCCCCGAAACGTTATAGACTGCATCACCGTTGATTCATTTAAACTCCGCCTAGACAAATATCTCGCATCAAACCCGCGACTGACTGCGTTTGTAAATGAATAACTTTATTTTATCCCCCATTCAGTTACTAACCCATCTGTCCCCTACTAACTTCCTAATCCTGCCACGGACATTAGTTCCAGGGCAGTAATTCCCTTTCCAATGTTCCCTTACCCACTCTAAACCACTGTTTGGACACTTGATCCTCAGTGTTTTGGAGGACAAGCAACCTAGAAGGGTCACTGGATCTGTTGTTGCTTGATTTCCTTTGTACTCCTTTGTACTCCTTTGTACTTTGTACAACATAGGGTCTTTACATCCACCCTCACTCTAACCATCACCACACTTGTTCCTCTTCACTCTAACAATATACACTCACTTCTACCTTTCAACACAAGGTCTTTACATC
Organism: Paralithodes platypus; assembly: GCA_032716605.1. Classification (NCBI taxonomy): domain Eukaryota; kingdom Metazoa; phylum Arthropoda; class Malacostraca; order Decapoda; family Lithodidae; genus Paralithodes; species Paralithodes platypus. The sequence continues at coordinate 43,249,547 of CM064487.1, read as the reverse complement.
CACCCTCACTCTAACCATCACCACACTTGTTCCTCTTCACTCTAACAATATACACTCACTTCTACCTTTCAACACAAGGTCTTTACATCCACCCTCACTCTAACCATCACCACACTTGTTCCTCTTCACACTAACAATATACACTCACTTCTACCTTTCAACACAAGGTTTTTACATCCACCCTCACTCTAACCATCACCACACTTGTTCCTCTTCACTCTACAATACACTCTCTTCCACCTTTACAACATAGGGTCTTTACATCCACCCTCACTCTAACCATCACCACACTTGTTCCTCTTCACTCTAACAATATACACTCACTTCTACCTTTACAACATAGGGTCTTTACATCCACCCTCACTCTAACCATCACCACACTTGTTCCTCTTCACTCTAACAATATACACTCACTTCTACCTTTACAATATAGGGTCTTTACATCCACCCTCACTCTAACCATCACCACACTTGTTCCTCACTCTAACAATATACACTCACTTCTACCTTTCAACACAAGGTCTTTACATCCACCCTCACTCTAACCATCACCACACTTGTTCCTCTTCACTCTAACAATATACACTCACTTCTACCTTTACAAGGTCTACATCCACCCTCACTCTAACCATCACCACTTGTTCCTCTTCACTCTAACAATATACACTCACTTCTACCTTTACAATATAGGGTCTTTACATCCACCCTCACTCTAACCATCACCACACTTGTTCCTCTTCACTCTAACAATATACACTCACTTCTACCTTTCAACACAAGGTCTTTACATCCACCCTCACTCTAACCATCACCACACTTGTTCCTCTTCACACTAACAATATACACTCACTTCTACCTTTCAACACAAGGTTTTTACATCCACCCTCACTCTAACCATCACCACACTTGTTCCTCTTCACTCTAACAATATACACTCTCTTCCACCTTTACAACATAGGGTCTTTACATCCACCCTCACTCTAACCATCACCACACTTGTTCCTCTTCACTCTAACAATATACACTCACTTCTACCTTTACAACATAGGGTCTTTACATCCACCCTCACTCTAACCATCACCACACTTGTTCCTCTTCACTCTAACAATATACACTCACTTCTACCTTTACAATATAGGGTCTTTACATCCACCCTCACTCTAACCATCACCACACTTGTTCCTCTTCACTCTAACAATATACACTCACTTCTACCTTTCAACACAAGGTCTTTACATCCACCCTCACTCTAACCATCACCACACTTGTTCCTCTTCACTCTAACAATATACACTCTCTTCCACCTTTACAACATAGGGTCTTTACATCCACCCTCACTCTAACCATCACCACACTTGTTCCTCTTCACACTAACAATATACACTCACTTCTACCTTTACAACATAGGGTCTTTACATCCACCCTCACTCTAACCACCACACTTGTTCCTCTTCACACTAACAATATACACTCACTTCTACCTTTACAACATAGGGTCTTTACATCCACCCTCACTCTAACCACCACCACACTTGTTCCTCTTCACACTAACAATATACACTCACTTCTACCTTTACAACATAGGGTCTTTACATCCACCCTCACTCTAACCATCACCACACTTGTTCCTCTTCACACGAACAATATACACTCACTTCTACCTTTACAATATAGGGTCTTTACATTCCATCTTCTTTACTGGTTCTATAATCATGCCTCTTTCCTCTTACTTTGGCTAATTTATTCTTCCCTGCCGTCTGAGGTGCTGTCCTTGTTTTCCACATGTATTAATTTTAAGTTCTGCTATCCCTACTAGAGTTAACAGTCTTAACCAGGTGGTCCTGCTCTTTTCTCAATAGGGGTGGATGCAGCAGCTAACAAAGTAAGGTCAGAACTGAATGTATGGTACCTGGACGATGCAACCTTGGGTGGGTCAGTAGAGAACGTTCTAACCGACCTAAATAACATCGTAACTGACCTCGGCCAGGCTGGGCTAGTGATAAATGACACCAAATGTGAACTTGTCCTCCTCAACCACACACGTGAACAAGGAGAAGAGACTCAGGCCCTGTTTCGAGACATATTGCCAGATGTAAAGATCCTTCAGGAGCACCAGCAAACCCTATTAGGTTCCCCACTAACTCTGGCAGCAATCCCACCAGCACTTCAAGTTAAAAAGGAGGAGCTTCAACGTCTCATGAGTCGCCTGATACACATCGATGCCCACTCAGCTCTGGCCCTGCTCAAGAACTGTTTCTCCATCCCAAAACTCCAATACCTCCTGCGCACATCGATGACTTACACGAACAATGGTGGCCTCCAAGAATTAGACAGCATAATCCGAGAAGCAGTGACCAGCATCACCAACGTGGAATTTAAAGAACGGGCCTGGACACAAGCCACCCTTCCTGTCCGCCTCGGGGGGCTTGGGCATACGGAGAGCCTCGGATATTGCCTCCCCAGCCTTTATTTCTTCCCTCATCGCGACCAACGACCTTGTAATGTCCATCCTTTCTTCTCAACCCGGAATGACACTTAATGGGGACGTAACAGCAGCGATTAACACCTGGAAGGGAAGTACAGGAGTAGAGGAGGAGCCTCAGGGTACCTCCAGGAGCAAGCAGAAAGCGTGGGATACCATCTCGGCGAAGAAAACTCAAGAAAATCTCCTAACCAATGCAGACCAGGTTGCAAAAGCACGCCTCCAGGCAGCCGCCCGTTCGGAGAGTGGCTTGTGGTTACATGCCATCCCCATCCCACCTCTTGGAACTCACTTGGATGCTGAAGCGCTCCGGGTTGCCATCGCGCTCAGAGTGGGTGCGGCAGTTTGTCACCCACACACTTGCAAGTGTGGTGGGGGGATGGATGCTCAAGGTCACCATGCCTTGTCATGTAATTACAACGCAGGCCGCCTGCCAAGACACTCTGCACTAAATGATGTCATAAAACGGGCCCTGCAGAGTGCTAACCGTGCATCAATCCTCGAACCACATGGACTTCACAGAGAAGACGGCAAACGGCCAGATGGGATGACCACTTTCCCTTACAAGCATGGCCGGTGCCTCGTGTGGGATGCCACATGTGTTGACACTTTCTCCACAACCAACATCGCCAGAAACGCCGACGAAGCAGGTGAAGCCGCCCGGATAGCAGAAAATAAAAAGCGAGAAAAATATCAAGCCATCGCCAGAAATCATCAGTTCGAGCCCCTGGCATTCGAAACTTCAGGAGTCTTCGGCCCTACCACCCTTAAGATGGTGAATGAAATAGGCCGTAAAATCAGAGAAGTTTCAGGAGAACCCCGGGAAACCCTCTGGCTCAAGCAAAGACTAGGGATGGCTATCCTCCGGGGCAATGCCACCAGCGTCATGAGCTCAGTTCGACAGGACTGGGGCATGCCACTGTGTGAGGCCCGGGCAGGAGTGGTGTATCCGTAGTCTTTCCACAGTAGGGTAAAACAAAACATAAACTTTATTTGCATGTAACCTGTGTGATGCACATAAATAAAAGGGGATGTGTCGGATGGTTGAAAGCCACAGTTGCTCGCGCGTTTGGGGCTAGCAACACGTATTATGAAAAACATGTATCCTCCTTCATTCACTGTCCCCCCCTTCACTCACTCAACCCCACAATTTTCCGGAGGATGACAGGTTTTTCACAATACGTAGACGGAGGTCTTTTAAAAAAAAAAAAAAGTCTTAACCGGGGTAGGCGTGCGTTGTGGCTCAGCTTAACCCTTTGAATATTTTGACAGTATATTCTGGCTATCATTAGACGATTTCATACAGCTTAGGAAGGATCTGTGGGCATTATGAGGGTAAAGACTATCTCAATCAACCCTCTGACTTCCATATACCCTTCCTAATCTGAATAAAATAACTTGATAATAGCTAGAAAACAGAAAGAAAATGCGTCATCGGGTCAGCTAAGGATAACTATAGTAAATGAGGCTATACAATTGCTAATCTGTTTCAACTCACTGTGGGTTGAGAGGCTTTTGGTTTTACTGGATCCCCTTCTCCCTCATGTTTGTGTAGGTTGGGGGGAAAAGGGCTCGAGTAAATCCCCCTTTAGAACTGGTATAAGGTAAGGGGGAGTCACCGGCTATTTTGTTTTTATCTTTCTCTCCTTTTCTCTCTTTCCCTGGCTTGTATCCATTCGGTCCCATTCAGCCAACTGTTTTAATTAAGACGTTTATTCCCATCCAGGTGTCGATTTCTTCCTGGCGAGCGATAGCGAGCCAGCATTGTATGGAGAAAATCCGGCTTCGCCGGAGACATTTTTCTATCGAAAAATTTACAAATTTAGCTTGCTGTCAAAACAAATATATATATATATATGCTGGCTCGCTACCGCTCGCCAGGAAAATGTTGACACCTGGATGGGGGTAAACGTCTTAAAACAGTAGGCTGAATGGGGTCGAATGGATACAAGCCAAAGAGAGAGGGAGAGACAGAGAAAAAGAGCGAGGTGGGCTCCCTTAATGTGTTTATTATGATGGACGGTTGTTTGGTTGTGTGTGTGTGTGTGTGTGTGTGTGTGTGTGTGTGTGTGTGTGTGTGTGTGTGTGTGTGTGTGTGTGTGTGTGTGTGTGTGTGTGTGTGTGTGTGTTGTTTGTTATATGACATCAGTGTGACAGGCTCTAAGTCGTCGTGTAGGTATGCATGTAGCTATGTATATAATGTATGCCAATATTGATCATCTGCCTATCAACCTTCATATATCTGGCTAGCTATGTACAATCGGCCTAATAAGTGATGTCTCGGCACCAGGTATATTTTGATCAATAATTGGTATCAACAATATCTAAACTTTAATAATTCATTTCAAGTGAGATATACAAACATGTTCCTACACGTACCCACCATATTCAACATCCGACAGACATTAATACAGCACAGAGCGAGCCAAACGTAAGGACACCTGAGACATGACTTATTAGGTACCAGTATTTACGTATTAATCGCCTGTCTATCATATGCATATACAGTATAATATATTACAATGATCTTCCAAGTAGGCTTATATCACATAATAGTATACCGGTATGTACTGTACATAGGCTACAGTACTTAAGGGGGGTCACCTGCTTTTTGTTATTTCTGTCCTTTTCTCTCTTTCTCTGGCTTGTATCCATTCGGCCCCATTCAGCCAACTATTTTAAGACGTTTATCCCCATCTATGTGTCGATTTCTTCCTGGCGAGCGATAGCGAGGCAGCATTGTATGGAGAAATCCGGCTTCGCCGGAGACAATTTTCTATCGAAAAATGTACAAATTTTGCTTGCTGACAAAACAAATATATATATATATGATGGCTTGCTACCGCTCTCCAGGAAAATATTGACACCTGGATAGGGGTAAACGTCTTAAAACAGTAGGCTGAATGGGGCCAAATGGATACAAGCCAGAGAAAGATAGAAAAGGACAGAACCAAAACAGGTGACCCGCCTTAAACCTGCGGTTGCTGTCACAATGTAAGAATATAGATCCTTACATTATATAAACAATACCAGTAACGGATATCTATAGATGGTATCACACGAGACCTATTAGCGACAATGTTCAACGGTCAACAACATTCCGGCAACATTTCTGGATCTTTTGTACTGGTAAAGGAAATTATATATTTTTGTTTTAACTTGGCGGAAAGTTTAAGGGGAGGTTTCTAGTTTGTTTCCTACTCTTCCAGCAATCTTAAAATGTCACCCCTTTGACCCCCTTTCAAGATAAATTTGTACATTTTTCGGTAGAAAAATGTCCCGGCCGAAGGCCAGTTACTCTTAAATTACAGGCTCGCTATCGCTCGCCAGGATAAAATAGACACCTAAATTGCACGAAAAGTCTTAAAAGTTACATAAATGGCCATAAAAAGCCAAACTAATGTGGCGAACGTCTTAAAATCTCAAAAGCAATGGGGCTAAACATGAGGGAGAAAGGGGTAAAGAAAAAAATCCCTCAAGTGGAAATCTCCCCTTAATCCCCTAACACTTTATTTCTCGAAACTTAATGGGCAAATATGAAACTGCTAGTCTCTGTATCCGGTCATAACATTATTTTCACAATTAACACCATATTAGGCTATACAACCTGTGTAATAACTGAATAATTAACACCATATTAGGCTATACAACCTGTGTAATAACTGAATAATTAACACCATATTAGGCTATACAACCTGTGTATAACTGAATAATTAACACCATATTAGGCTATACAACCTGTGTAATAACTGAATAATTAACACCATATTAGGCTATACAACCTGTGTAATAACTGAATAATTAACACCATATTAGGCATAATTAACACCTATACAATCTGTGTAATAACTGAATAATTAACACCATATTAGGCTATACAACCTGTGTAATAACTGAATAATTAACACCATATTAGGCTATACAACCTGTGTAATAAATAACTGAATAATTAACACCATATTAGGCTATACAACCTGTGTAATAACTGAATAATTAACACCATATTAGGCTATACAACCTGTGTAATAACTGAATAATTAACACCATATTAGGCTATACAACCTGTGTAATAACTGAATATTTAGGAGGGGAATAAGTCAGCTTCTCGCCAGCTTAAAAAAAGAAAGAAAATTTATACAAATCAAATTAATAAAAAGAAAAACAGACATACATTCAATTTTAAGACTGAGTGTTCCACACATACGTGCAGTTTCAGTCTCTTGTCCTAATGGCGGCGTTCCAGGCAACCCTGTTAAGGGCTGTTTCACTTGTCACGTTTTTGGATTCGAGATCGGCACGTATAGTCCGATCCCAGGTCTTCCTCGGTCCACCCCTTGGTGCAGCTCCCTCCACAATCACAGACCTGCATCTTTTCACCCAATTGTGTTCATCCATTCTCTCCACATGTCCATACCATCCCAGTCTACTTGTACGCATCTCCTAATACTCTTTATACCTAAACGTCTCCTCAGCTAATCATTTGTTATTCTATCCTGCAGCCTGGACCCACACATCCATCTCACCATTCTCATCTCATTACGTTCCATTCTGTTGACATCATCTACTTTAACGGCCCATGTTTCTGAGGCATACGTCATTGCACTTCTAACAAATGAGGCATACACCTTTCCCTTCAGGGGGAGAGGCATTCTTTTCATGGTCAGAATTGGCAGCAGTTCTCTGAACTTCCCCCAGCCAAATCTAATTCTAGCGACAGTGGCAGCCTCGGCCCCACCACCGGCAGAGATGGTATCTCCTAGGTAACAAAACGTGTCCACCAGCTCCAATGACTCATTTCCAAAATTCACAACCACAGGATCATCATTTAACACAAGCTCGCCCTTGCACACTACGCACTCAAATTTCTCGATTTCAGACTCATCCTTCGGCAGGGGTCCTTTTATTCTACTACAGCGCTTACTCCCATGGTGCACCCAACATCGACAGACCCTACACCGAATCGAGTTAGTGCCCACACCCTTTCCACACACTGCACATGGGTATGCACCGCTCTTTTCCACATTGCCTCACCTCAATCTACAATGCATAACCTTGGTTTTGTTAATATTGACTCTTTAACCCTTGCTCGCCATGCCCTCTCTCCATCTTATAGACTGAAGATAGATTTACCCTTGGAAGATTATGACGCATTTTGACAGTATAATGTGGCAATCATTAGACGAATTCATACAACTTAGTAAGGATGTGGGTATTATAAGGTGTCAATTAACCCTGTGACTCCCATAGGCCCTTCTTAATCTGAATATAATCGTGAGTGCGTACGTGCCTAGGAGTGCATGCCAGAGGAGCCTGTGTGTCTCCATGTACAGTTGGCCACATATATTTGTACACACTCCTTGACTTTTTGTGTGGAAGGGAAAGTAGTAGGATTGATTTAGCAATGTATTTTCTTATATAGTATTTAAGGGGGGAAGGGCGTATTTTTTTTACTTTTGTTTTAGTTTCCTCCCTAGACCTCCATCAAGCTTATAAAAATGCCCACCCAATAGTCTCCTTCAAGATAAATTTGTACATTTTTCGATAGAAAAATTTCCCGGCCAAAGGCCGATTCCACTTAAACTACAGGCTCGCTATCGCTCGCCAGGAAAAATCGACACCTAAATGACACAAAAAGTCTTAATATTGACAAAGGAATGGGGCGAAAGGTACTAAAATCGCCAAACTAATGGACCAAACGTCTTGTAATTTTCTGAAAGCAAATGGGACTAAACATGAGGAAGAAGGGTGACCAGAAAAACTACCCATCTCCCCTTATATAATATGAATTAACGGTTGTATGGCAAATAATTCTTGTAAGTCAATGGCTATCAATTATGTGGCCAACTGTACAATACCTCATAAACATTCGTGGACCTCACCTATTTATAATTATGGAAGTATATGTCTGCAAACGAGAGCATATTTGTCTATACAGCAACTACACAACTAGGATTCATGTTTAAGGGGAGGTATTTAGTTTGTTCCCTAGACCTCCATCAACCTTAAAATTACACCCCCTCGAGTCCCTTTCAAGATAAATTTGTACATTTTTCGGTAGAAAAATTTCCCGGCCGAAGGCCGGTTCCTCGTAAATTACAGGTTCGCTATCGCTCGCCAGGATAAAATAGACACCTGAATTGCACGAAACGTCTTAATATGGGGTGAAAGTTCTTAAAATCGCTAAATTAATGGGGCGAACGTTTTATAATATCAAAAGCAATGGGGCTAAACATGAGGGAGAAAGGAGTCAAGAAAAAAATCCCTCAAGTGGAGATCTCCCCTTAATGAAAAGCAAGTTCCATCCTAAAATCAATCCAGGTTGTTATAATTGCATAGAGAAATACATAAGGGGTCCATGGATTTTTATAAGTGGCAGTACGATGGCGCTAATAAGTCATGTCTCAGCTGTCATTGCGTTTGGCTCGCGCTGCACTGTGTTAATGTATGTCAGATGTTGAATAGGGTGGGTAAGTGTAGGAACATGGTTGTATAGCTCACTCAAAAAGAAGAAATCATGTGTAAATATTGCTGATACCAATTATTGATCAGAACATAATTGGTGCCGAGCCATCACTTATTAGGCCGACTGTACGGTTGCGCTAATAAGTCATGTCGCAGCTGTCATTACGTTAGGCTCGCTCTTTACTGTATTAATGTCCGTCAGATGTTGAATAGTGTGGGTAAGTACGGTACCGGTATATGAATAGGTTTTTATATCCCCCTCGGAATGAATAAATTAAGTTTAGATAATTGCTGACACCAATTATTGATCAAAACATACTTGGTGCCGACACATCACTTATTAGCGCGATTGTACACTCGGTCAAAAAAGTATCTGCACCCCTACCCTGATCATTTTGTGTGTACAGCTCGATAGGGTTGGCATCTCTACCTGCAGCTATATCCATCTATACTACTGCCTAAGACCTACTACCTACGACCTACGACCTATACTACCGAGCTGTACACACCAGATAATCAGCGTAGGGGTGCAGATACTTTTTTGACCGACTGTACGTGCAAGTGTGTGTGCGTCCGAGCGTGGGTGGGTGGGTGTGTGGGTGTGTTGTCATGTGTCGATCATTCCGCAATCATTTTACCGCCAGCTGTTACCTGTATGTCAGCTGGCAACCAAAACCCAAGGCTGCGGAAATAATACCACCAACAATAGTATGTGTGGTGGAAATGTTTAAGCGAGCCCACCTCGCTTTTTATTCTCTTTCTCTCCCTCTCTCTTTGGCTTGTATCCATTCGGCCCCATTCAGCCTACTGTTTTAAGACGCTTACCCCCATCCAGGTGTCAATATTTTCTTGGCGAGCGGTAGCGAGCCAGCATATGTATATATATTTTTTTAACAGCAAGCTAAATTTGTATATTTTTCAATAGAAAAATTTCTCCGGCGAAGCCGGATTTCTCCATACAATGCTGGCTCTCTATCGCTCGCCAGGAAGAAATCGACACCTGGATGGGGATAAACGTCTTAAAACAGTTGGCTGAATGGATACAAGCCAGGGAAATAGAGAAAATGAGAGAAAGATAAAAAAAGAAGGTGACCCCCCTTAAATGGAACTGTAGATATAACGATGTTGGAGATACCTTATGGACAAGGGGCGCTTAAATGTATACTGAGAGAGAGAGAGAGAGAGAGAGAGAGCGAGAGAGAGAGCGAGAGAGCGAGAGAGCGAGAGAGCGAGAGAGCGAGAGAGAGAGAGAGAGAGAGAGAGAGAGAGAGAGAGAGAGAGAGAGAGAGAGGTACAAAGGAGTACAAAGGAAATCAAGCAACAACAGATCTAGTGACCCTTCTAGGTTGCTTGTCCTCCAAAACACTGAGGATCAAGTGTCCAAACAGTGGTTTAGAGTGGGTAAGGGAACATTGGAAAGGGAATTACTGCCCTGGAACTAATGTCCGTGGCAGGATTAGGAAGTTAGTAGGGGACAGATGGGTTAGTAACTGAGGGGGGGATAAAATAAAGTTATTCATTTACAAACGCAGTCAGTCGCGGGTTTGATGCGAGATATTTGTCTAGGCGGAGTTTAAATGAATCAACGGTGATGCAGTCTATAAAACGTTTCGGGGAAGCCCATTCCACAAGTTGACAACTCGATTGAAGAAGAAATTCTTAGATTCGTGTGAGTTAAAAGATTTACCAATAATTTTGCAACCGTTTCCCCGCGTGTAATTAGATTGGTCGATAGTGAAGTACTTACTACAGTTCATATTGTCGATGCCTTTGATGATTTTGAACACTTGAATTAAGTCACCTCTTAATCTGCGCTGGGTTAAAGGAAATAGATTTAATTCTCTAAGACGATCTTCGTATGGTTTGTTCTTTAGGCTAGGTATCATTTTGGTAACTCTACGTTGAACTCGTTCTAGCTTGTTTATATCTTTTTTGGTAATAAGGGCACCAGGATTGAACGCAGTATTCCAGAAGAGGGCGGACTAATGAATTGTAAAGGGTTAGGATAACTTCTTTGGATTTATGCTCAAATGACCTGCCTATAAAGCCAATTATTTTGTTTGCCTTCTTAACAACTTCTGAACATTGTTGACTCGGTTTTAGGTTACTCGATATTGTTACTCCCAGATCGGTTTCTCTGTTTACATTCTTAAGCTGAGTGCCATTCATCGAATAGTTTGCTTTCTCATTTAGGTATCCGATATGTAGTACTTTACATTTATCCGCATTGAAACTCATTTGCCAAATTTGGGCCCAACATGACAATTTATCTAGATTGTGTTGCATATCGTCAACTTGTTCTTTGAGAGTACGCTATTTGCAATTTTTGTATCGTCAGCAAATTTTGAGATTGTACAGGTGAGACCCTCATCTATGTCATTGATGTAAATTAGAAAGAGAATTAGTCCTAGTACCGATCCCTGGGGTACCCCGCTACTTACATTGGTCCACTTTGATGCCTTACCGTTTATGACTACTCTTTGCTTTCTGTCGCTGAGCCAATTTTCTATCCATTTCAACACACCGTCTTGTATTCCATGCGCTTTTAGTTTTAGCAGTAAACGTTTGTGGGGAACTTTGCCAAAGGCCTTTTGAAAATCAAGGTATATAATATCTACAGCTTTACTCTCATCGTAGAGGTTGAGGATATCGTGGAAGAAGTCTAAGAGGTTTGTTAAACAGGAACGTTTTTTTACGAAAGCCGTGTTGAGTATCTTTAAGTATGTTATTTTCCTCTAAGTGATTTACGAGTCTGTCTCATATGACCGTTTCTAGCATTTTACATACAACTGAGGTTAAGCTAATTGGACGATAGTTACTGGATAGGGATTTGCTGCCTTTTTTTAATATCGGTGTTACGTTGGCTAGCTTCCACTGATCGGGCATAGTTCCAGACTGCAAGGATTTATTGAATAGTAATGTCAGTGGTTTAGAGAGCTCATCCTTAGCTTCCTTTAGAACTCTAGGCGAGATTGTATCAGGTCCTGGCGTTTTATTTACCTTGAGTTTATCTAAACAATTCAATACTTCTCTCTCTGTAACGGTGATATTGCTTAGAACATCTGAATTATCAATCTGAATCGGCGATGGTGTAGGGATATCACTGAGGTCTTCTGTTGTAAAAACTGATGCAAAGAAGGTATTGAGGGCATTACTCATTTGTTCTTCGTCTTTGGTGTATTCTCCATTTTCATCGACTAACGGTCCAACAGTTGAAGTAACGACTTTTTTCTTTCTGATATAACTATAGAATTCTTTCGGGTTTGTTTTACTTTGATTCGCAATATGTAACTCTAAGGTCTTTTTACTTTGAGAGAGAGAGAGAGAGAGAGAGAGAGAGAGAGAGAGAGAGAGAGAGAGAGAGAGAGAGAGAGAGAGAGAGAGAGAGAGAGAGAGAGAGAGAGAGAGAGAGAGAGAGAGAGAGAGAGAGAGAATAGAGAGAGACAGAGAGAGACAGAGACAGAGACAGAGAGAGAGAGAGCACTGCAGTAATATAAACCTAAGGGGTGATCAGTGAAGATAGGACAAAGCTGTATGTCTGTATAGATGTATTTACGTAGCCTATGTACTGAATGTTTTGTTCTTCTATGTGAGTGAAGGAGACAAAAGGCAGAACTGCCTATGGCAAGTGCCTCCCCCAGAGTTGAAAGAGTGACAGGGCCAAAATCAAAGGACGTACGAGCCAAAATGCCTGGACACGCGGAGTTTGAAGCAATTTAAGTAATGGGAAGAGGGAAAGACTGATTCTGGGAGAGAGGTCCAGAGCTCAGCAGTTGAATAGAAGAAAGATTGAGAATAACGTTTGACGTTTGTGTGTCTGTATGTACTGTATGTGATAGCAACCAGAATTACCAACACCTGTCACTGGTATGAGAGCTACCGTACCCACCTCAAGGCTGGGACACCACTTACCTTACCAATCCATTCAACCATCACCTGTGGTGATGGGCTGGTCTATCTGAGTGAGAACTGAGCGATCTCTGCCATACCCATAGCTTACTCTGACTGTTCCTTTTACTTATATATTTTCTAGATCTCAAGTGACTGCGTCTCTTCCGTCCATCCCAATTTACCAAGATTGGAAGCCAAAGCGTCACATTTTTCCTTTGCCCCTCAACTTTCTCTTGATAACTGCTGAGGGCACAGGGCCCTGGGTGTGGCTTTGGTTTCCCGGGCGTTTCCGCACCCTCCTCAGCTCCCCGCCATGGAGTGGCTTCGGTCACCCAGGCTTTATTGTGGTCAGCAGGGAGGGTTCTGTGGGGGCGCTCTGTTATGGCCTTGGCCTTGCTCGGGGCCTTGGGGCTGTTCGGCCAGGCAGCTTGGGGAACAACAACAACAACAACAACAATCACCACCTCAATTTCCGGAGATATATTGAAGGGGGAAGTAAGTGTGTGATTGAAAGGGGGGGGGGATCTATCTTCTTATCGGCATTGTTTACTCTCTCTCTCTCTCTCTCTCTCTCTCTCTCTCTCTCTCTCTCTCTCTCTCTCTCTCTCTCTCTCTCTCTCTCTCTCTCTCTCTCTCTCTCTCTCTCTCTCTCTCTCTCTCTCTCTCTCTCTCTCTCTCTCTCTCTCTCTCTCTCTCTCTCTCTCTCTCTCTCTCTCTCTCTCTCTCTCTCTCTCTCTCTCTCTCTCTCTCTCTCTCTCTCTCTCTCTCTCTCTCTCTCTCGTTTCATTTAAACCATATATAATACACATTACATTCGCCGTATTATTTTATCAATACAATAACCTTTTTCTCTCCAGACGTACAATAAAAACAAGATTCTAACCATTGACCACTTATCGAGAGAGAGAGAGAGAGAGAGAAACATGTATGTGTGTGCATGTGTGTGTGTGCGTGCAAGCTCGCGTGTGCAGGTGAGTGTGAAAAAAAAAACTATGAACTCAACAAGCCTCCATATTTTTCCAACGGCTGGCATAGAACAAGAGACCTACTTACAAGCATGAATGGACGTTCTTTTCCACTCTTTAATCACAATGGTCGAACATGCACGCAGTAACGTTTGACTAGTTAAAGAGTTCGGGGTTTACAATACTGGAATACTTGATTTTGACTACCGGGTAATATACTTCTCTGATATAAACAAACATAGTGCTGCCATTCATTACATTTTAGATTTGTATAAATCGATATATAATTATTAATATTTTAGTGTTATGAACTTTTATCCCGGCAATTTAAAAACAAATGCAAAACATAAATTGTTTTTGTTATACACTAATAAAAAAATCCGTTGTTTTTAGCCAGGATCAAGGGTAAAAAGGCGATATCGTGCTGAAGGGGTTAAAAACATAAAACATAAGAAAATTGGAAATCTGCAAAAGGCCTACTGGTCCATACGAGGCAGACCCCTTCTGCCTTGCATCCCTATTAGTTCTTACCTACAGTACATTCTGAACTACACAAGATCTAGAGTAGAATTTCCCACCCTATATCCCTGCGTGTCATAAGAGGTGACTAAAAGGGGCTGGCTTGACCATCGGCCGACTATCTTTCAGGACCGCGACAGACATGGACGATCATAAAACTCTCCTCAAAAGGTAGTCTACCCTTCAACTTTGGTCCCTTCAGAATAATGGCAAATAGAGGTGTCACCCGACCCCTTAGCTGTGGTCCAACCTTCGTAGTGCCTCGTTCTGGTTAAAAGTTGCTTTCATCTTGATTACCAGCTTCATCAGTTTCCTGATGACTCCCAAAAACAGGATAGCTTCACCATGCTTCACCAGTCTGCCGGGAGGTGTTATGAAGGGCTAGCATTAGTCATTAGTCTGTCACTAGTCATTAGTCAGAAGGAAGTCGTTATTGAGCTGGGTGCTACACAACAACAACCTATATCCCCTACACTTCATCTTACTGCTACGTAGGAACTAAAGAAACTAATATTAAATAAGGCATTTGAACTTCATAATTTATAGCGTTTTACATAATGGATATCTTTTACAGTGCTTGGTTTTGTCGAAGTATATGCAGGTGCAGAGGCTGCCACACAAATGTCTACTACTATTTCGAGGCATAGGTTTATTAGTTATACGGTCTTTCCCTCACTCTACAACTGAAACTGCCTCAAGCTCCGTGTGTTCAGACATTTTGACTCTTACATACCTTGAAGTTGGCGGTCACTATTTCAATAATCGGGGGGGGGGGGGGGGGGACACTAGTTACAGGCAGCTTTGCCTTTTGCCTCCTGCTTACACACATTAGGTAACCTGAATGGACAAGTGTGTCACCTCCCAAAAGTCAATCTTTCCCATGGGTACAATCCTGAATGGAGAGCTAGGGAAAGGATATATAAATATAGTCAGCAACAAATACATCAATTATGTCAAAAGTTACATAAGATGGAGAGCTATCCGGTAGGTCCACCAAAGTAGGAGTCGGAGGGTGAGTGGCACAAAAGATAATCGCGGCGCATGCCCTCAATTAATTCTATATTGACCTATCCCACAAACGGCCTAAAAAACTGGCTTCTTAAGTGTTGAAGTGCCGAGTGCCGAAAGGTCCAGAGTTAGTTGTTGGTGTAAGCAGCTTTAAACAACACTAGCATGGGTACCCGGCGTTGCCCGGGTTTAAATTCTACCATTTATTTATGAACACATGAAACATCGATTTATAAATATTCATAAATAAATGGTAGAATTTAAACTCGGGCAACGCCGTGTACCCCTGCTAGTATATAGCTAAAGTTAAGAAGTTGAGGATCATTTTACAAAATCAATATCGCTCTATATTATGACAGGCTTTGATATTTATTAATAATACTGTACCACCATAATCACCATCACTACTACCACCACTACTACCATAATCACCATCATCAATCACTACTACCACAATCATCACAATACTACTACTACCATAATCACCATCACTACTACTACCACTACTACTACCATAATCACCATCATCAATCACTACTACCACAATCATCACAATACTACTACTACCATAATCACCGGCCTCGACCTCCCTGTGCCTCAATAAACGGCGACCTCGATTTCGGCCGCTAAATGACCTCCGATTTTGGATCTGACCTCATCCGTACCCCCATTTTGAGGGGCTGCGAACAACTTTCGTTCCAAACACCTTTTCCATCGGAGGCCTCCTTCTGCCCCAAACGACAATTGTTTTCATTGTTTTTTTTTCAATTTCGGCCTCGAAACGACCTCCGATCGTGGCCTCGCCCCCTCTATGACCTGACCCAGGTCAATTGACACCCACATGCAAAGTTTCAGCTCCCCAGGTCCAAAACTGCGGCCGCCTATTAAGAACACACAGACAGACAAACAGACACACGAACTGATTTAATAATATAGATAATAAAGGAAGATATACCAACAGATTCTTCAGGCAACATTTATTCGGTAACTACTTTCTGGTGGATTAGGAACTTATAATTTATATCGCTACCCAACATAATTGTCTTCACTCTATATTCACCGATACTAGCGCAGAATAGTAATTAAATGGTGCCACAATAAAGTTGATAATTATGGGGTGGATTATAATGGTAGTTAGGAGTTTGTGATGGTTGTTGTTGTTGTTGTTGTTGTTGTTCCCCAAGCTGCCTGGCCGAACAGCCCCAAGGCCCCGAGCAATTCCAAGGCCATAACCGAGTGCCCCCACAGAATGGTGGTTGTTGTGGTGGATGGTGTGGTAGTGATGTATTTTGGTTGAAGTGGTGTTTATGGTGGTGGTGGTGGTGGTTGTGGTAGGTGGTGTGGTAGAGTGATGTTTGTTGGTGATAGTGGTGATAGTGGTGTTTACGGTGATAGTGATGGTGGTTGTTGTGGTGGTGGTAGAGTGATGTCTGTTGGTGATAGTGGTGCTTATGGTAGTAGTGGTGGTGGTTGTGGTGATAGTGATGGTGGTTGTTGTGGTAGAGTGATGTCTGTTGGTGATAGTGGTGGTGTTTATGGTGGTACCGGTAGTGATGATTGTTGTGGTCATCATATAAGGTGATGGCATACAATAATTCAATGTGGTGGCGTTCGTGTAGGCCTACAAACAATGCAACACCCAGGGCCATTTAATAAGGATTTGCTATAGTGTTATTAAATACAAAATCAAATATATTATCATACCATTTTTTTAGTGTTTTTGTTTTTTAATATATATGAATGGTTAAACCTATATTCACGACCCCTGAAACTTTACGAAGATGGGTATGTGTAGATGGGTATGTGTAGATGGGTATGTGTAGATGGGTATGTGTAGATGGGTATGTGTAGATGGGTATGTGTAGATGGGTATGTGAAGATGGGTATGTGAAGATGGGTATGTGTAGATATATACAGTATAGGCCTACAATAACTATAATATAATAGGGAAAAATATCATGTTAACAATTAAAGGGGGGGGGGGTGTTCTGGAGCCCCATCTCCTTCATGCTTAGCCCGTTTAGTTTTGAGATTTTAAGACATTCCCCCCATTAAGTTTGCGATTTTAAGACATTTCGTGCCATTTATGTGTCGATTTTTTGGGGCGCCTGCTATTTCCGAAAAACTGGCCTTTGACTAGTCTAGGGAGGAAACTACAAACAATAATTATATAAATACATACGGTATATGAATAAAAACAATCTTAATTTAAGTTAGAAGCCCCCAAAAATACAATATCTAATAAACAAAATCCAAATAACAAATATATTGAACCCTAGTGAGAATTTAAGGGAGGTAGAATTTTCACTTTGGATTCTGCCATTTCATTCAATCGGTATTTTTTCCCCCCAAGTGAGGACACGCACGGCCGAGTCTTCAGCTTTGGTTCTTGAGAGTCTTACCAGGTATTTGAGCCTATTTTTTAGTTCTATCTTAACCCATTCAGTACCAGGGACGTCCTTTTTCAGCTAATCTGGTAACTATTAGACAATTTTAATCAGTTTAGGAAGGACCTCTAGCGATAATAAGGCTTCAAACTATCTCCACCAACCTATTTAACTACCACAGATTCTTCCCAAGCATTTTTCTTATTTTTACAATTTTTTATTTTTATTTTACCCTTTGATCTGGCTGTTTCTTTACCTTATATTATGGCTAACATTAGAGGATTTTACGCAGTTTAAGGGGGGTGACCTGCTATTGTTCTCTCCTTTTCTCTTATTCTCTGGCTTGTATCCATTCGGCCCCATTCAGCCTACTGGTTTAAGACGTTTATCCCCATCCAGGTGTCAATTTTTTTACTGGTGAGCGGTAGCGAGCCAGCATATTTTTTAAATGTTTTTGACAGCAGGCTAAATTTGTACATTTTTCGATAGAAAAATTTCTCTGGCGAAGCCAGATTTCTTCACATAATGCTGGCTCGCTATCGCCCGCCAGGAAGAAACCGACACCTAGATGGGGATAAACATCTTAAAATAGTTGGTTGAATGGGGCCTAATGGATACAAGCCAGAGAAAGAGAGAAAAGGAGAGAAAGAGAAAAAATCAGGTGACCCCCCCTTAAATGTAACGACAATGCTACCCATTATAAGAGTTTGAACCTTTTACCTGTACGAATTTGAAACATTAAAACAAAAAATGCCTAAGTATTCCCAGACCCCTTTCAAGCTAAATTTATATTTTTTCGATAGAAAAATGTCCTGGCCGAAGGCCGATTTCTTCTAAGTTACTGGCTCGATATCGCTCGCCCAGAAATAGTCGATAACTGAATGGGGTCAAGAGTTTTATTATCGTCAAACTAATGGAGTCTTAAAATCTTCAAATAATGGGGTGAAACGTCTAAAAAATAAATAAATAATGGGATGAAACACCTTAAAATCTCCACAGTAATTGAGCGAAATGGGGGAGGTCCAAAAATCCCCCCTTGGAGCCAAATAGGGTTAACAGAACTTGACCATGCATACCAATATTTGTTATGTTACGTAACCTCCACTCTCACTATCTCTCACACTCCCATACACACACACATACACTAATGCACACACTCACAACAAACAGACATACACATATGCTCTCTCTCTCTCTCTCTCTCTCTCTCACACACACACACACACACACACACACACACACACACACACACACACACACACTGTACACCATAAAAACAACGTTAAGGGGAGATCTCCACTTGAGGGATTTTTTTCTGGACCCCTTTCTCCCTCATGTTTAGCCCCATTGCTTTTGATATTATAAAACGTTTGCCCCATTAGTTTAGCGATTTTAAGAACTTTCACCCCATATTAAGACCTTTCGTGCAATTCAGGTGTCGATTTTATCCTGGCGAGCGATAGCGAGCCTGTAATTTAAGAGGAACCGGCTTTCGGCCGGGACATTTTTCTACCGAAAAATTTACAAATTTATCTTGAAAGGGGCTCAAGGGGGTGTAATTTTAAGCTTGATGGAGGTCTAGGGAACAAACTAAATACCTCCCCTTAACTATGTTGTATTAATCTCACCTCTACCAGTCAGCACATGATGCACCCAAGACAGGTGACATGAACAATATTACGGTACGGTACGGTACCATAAAACTCAGATCTAGTAGTTTTAGATTTACTTGCTGTGTAACCGGGGCCAGGATATATATATATATATACTATTGGTCCATAGGTCAGGGTGCAAATCGGTACAATCACAGAGGGCTTTTAGCTACAAGATACTTTTCCAATTGTTGTGATGATATTTGGGTATGATGACCTTGACCAATGAGTTCCCGTACCACTGTATCGCTGATTATTGGAGTTTATTCTTATAGTTCTGACCCTCTTAGACAGTACGGAATACTATTATTTCGGGAATTGGTCCATAAACTATAATATCAAAAAAACAAAAAAATTAGTGTTATCAGAATAAGGGATTAGTATGTCTGGTCTCTCATATATTGATGTATCCGCGTATCTTGATAAATTTAGTACCGGTATTATTAAATGTTCATGTTGGTTTCTTCAACAAAATACAAAACGGTATCCAGTTTATCTTGCCAAGAATGGACTAGAACCCTTTAGGGGAGTTTCTGGAACTACCTAATAGCCCTATTAGGGTAGAAGGACATAGGCATCGAACCTGTGTCCAACATCACTCAGACATCAGTACAGAAACCTTAACCCACCCAGCCATCGACTCCCTCCCAGCTGCGGCAACACGATGATCTAACCCCCTCATTTATGACCGGGGGGGGGGGGGGGGGGCATAAAGCAGTATAAAACAGATTCAATGTTCAGCACCGCCTCATTAACTTAAGGGAGCCCACCTCGCTTTTGTTTTATCTTTCTCTCCGTCTCCCTTTGGTTTGTATCCATTCGGCCCCATTCTGCCTACTGTTGTAAGACGTTTACCCCCACCCGGGTATCAATATTTTCCTGGTGAGTGGTAGCGAGCCAGCATATATATTTTTTTGTTTTGAGAGCAAGCTAAATTTGTACATTGTTCGATAGAAAAAATTCTCCGGCGAAGCCGGATTTCTCCGTACAATGCTGGCTCGCTATTGCTCGCCAGGAAGATAACGACACCTGGATGGGGATAAACGTCTTAAAACAGTTGGCTAAAAGGGGCCGAATGGATACAAGCCAGAGAAAGAGAAAAGTAGATAAAGATAAAAAAAAGCAGGTGACCCCCCTTAAGGGTGGTATGTCACAACACCAACTTTCCCTAAACGTTTGTTGCCTTGGCCATTGTGATCTGACAGCTTCCGAGACCATGTGAGGAGAAGCACTTTATTGACAACGTTTATATTCATCCTACAAGCTTGTTTTTACCAAGATTCCGAAATCAAGTTTTATGATACTTCAGTCAACTATAGCAACGTATATACCGGTACCTATACAGTCTAGTTGCCAATATCAATGTAAATCAAGTTGTATGATACTTCAGTCAACTATAGCAACGTATATACCGGTACCTATACAGTCTAGTTGCCGATATCAATGTAAATCAAGTTGTATGATACTTCAGTCAACTATAGCAACGTATATACCGGTACCTATACAGTCTAGTTGCCGATATCAATGTAAATCAGCCGAGTGTTGTTATCATAATAATGGTGCCGATTGAACAATGACGGAAATAGGGCTCGTGTTTATCAGCCAAAATGCGGAAAATGTGGGTTGTTTTTATTATTAGCCTTATTATCACAGGGACCCGAAGGTTTGTCACCAAGGTCACACTGTTCGTGATAATACATATAAATATATACAACCAGACTGCGTTTTATTATTGATTATATATTGTACCTGATACTGTGTTCTTGGAGCCATACCGGTACTGTGTTCTTGGAGCCATACCGGTACTGTGTTCTTGGAGCCATACCGGTACTGTGTTCTTGGAGCCATACCGGTACTGTGTTCTTGGAGCCATACCGGTACTGTGTTCTTGGAGCCATACCGGTACTGTGTTCTTGGAGCCATATACCGGTACTGTGTTCTTGGAGCCATACCGGTACTGTGTTCTTGGAGCCATACCGGTACTGTGTTCTTGGAGCCATACCGGTACTGTGTTCTTGGAGCCATACCGGTACTGTGTTCTTGGAGCCATATACCGGTACTGTGTTCTTGGAGCCATACCGGTACTGTGTTCTTGGAGCCATACCGGTACTGTGTTCTTGGAGCCATACCGGTACTGTACTGCTTCTATTCCTCAACATGTTCTCCTTCTCAGCGTCATTAATGGACGAAAGAACTTTATACAATGACGTAACCTATAGAAATGGGAATGCGAATCCGTTTAAGGGGAGGTTTTCAGTTTGTTCCCAAGACCTCCATCAAGCTTAAAATTACACCCCCTAGAGCTCCTTTCAAGACAAATTTGTACATTTTTCGGTAGAAAAATATCCCGGCCGAAGGCCGATTCCTCTTATAATACAGGCTCGCTATCGCTCGCCAGGAAAATATCGACACCTAAATGGCACGAAAGGTTTTAAAATTGACATAGATGGGGCGAAAGTTCTTAAAATCGCCTAACTAATGGGGCGAATGTCTTAAAATTTCAAAAATAATGGGGCTAAACATGAGGGAGAAAGGGGTCCAGAAAAACGTCCCTCAAGTGGAGATCTCCCCTTAATGTCTAGAAACAACACTCTTTCCCACAGTATTCGTTCGGTATGATGCGCTGCGATGGAATACACAATATAAGAATACGAGATTATAAGTCTACAATGGGCAGGATATCTTTTGGCAGTAAATTGAGAAATAAAGTTAGACAAATTGACAGCATGTAAACACAATGCGAGCAGGTGAAACAGTTTATCGACAACACTTCGTATTACTCCGGTGAAGCTATATTGTGCTCCTCCGCTAATGGTGTTTGCATCCTTACTAAGTTACTCTACATGGTGCTGCAGTAATATAGTCCCTCAGTGTAATATATAAAACCGTACAGTATTACCCACTACATGCTTTATACTGGTACTATATCAACCCCTTCAACATAGGTTATAGTGAGAGATGTAGTCTAGGGCATAAAGGTGTAAACGAACAAATAGGGATGTAGGGAAGAAGGGGTCTGCCTCGTATGGGCCAAGAGGCCTTCTGCAGATTTCCATTTTTCTTATGTTCAACACAATCACGCCATTTTAACTTTGGTTTTGTTCAACATTTGACGAGTTTTTGCAGTTTAAGAAAGTTCTATGTTATTTAGAAGATTTATTGAGATATTATTTTATTCTTTGAGTCCTAGAGATAGATTACAGTACGGTATACGGTAAATAAACTAGTGTTATGGCAACCAGAATAACACTAAAATTACGTTTATTAGGTGTAAAGTAATATTTACCCAAACTTTGCATAATACTATATTTTGTATCAGTACCACTCCTACATCATATAGTAATAGTCTACTATTATTTTATTTGTTATTATTATTTATTTATTCCTTTGTTTTTATATTTTACCTTTTTTATAAATGACTCGTCAAAGTATGATAACTAGTCCTCCAAATAATGTAATGATATTCCTAGTCACGGGAGTGCAGTCATATTATTGGACATTTCTTTTTATTTAGGCGTATACTTCAACCATCTGAATTTATGTATTAATTTAAATTGCCATATCTTGAATTATTACAAATGTTTTTTTCTTTCTTATTGATGTAGCGGTATATATAATTGCATTCATAAATCAGCTTTGCCAATATCACTAGCTTATCCTTGCATATATTATAAACCTGGCATCACACAGCAGCTCACGGCTACATGGATTGGAGTCTTGAATGGGCTACAAATTAGTATCTCATTTGGATTGATTTGGCTGTACATTTGCACATTAAATTGAACTGCACACGATTAGGAGCTCTAAAATACAAAATAGTCATAATGAGAGAGAACATTGTTAGATAGTAGACTCGATTTTTAGCTCCCTTCTGACTCTGATACTGACTCCGATACATCCACCGCTAAAGTACTCGTGTGACGCCAGGTTAACTGTGTATATATATAGAGAGCGAAGGAATTTGACACACGATACGCTCATTATGTTCAGTACCCGGGCAATGATACGCCGAGTTGTCAAAATGGGAGGTAACTCACATACACTCTCTCTCTCTTGCTCGCTCGCTTGCTCGCTCTCGCTCGCTCTCGCTCTCGCTCTCGCTCTCGCTCTCGCTCTCGCTCTCGCTCTCGCTCTCTCTCTCTCTCTCTCGCTCTCTCTCTCTCGCGCTCTCTCTCTCGCTCTCTCTCTCACAAGACACACATACAATCTCTCTAGCTCTACCTCACTCCTTATCTATCTATCTATCCATAATCCATTTATCTGTGTACCTTCATATCTATGTGTTAATCTATCTACCAATCTTCCACACTCATTCAATCACTGTCTATATTATTTTCATCCTAACTATACCTAACACACTGGGAAATACTACGGCTACGTGGGATCCTCACAGTGATTATTGACCTGGTGTCTGGACTTTACATAGGAGCAGAGAGTGCTGTCAAGTGTGGTGGGGGAGCATCCTCCTTCTTCCCTTTGAATTCAGGTGTTAGACAGGGGTGTGTTCTAACACCTACACTTTTCAACACTTGTATGGACTGGTTACTGCAACGGATGGTTAACCCTCTCCGACATATGACGCGATTTTGAGCCTATTAGGGATACTTTAAAGCCATTGTTACCATCAGGGGTATTTAGAAACCTTTAGTCTAGTTACTTCAACCTCTGCAGTTGTCTTTGAGTTAGCTGTGGGCAGAAAACTAATTTTGGAGAGGTAATTATAAGAGTGAGAGAACTCTATTTCTTATTGCTAATCTGGAAACCTCTACGTCATATGAGCGTGAAAGGGTTAAACAGTAGCTGTGGAGCAGTCTGCAGACATCAGCAATTTCAAGATCACTGATCTTGATTTTGCATATGATGCAGTGATCTTAGCAGAACCTTTGAATATCCCTAGATTGCCCTCGAGACACTATATGAGTACCATAGTCAGAGCAGCTGAGTTTAAAGTCTCTTGGACAAAGACCAATTTCCAAGCATTTGGTTACTTATTTTGGTAGCGTGATCCATAAATGCGGTGAGTCGGGCTTAGCATATGGAGTTATGGATTCACTCAACAGAAGTATATGGCGTTGTCGATACCTGTGCAGAAGGTCGAAGCTGCGGATTTTCAAGATACTGGCGCTCCCTGTCTTACAATATGGATGCGAGACATGGACACTTAACAGCGAGTTGAAGAGGCATCAACTCTTTGGTACCGGTACCGTACTAAATGTCTTCGCAGGATCATGGGCTATCGTTAGCATGATTGCATCTCAAAACAGCTACTACTCCATGAAACTTATACAAGATATATTAGTTGCATGGTTCATGAACGCTAACTTTGGCTAGGCCTATTTAGTTATGTGATTCGCCTCCCTGATACGGACCCTGCTCACCAGGTGGTCTCAACAGAGGACAACCCTGAGTGGAGGAAGCCTAGGGGAAGAGCACGGAACTAATGGCTGAGGCAAGTCGACCAATCTTGCAATAGGATACTTGATATGGACCGAGTAGATGCCTGGATTCTCGCTCAGGGGAATTTTGTTAGCTGAGGGGACAAACTAAAATACATTGCTCAAAAATTACAAAGCGAGGAACATCCTCAATAATAATAATTAAAAAAAAAAAAACATAACCGACAAGATGGTGTTAAAAATCGTAATGCCATGCAGTTCTTTTTACATTTTTCTCCCAAAAGAAAATCGGGACCCAGTGAGCCTGATAAAATTATGGGGTGACATCTGGTGGTTAAAAAGTCCCTCCCTCCCTCCCTGACTGGCTGGCTGAACTGGACTAGCCTAAACGGTTTGGGCTGATTGACTGAGTGAAAGACAGACTGATTGCATCATTAATAAATTGACGTGATATATTGGCAGACTATCTACTGTAGGGCCTATACGGTATGTCTATGTTTTTTACTATCTATCTACTATTAATCTTACTATCTATCTACCTATCTACCATCTCACTGGCTGACTGATTTCTTGAACAAAGTCATTTATCTTTCGACACAATCAAGAGGTCGCTGTATATAATTACTTCCCGATAAACACCATAGCATTGAGTTGTTTGCTTTATCAACAAAATGTAAACAAATATATGAAAAACAGATTTGACGTAATTTGGTCAGGAATATAAGTTGTTACAGTCTTCAGCATATATAGGATAACACCAATTCGAATCTTTAAACCAGCCACGTTTTGAAGCATCTGGGCTATTTTAATCATTGTATTAGTTCGTTTGCGTTTGATACGGATTCAAATAGGAGAGTCGCCATGTATGCTCTTTATTGTACTGTACCGTACATAGGCTACATAAATATAATTCACTTTTGGTAAACATTTAATAATACTTTTTAATGTACAGGCTCTTCTCAGCCTATGCCCGAGAGAGAGTAGGCCTAGTTGGAATATACATATAAACAAAATAAACTTCCTGCGCACCTCTCAGCTAATTTACCATTACCCATATATATGAAGTTTAACCCCTTTAGCACGATGACACCTTTTCCCCTTTGAGTCTGGCTAAACTTAGACGATTTTATGTAGTTTAAAAAGAACCTATGTTATTCAGAGGGTTCATAGAGATATCATTTAACCCTTTGGTTCCTAGAAGTAGATTATAAGCTGAGGAAAATCGCTAACGGTAGTAACAAGAATATGATGGGAATAACGACTAAATGATGAAGAGGTGAAACTCGATTTCTACTATATTCAATGTGGTACAAGTTGGTAATTAAAATTATTTTTATTAAGGTGACAGTTACAAAGTGGTGTACAATCTATCTTATTCTAGTTACATTGTAGTTTATCTTATTGTACCAGTACCTCCCTACAATCAACCTAGTTGTTCCCCAATTCGTCCCTCCGCCACGACCATTTCAAAGTCCAAGTCTCTCACTCTTGTCCTCTGTAGCGGGGAGGACCTTGTACCCCTGAGACATAGGAGTGCAGACCTGAGAAGAGAGAAAGAGAGCCGGCATCTCATCCAAGTTATGACTAGGCTTCTATGCTGGCGCTTTTTCTCCGATATTTGTTCAGCTAATCTGGCATAGAAGACACTTGCAGAAGGTCCCATACCTCCCGACGATGAGAAGACCAGAGGAGTAAAGCTTCCTTGATCCCTGTTCAAAATTCTTTCTTCATAAGCGCGTTTTTTCTCACTTTCGTTTCTCAAGTATGCCGCCTTGTGTCCTCGCTCACGATATGTTTGTGCTCTTGGGTTGAAGATTCTGATGTCGAAGAAAGCCCGGTGTCCCCTCGTCCAAAAACCTCGAGCACTTACGTCCACTCTTGCTTCATTTGAAGTATTTGCAGTATTGTGGGCCAAGCGCTGTCCGTCCATAGGCAGAAGTTCCGGTTCGATTCTGACATCATGGCACACCTCGTCCAGCATTTGTGCAGTGATGTCTCGTACTTCATCATGCCGGATACAGATGAATCCTCCTTTCTTACAGGTCATACAGTGGTCTGGGTTGTTTATTTCACCACATGCACATTTCAGCGGCAGGTTCGAAACTGGCCACCCATACCTCAAGGCTACGGCATCATTGAATTCTTGTTTATTTAAGCTGAAGCCTTTCTCCTTTATTGGTAATGATGTGAGCCAATTTGAAGCCCCCGTGTCTTGTGCCATCTCAACTCTCATTTTCAGTTCTTCCCTACATCTGGTCTTAATTTGTTCTAGGCTATGTTTCTGTCTCTCTTCTCTGCTCTTTGTAATTTCCTGTCTTGCATTTCGTTGTTCCTCTTCGTCCACCTCATCATTTTCATTTTGCTCCAGTATTTTTTCTGTCAGAGACGTAGTAAGTTTAAGGGAATTTTGGTACTCATGTGGTGCCGCCTCCACTGGGTTTATGATCCCCATACCTCCGAACCTTGGCGGAAGAGCTAATAGATCTCTTAGCTCTTGCGTGACGCCTTCCATCTCTGTTAAGGCCGGTATGAATGTTCCTCTGATTGCTTCTTCCAGCGGTTGGAGCATCGGTCTAATGCCAGGCACTGTTCTCATAAGAAAGGTCCATCTGTGCTTAACACCATAATTATGTGAAGGCAGTATATGCAGCATGTGGTTCAGATTTCGCAATGTCTGCCAGGGTTTTCACTTCCTTTACCCACTCCGCTACCTTTTTTCGCACATAGTCTCTCTTGCATTCTTCTGTGCCTATTACTGCTCCCAAATGGCGTTGACCCTCCTTTGTAATCTTCACTCCTGTCCCATCAAAAGTCCGCACCGCTTCTTCATACTTGTTTTCTTTCACTATTAGTACAGATTTACTAGCATTCGGATGGTACCCAATGACTTCGCCTACCGATTGTACTCTCCGCCACCATTCTTTGAGATCCCCTATTTTTCCTGCACCTGTGAGGTCATCTGCATACGCCACTTGTAAGTTGGTAATTAAAATACTGAACTCATATATATATTGGTGATGATTGTATGAAACGCATCCCTCTTGAAAAACTGTGCATGGCTAAGATATATGTTCTACTGAACGCTTTGGTGTATCCTGGTGTGACTACAGAGAGTTTGTTGAAGGGTAGGGTCAGAGCTCACGAGGGTCAACAAGTACACACATACACATACTCTCGCTCTCTCTCACATATACACACACACACACATACACACATCCCATGACACACCCACGAACCCAACCACCCACCTACGCACACAAACAAAAAAATAAAATAAAAAATAAACATCTTCCCACACCCTGCCACCCCGAGACAAACACACACGCACACGCACACACACACACACATCCCATGACACACCCACGAACCCAACCACCCACCTACGCACACAAACAATAAATAAAATAAAAAATAAACATCTTCCCACACCCTGCCACCCCGAGACAAACACACACGCACACACATCCCATGACACACCCACGAACCCAACCACCCACCTACGCACACAAACAATAAATAAAATAAAAAATAAACATCTTCCCACACCCTGCCACCCCGAGACAAACACACACGCACACACACACACACACTGACACACCAACACATACACACACCAACACACACACACACAACGTAAGCTAACATCTAGACCCGTGACCCTACTGAAAGATTATGCCACAGAGAGAGAGGACACACACACTCATATACACACTAGGACACACCAAGAGGAGAGAGAGGGAGGGAAGAGATCTAGAGAGAGAGACGAGAGATGATGAGAGAGAGAGAGAGAGAGACAGGCGAGAGAGAGAGAGAGACCCGAGAGAGAGAGAGAGAGAGAGAGAGAGAGAGAGAGAGAGAGAGAGAGAGAGAGAGAGAGAGAGAGAGAGAGAGAGAGAGAGAGAAGAGAGAGAGAGAGAGAGAGAGAGAGAGAGAGAGAGAGAGAGAGAGAGAGAGAGAGAGAGAGAGAGAGAGAATAATAAAATGTTTATTTCCACTTAAAAGTGGTTATTCTGCTCATAATTACAATTACAAAGTGTACATTAAGTATTAACTTAGGTATAAACTTAGGTATAAGGTATAAACTTAGATTGTACATACACATTCAGATGCATATATACACGCAATACATACATATACAGTATATATATGTGCGTGGACTTACATACTTTTACGCACACATTCATATTTGTTTGACTGTACAGTATATATTTTATATGTATCTATATTGAAATACCCACATATATACAGTCATAAAAATATGAATAAGAATATATAGGACATCATATTACCATAGAGAACAATGAGGCCCGATATTTAGATTATATATTATTTAATAAGTTCTTTTTCAACTTTGATTTAAATTCATGTACGGTATTTGCCTCTTTGATATCCGATGGTAGTTGATTCCATAACTTAGGACCTGTTACAGACATAGCTCTGGCTCCCGAGTCAGTCTTGGTTCTGGGGACATAAAGATTGTGTCGTTGTCTTGTATTACTATCGGTAATATTGTTAACAGTTGGGAGAGGTAGGAAGTGATCTGGGTAGTGGTGGGTGACTTTTTAAAAAAATAGTTACTACTGAATTAAAAGTAATTTGTTTCTTTATGCTTAGCCATTGTAATTCTTTGAAAATGGGTGTAACGTGATCATACTTCCTAGCTTTACCATCTGCGACTCTTGCCGCGAAGTTTTGCAACCTTTGAACCTTCGTGATTAGTGATGCATTAGTCGTCCCCCAAATCATATTACAGTAGTTCAGAATGCTTAATACTAGTGATTGTACAACTGCGATTCGAGTTGATTTATCAAAATAATGTTTTGTTCTATTTATGTATAATATGGCCCCCATTACTTTTGTTGTTGTTTGGCTTATATGTTTGTCGAAGGTCATATACTGATCCAAATGAACACCAAGTTTTTTTACGTGGATGGATGGTTGGATTTTGGTATCACCGAATTGAATGGTGGTGTTGCTTGGTATTTTTGATATGATTTGACGTGTTCCTATGAAGATACACTGAGTCTTTTTGGTGTTCAGCAATAAACCATTTTCTTGGAAGTAAGCATTTGCAATCCGTAGAGTTTCTTCACATCTAGCGATTAGATTATTTAATTCGTTTAATTGACCACTGTGAAGGAACTGTGTGTCGTCAGCATAGTAGACAATTTTTTATGTATTTTAGTATATCATTGACAAAAATAATGAAGAGAATTGGTCCTAAAATAGACCCTTGAGGGACTCCGTAAGGGGTTTTTGCTATGGAGGAAATAGTATTATTTATGCGGACGGACTGTGTTCTTTCACAGAGGTAATCCTCGAACCAGAAAGAGTCAATGCTATTTTGTAGGAGTTTTTTAATAAGAATATCATGGTTTACACTATCAAACGCCTTAGACAAGTCACAGAGGGTTAAGAAGGATATGTGTTTGTTGTCCATGTTGTCATAAATCTTGTCTGTGATAACTGTGAGTGCTGTTTCAGTAGAGAGTTTGGGTCTGAAGCCATGTTGTGAGTTTGATATAATGTTATTGTTTTCTAAGAAATTAACGAGTTGGTTAGCAACGATTTTCTCGATGATTTTAGAAAAAATTGGGAGAAGAGAAATTGGGCGATAATTACTAGTATTATTAGGGTCTCGAGTTTTGTACAATGGAGTAACTAGCGCATGTTTCCAGGATGAAGGAAATTTATCTGTGACTATGGATGTATTAATAA
Organism: Paralithodes platypus; assembly: GCA_032716605.1. Lineage (NCBI taxonomy): Eukaryota > Metazoa > Arthropoda > Malacostraca > Decapoda > Lithodidae > Paralithodes > Paralithodes platypus. Next base: position 43,219,067 of record CM064487.1, on the reverse strand, counting down.
TGACTAAGATAATATATTATTACGTTAAGAGAGGCTTTTATGAATTTGAGCGCTATGGTATATTGTCAGAACCGAACGAATTAGTTTGGTGAAGATGTTTGATGGTTAGAATAATAGTATTGGGGTCGACTGGCTCAGGACGAAATAATGTGGTATTAGTTTGAGTGAGGTGAGGAAGAGGTGTGGGTATATGGGGTTGGGGAGCGGTGTTGCCATATCTTGCGTATTGCGTATCATCAAATGCTTTGTTTCCAACATTTGCAAAGAACTTGTTAAACTCTTCAGCCTTTTCATTTGTGTTTTCAAATAGACAGTTTCTACCACTTTGCTTGTCGTTGGGTATTACTTCCCTTACTATTTTCCACGTTGCCGAAGTATTTCCTTTGCACTTTTTTAGTTCATTGTTAAAATATTGTTTTTTAGTGGAATTTATCAGTCGTTTAACTTGCTTCTTTAAATCATTAAAATGTCGTTGTAATGTTGGGTTGAGTCTGTTTTGTTTCAATGTTTTCTGAGCTGTGTTTCTAGCATTAATGGCTTCACGGACGTTATCATTTATCCATGGCGAGGGTGGACGACGAATTATTTTAGTTGTTACTGGGGCACACTTACTTAGGCTTTGTGTAATGACGGAGGTTAATATATTTACGTGTGTGTCTACGTTGTGTGTTTGTAATATTTTGTTTAGGGTGGGGGTTTCAGCTAATATATGAGAGCAAAGGGTGTCACTTGTATAATTTCTTAGGTCGCGAGAGACCTTTGTAATTGGTGGACGTTTTGGTTTATATACGTTTATTGTAACGCCTACTAAATCGTGGTCAGCTATGGTGTGCGGGTAAACGTCAGAGTTAGTTATTATATTGGGGTTGTTAGTTATTATTACCCGGTACATCAAGCAGGGTTGCGGAGGTGGGTATTATGCGTGTGGGGTTGTCTATGACCTGGGTGAGTTTATTGTTAGCTATAATGCGAGATAGTTTACAATTTTGAGAAAATAAATGATCATTTAGGTCCCCTAGTACAAACATTGTTTTCTTTCTGATGATCACTGATCGTAAGATGTCAGTGATATTATCCCATGCACTTGCGGGAGCCTTTGGATGTCTATAAGTACAACCAATTATTATGGAGGGCAACTTTCTTAATTGTATTTGTACCCAGATATCATCTACGCCTTCTACTTTTGTGATTCCAGTATCGATTATTTTGGAATGTAGACACTCATTTACATATATACATACGCCCGAACCACGGCCATTATCAAATCGGTATATCTTATAATTTGGAGACAGACAGACAGACAGACAGACAGACAGACAGACAGACAGACAGACAGACAGACAGACAGACAGACAGACAGAGAGAGAGAGGGGGGGGGGGGATATGTCTAGTGTGGAATCTTAAGATAAGCAAGGTGACACAAGCAGATTAGCCAGTTACCGGGTTTACAAACACTACCGGTACTCGGACAAACCAACTATTATATCAATTTAGGTTAGGTTTGATTGGAAAAAGGTTTACTTAGCCTGTCTATCGACTGAGTTATACCGGTATTTTATTATGTTAGGTACAAAATACCCACAGATCCCCCCCCCCCCTTCAACAAAAATCCGACACCTGAATGGGTTGAAGCGTCTTATTATCACCAAACTAACGATGTGAAACGTCTTAAAATTTGCCAACTAATGGGAGTGAAACATGTGCCACTGATACCGGTACATCCACCGCCAAAGTACTCGCTTGACGCCACCTCACCTCACCTCTCCACAGCTAGGAAAATACCTGTTATCCTTCTTAACCCTTTGAGTACCAGCGACGTGTGTTATGTTTTAATCTAGCTATATTTATAAGATATTACGCAGCTGAGGAAGGGTCTGTGGTAGCTAAAAGGGTTGGCTGGGATAGTTTGAAGTCTTATTATTGCTAGAGGTCCTTCCTAAGCTGAATAAAATTGTCTAATCTTTGCCAGAATATAATGAAAAGGACGCCCCTGGTACTGCATGGGTTATTATGAGTTGAGGGTCAGAACTCAGAAGCCACTCCCACATGTACAGTACACAACCTCCTGGGCTAGACTGCTGAGTCGTCACCAAACACACATGGGTCAGAACTCAGAAGCCACTCCCACATGTACAGTACACAACCTCCTGGGCTAGACTGCTGAGTCGTCACCAAACACACATGGGTCAGAACTCAGAAGCCACTCGCACATGTACAGTACAAAGTACAAAGGAGTACAAAGGAGTACAAAGGAAATCAAGCAACAACAGATCCAGTGACCCTTCTAGGTTGCTTGTCCTCCAAAACACTGAGGATCAAGTGTCCAAACAGTGGTTTAGAGTGGGTACGGGAACATTGGAAAGGGAATTACTGCCCTGGAACTAATGTCCGTGGCAGGATTAGGAAGTTAGTAGGGGACAGATGGGTTAGTAACTGAGGGGGGGATAAAATAAAGTTATTCATTTACAAACGCAGTCAGTCGCGGGTTTGATGCGAGATATTTGTCTAGGCGGAGTTTAAATGAATCAACGGTGATGCCAGTCTATAACGTTTCGGGGAAGCCCATTCCACAAGTTTGACAACTCGATTGAAGAAGAAATTCTTAGATTCGTGCGAGTTAAAAGATTTACCAATAATTTGCAACCGTTTCCCCGCGTGTAATTAGATTGGTCGATAGTGAAGTACTTACTACAGTTCATATTGTCGATGCCTTTGATGATTTTGAACACTTGAATTAAGTCGCCTCTTAATCTGCGCTGGGTTAAAGGAAATAGATTTAATTCTCTAAGACGCTCTTCGTATGGTTTGTTCTTTAGGCTAGGTATCATTTTGGTAACTCTACGTTGAACTCGTTCTAACTTGTTTATATCTTTTTGGTAATAAGGGCACCAGGATTGAACGCAGTATTCCAGAAGAGGGCGGACTAAGGAATTGTAAAGGGTTAGGATAACTTCTTTGGATTTATGCTCAAATGACCTGCCTATAAAGCCAATTATTTTGTTTGCCTTCTTAACAACTTCTGAACATTGTTGACTCGGTTTTAGGTTACTCGATATTGTTACTCCCAGATCGGTTTCTCTGTTTACATTCTTAAGCTGAGTGCCATTCATCGAATAGTTTGCTTTCTCATTTAGGTATCCGATATGTAGTACTTTACATTTATCCGCATTGAAACTCATTTGCCAAATTTGGGCCCAACATGACAATTTATCTAGATTGTGTTGCATATCGTCAACTTGTTCTTTCGAGAGTACGCTATTTGCAATTTTTGTATCGTCAGCAAATTTTGAGATTGTACAGGTGAGACCCTCATCTATGTCGTTGATGTAAATTAGAAAGAGAATTGGTCCTAGTACCGATCCCTGGGGTACCCCGCTACTTACATTGGTCCATTTTGATGCCTTACCGTTTATGACTACTCTTTGCTTTCTGTCGCTGAGCCAATTTTCTATCCATTTCAACACACCGTCTTGTATTCCATGCGCTTTTAGTTTAAGCAGTAAACGTTTGTGGGGAACTTTGTCAAAGGCCTTTTGAAAATCAAGGTATATAATATCTACAGCTTTACTCTCATCGTAGAGGTTGAGGATATCGTGGAAGAAGTCTAAGAGGTTTGTTAAACAGGAACGTTTTTTACGAAAGCCGTGTTGAGTATCTTTAAGTATGTTATTTTCCTCTAAGTGATTTACGAGTCTGTCTCGTATGACAGTTTCTAGCATTTTACATACAACTGAGGTTAAGCTAATTGGACGATAGTTACTGGATCGGGATTTGCTGCCTTTTTTGAATATCGGTGTTACGTTGGCTAGCTTCCACTGATCGGGCATAGTTCCAGACTGCAAGGATTTATTGAATAGTAATGTCAGTGGTTTAGAGAGCTCATCCTTAGCTTCCTTTAGAACTCTAGGCGAGATTGTATCAGGTCCAGGCGTTTTATTTACCTTGAGTTTATCTAAACAATTCAATACTTCTCTCTCTGTAACGGTGATATTGCTTAAAACATCTGAATTATCAATCTGAATCGGCGATGGTGTAGGGATATCACTGAGGTCTTCTGTTGTAAAAACTGATGCAAAGAAGGTATTGAGGGCATTACTCATTTGTTCTTCGTCTTTGGTGTATTCTCCATTTTCATCGACTAACGGTCCAACAGTTGAAGTAACTACTTTTTTCTTTCTGATATAACTATAGAATTCTTTCGGGTTTGTTTTACTTTGATTCGCAATATGTAACTCTAAGGTCTTTTTACTTTGCTTAATTAACTTTTTGGCTTTGCGTCGTAGCTCTACAAATTTCAGCCGTTCTTCGTCATTTTGTGAGGATTTTAATCTATCATTAGCAAATTTTTTAGCAAGCAGGCAGTTTGAAATATCTTTATTCCACCATTTGGGCTTATTATTATGGCCTGGACGCCGAGTTTTCGATGGTATGCAGTCTTGCACTGCTTTTAGGTAAGTGGCTTCGAATAACTTCCAAGATGTATTTATGTCGTTATTGTGAATTAAAAAGCTCCAGTCAGTTTCTTTAAACATAGCTCTAAGTTTATGGAAGTTTGCTTTCTTGAAATTAGGGACTTTTTCGATGCTACTATTTGGTTCGTTACTAGTAAACTTTAAAGTGAAAGTTATCGTATGATGGTCGCTGTTACTGAATTCATCACCAACATTCAAATTCTCTATTAATTCTTCTTTTGTTGCAAGTACAATGTCAAGAACGTTATTACCACGGGTCGGCGTTCCAACAAATTGATAAAGCGAACTCTCTTGCAAGTTCGTATACAAGTCATGTCCGGAGTGTGAAGTAAGAGTATCGCCCCACTTGGTCACAGGTAAATTAAAGTCATCAAAAATTACGGTATCTTGCGAGTTACTTATATCTGCAATTTGTTCGTAAATTTCTCGGTCAGTTTGCACTGATTGAGCTGGAGGTCTGTATATTAATGCAAGTATTATTTTGGTACCTATACACAACCTCCTGGGCTAGACTGCTGAGTCGTCACCAAACACACATGGGTCAGAACTCAGAAGCCACTCCCACATGTACAGTACAGAACCTCCTGGGCTAGACTGCTGAGTCATCACCAAACACACATGGGTCAGAACTCAGAAGCCACTCGCACATGTACAGTACAGAACCTCCTGGGCTAGACTGCTGAGTCGTCACCAAACACACATGGGTCAGAACTCAGAAGCCACTCGCACATGTACAGTACAGAACCTCCTGGGCTAGACTGCTGAGTCGTCACCAAACACACATGACCTCAGCAATCAGGAAGTGTCAACCAATCACACTGCAACACCAACCAACGGCCAAAGAGGAGGAGGCAACTAACACTTTTTCTGGCAATTATTTTCGTCAATTTTGGTCCGGAATCTTATTGAAAATGTAGTTTAGCCTATTCACTATAATTAGGCCAGCAATCTTGACCAATAACCTTTGTACCTAACTAAAAAACAGCTAGAGAAAATTGACAGTAAATCTCCACACCTATTCCCTGGCTGACCCTTCCCAAATGGTAGAACTATTAGCTGGATTACTCTGAACTGTTCTAGTTATAGAGGTTAGAGGTCAATAATCCTGGCCTAATTATAATGAATAGACTATAGCTGACCTACCCACACCCTGTGCCAGTTAACCCTTTGAAGCTCTGACGCGTTTTAGCAGTTTATTTTGGCTATCATTAGACGATTGTATGCAGCTTAGGAAGTACTTGTGGGTATTAAAAGGGTAAATACTATCTCAATCAACCCTCTGACTTCCATATACCGTTACTAATCTGAATAAAATCATCTAATAGTAGCCAGAAACAGAACAGAAACGCGTATTGGAGCTTGAAAGGGTTAATAGAGTAGGCTACAGGTACCGGCAGTCCCGAGATCCCGAAGGGGCTGCACTACGATAATAACTACAGGGATCATAGGCCCCTTAATTTATCTTTTCTTCAAAAATGTATTGGCTATAAATCTATTCTGGGGCACCATGAGTACCGTACCCGAAATATATACAATCTAGTTGTATTCTAGTTACGGTACCATTAAGGGGAGATGTCCACTTGAGGGATTTTTTTCTTGACTCCTTTCTCCCTCATGTTTAACCGATTGTTTTTCTAATTTTAAGACGTTTGCTCCATTATTTTGACTATTTTAAGAACTGTTAACCCATTTCTGTCAATTTTAAAACCTTTCGTGCCATTTAGGTGTCGATTTTATCATGGTGAGCGATAGCGAGCCTGTAATTTAAGAGGAACCGGCTTTCAGCCGGGACATTTTTCTACCGAAAAATTTACAAATTTATCTTGAAAGGAGCTCAAGGGGGTGTAATCTTAAGCTTGAAGGATATCTAGAGACCAAACTAAACACCTCCCCTTAAATATACAAAAGAGACCTGGAATGTTGCCAGAAAACATACAGGTAGGCGATCCAAAATGTCCAGAAATAGAACAAAAATGTGTCCAAGGATATTATAGGCTACACGTAGCAGTGGTGTTTATATGGATGTCTCTTGTGTTTGTAAACCCTGTATGGGCTGTCTGGATGAGTAACTGACGAAAACACCTGCTTCAGCCAACAGTGTTCCAAGACAACTGACCCCTGAACAAATGATCCCCGTATAACTGCTGCCCCCCCCCCCCCCCCTCCCACACACACACACACACACATACGATTATATTACTAGGCGGGTACCTAACCCCGAAAGGGGTTGAAATAGGAGAGCTATTCCCCCCCCCCCCCCGCCAAACGCGGCTTTTTAGGGCCTTTCCTAGCTGATGCTGAGAGGATTGGGTTCTAGTCATGTGGTGATGGGCTGGTTTATCAGAGTGAGAACTAAGCGATCTCTGCCATACCCATAGCTTACTCTGACTGTTCCTTTTACTTATATATTTTCTAGATCTCAAGTGACGGCGTCTCTTCTGTGGATTGACCTCCCAATCTACCAAGATTGGAAGCAAAAGAGTCACATTTTTCCTTTGCTCCTCAACTTTCTCTTCATAATTGCTGAGGGGCACAGGGCCCTGGGTGGGGCTTTGGTTTCCCAGGCGTTTCTGCACCCTCCTCAGCTACCCGCCATGGAGTGGCTTCGGTCACCCAGGCTTTATTGTGGCCGGCAGGGAGGGTTCTCTGGGGGCGCTCGGTTATGGCCTTGGCCTTGCTCGGGGCCTTGGGGCTGTTCGGCCAGGCAGCTTGGGGAACAACAACTAAAATCTCCTAATCCTGCCATGGATATTTGTCCCAGTGTCCCAGGGCAGTATTCCCTTTCCATGTTTTCCTTACCCACTCTAAGCTGTTTGGACACTTGACTATTAGTGTGTTGGAGGGCAAGCAGCCTTGAGGGGTCGCTGGTCTGTTGTTGCTTGATTTATTTTGTACTCCAAGCATAACCTAAACTAATCATAAATAGTTAATTAAAATAGGACTTCAGAGGCTATCAACCCTTCTGGATTATTAAGCCAGCACACTGTAAACAAGTCAAGAATAGTGTCAGGACTGTAGAGGACTTTTCGAGGACTCCAGTCCCTTGCCATTAAGGGGAGGTTTTTAGTTTGTTTCCTACTCCTCCAGCAATCTAAAAATGTCACCCCCTTGACCCCCTTTCAAGAAAAATTTGTACATTTTTCGTTGGAAAAATGTCCCGGCCGAAGGCCAGTTACTTTTAAATTACAGGCTCCCTATCGCTCGCCAGGATAAAATCGACACCTAAATGGCACGAAAGGTCTTAAAATTGACAGAATGGGGCGTACATTCTTAAAATCGCCAAACTAATGGGGCAAACGTCTTAAAATCTCAAAAGCAATGGGGCTAGACATGAGGGAGAAAGGGGTCAAGAAAAAAAGTCCGTCAAGTGGAAATCGCCCCATTAATAAACCTTGATGAAGCTCTTATGGGCCGCCAATAGGGGGGGGGGGAGGGGGGGGGGGGAGTATTCTCTGGACCCTGATCAAGACCATTATTCACTTAACTCCCGGCACCCATTTCAGTCCAACGCAAACGAGACCATTAATTAATACCATCTTTTAGTTTATAGGCCAGGAGCCCCAGATGCCTCAGAACGTGGCTGTAAAGGGGGTAGTACTCGCTTTGTCTGGACCCCCCTTCTCCCTCATGTTTAGTATATTAGGTTTGAGGTTTTATGACGTTCGTATCATTAGTTTGGCGATTTGTTGTCAATATTAAAACCTTTCGTGCCCTTTAGGTGTCGATTTTTTCTTAAGGAGAACGGGGGGGGGGGGGGGGGGGCAGAAAATAACTACCTCCCCCTTAACCCATCCAGTACCGGTGACGTCTTTTTCATTATATTGTGGCAACTACAAGACGATTTAATTCAGCTTTGGAAGCACCTCTAGCAATACTAAGGCTTCAAACTATCTCAACCGACTCCTTTAAACTACCACAGATCCTTCCTAAGCTGCATAATATCGTCTAAATATAGCTAGACTAAAAAAATAACACACGTCGCTGGTACTCTAAGGGTTAAGTCTTCGTTCAATCTGAGATACACTGTCAAATTAAACGTTTAATTATAACAAATATAAGTTCTGTTCCTCGCCGTGATCTTATACATGGAAACTATAATGCGCAGGACTGAATTACGAGGGTAGTTGTTTAATGCCCAGGACTGAATTACGAGGGTAGTTGTTTAATGCCCAGGACTGAATTACGAGGGTAGTTGTTTAATGCCCAGGACTGAATTACGAGGGTAGTTGTTTAATGCCCAGGACTGAATTACGAGGGTAGTTGTTTAATGCCCAGGACTGAATTACGAGGGTAGTTGTTTAATGCCCAGGACTGAATTACGAGGGTAGTTGTTTAATGCCCAGGACTGAATTACGAGGGTAGTTGTTTAATGCCCAGGGCTGAATTACGAGGGTAGTTGTTTAATGCCCACGACTGAATTACGAGGGTAGTTGTTTAGTTTCTTCCCTAGAACTCCATCAAGCTTAAAATTACACCCCCTAGACCCCCTTTCAAGATAAATGTGTACATTTTTCGATAGAAAAATGTCCCGGCCGAAGGCCGATTCCTCTCAAATTACAGGCTCGCTATCGCTCGCCAGAAAAAAATCGACACCTAAATGGCACGAAAGTTCTTATAATTTACAGAAATGGGGCGACAGTTCTTAAAATCGCCAAACTAAAGGGGGCGAGCGTCTTAAAATCTAAAAAGCAATGGGGCTAAACATAAGAGAGAAAGGGGTCCAGAAAAAAATCCCTCAAGTGGAAATACCTCCCCTTCAGCATCTGATTGGTCAATGGATATTTAAATTTAACCACACCACTCGCAATTCATTAAGGGGAGATGGGCCGTTTTTCTGGTCACCCTTCTTACTCAGGTTTAGTTTTCAGATTATAAGACGTTCGGCCCATTAATTTGGCGATTTTAAGGCCTTTCGCCCCATTTGGATGTCAATATTAAGACTTTTCGTTTCATTTAGGTGTCGGGTTTTTTCCTGGCCAGCGATAGCGAGCCTGTAATTTAAGATAAACTATCGAAAAATGTACAAATTTATCTTGAAGCAGGGTGTTTTGTAAGCTTGATAGAGGTCTAGGGAGGAAACAAATAAAATAATATAAACAAGACATAAATGAGCAAATAAATACACCCATCTCCCCTTACTACTATTTCACTTTCGTCCATAATAAATACACCCATCTCCCCTTACTACTATTTCACTTTCGTCCATAATAAATACACCCATCTCCCCTTACTACTATTTCACTTTCGTCCATAATAACACAACTTATGTGGGCAACTGTTCATGCGATATATGCCATTCAGTTTTCCTCAAAGCGAACTGTTAAAATCGACAAACTATTTGGCCAGGGGATGAAGTCATAGTCTCTCTCTCTCTCTCTCTCTCTCTCTCTCTCTCTCTCTCTCTCTCTCTCTCTCTCTCTCTCTCTCTCTCTCTCTCTCTCTCTCTCTCGTCTCTCTCTCTCTCTCCTCTCTCTCTCTCTTGTCTCTCTCTTCTCTCTCTCTCTCTCTCTCTCTCTCTCTCTCTCTCTCTCTCTCTCTCTCTCTCTCTCTCTCTCTCTCTCTCTCTCTTCTCTCTCTCTCTCTCTCTCTCTCTCTCTCTCTCTCTCTCTCTCTCTCTCTCTCTCTCTCTCTCTCTCTCTCTCTCTCTCTCTCTCTCTCTCTCTCTCTCCTCTCTCTCTCTCTCTCTCTCTCTCTCCTCTCTCTCTCTCTCCTCTCTTCTCTCTCTCTCTCTCTCTCTCTCTCTCTCTTCTCTCTCTCTCTCTCTCTCTCTCTCTCTCTCTCTCTCTCTCTCTCTCTCTCCTCTCTCTCCTCTCTCTCTCTATATATATATATATATATATATATATATATATATATATATATATACAGTATATATAATAGTGGTATGTGTGGTAACTTTACTTTATCCTCCCCTCAGTTACTAACCCATCTGTCCCCTACTAACTTCCTAATCCTGCCACGGACATTAGTTCCAGGGCAGTAGTTCCCTTTCCAATGTTCCCTTACCCACTCTAAACCACTGTTCGGACACTTGATCCTCAGTGTTTTGGAGGACAAGCAGCCTAGAAGGGTCACTAGACCTGTTGTTGTTTGATTTCCTTTGTACTCCTCTGTACTCTCTCTCTCTCTCTCTCTCTCGACACCCACCAGTTATAATTATATACGTCTATTTGATATATATGCCTGATTGTTTACATGTTACGCAAATCTAATAATAACACCGGTAATCTCCCCCACCTGAGTCGCCTACATAAGCAGCGTTACATAAGGCCGGGGTGTGACGCTGTTTACAGAGAAGGTACACATCCTGGGGCCAGGTTTGTTTGATCATCATATTCAGGTGCGGTATAGATAGGGACCTCTTCAGTGCCGTCATGAACCCTGTAGCAAAGAGTAACCCGGCATCTACCAACCTAGATATTTTTATCATGGGATTTTTATTGTCTCGGAGTGGTGACGGTACTATTCTTCTTGGTAATCTTGATAGTCTGAATTAAGGGACAAAGATGTATCACGTCACCCTCCCTCTTGTGAACTCTCCACCCTTTCTTTCCCCTGTCTCTCTCTCTCACACACACACACACACACACACACACACACACACACACACACACACACACACACACACACGAGGGGTCGGGGGTTCAATCCCCGGCCGGGCGGAGACAAATTGGGCTTGTCTCCTTTCATGTGTTAGCCTCAGTTCACCTAGCTGTAAATAGGTACCTGGAATAAGTGGACGACGTTGTGACGTCCCATCTGGGGTTGGCAAAAATGGTACAAGGCGAGATGGGTATCATATGGTTCACCTAAGCTGATGGCTACCGGTACCTAAGCCTTCGGGCGAGACGGTACCGTCTATAGTGAGAATGGTACCATACAGATCCACCCTAAGCCTTCGTTTCCGATGTCGCCAATTGGCTAAAAATACAGACTACACACACATCCACAGCCATTCCAACGATACATATAACACCTACACATATAGGAGGCGGGAAATAACGAGCATGCTCACTCCCGCAATACAACTAGAGTAAGTACAACTAGAGTAAGTACAACTAGAGTAAGTACAACTAGAGTAAGTACAACTAGAGTAAGTACACACACACACACACACACACACACACACACACACACACACACTACACGGTAGCATAGAAGTAGCGCGCTTGACTCGCAAGCAAGAGGTCCAGGGTTCGAATCCTCGGCCGGGTGGAGACAATTTTGGCATGTCTCCTTTCACGTGGTAGCCTCTGTTGACCTAACATAGAATAGGTACCGGTACCAGAAGTAATTCGAGGAGTTGTGACCTCGCTGCCCTGGTGTGTGGTGTGTGAAAAAGGTCTCAGCCTTACCCATCGATCAGATAATTTAAACTCTAAACTCTCTTCTGGGAGGGTGATAGCTGGCGAGAGATCCTCAAGGATCCTCGATCGTAGATGAATGACATATATCGTCCATGTTGGTAACCAACGTGGACAAATATAAGGTGACTAGCCTAGCCTATGTACTACAGTGTCCCCTGGCCCCGGCACTCACTCCAAGGGGGCTATATCGGGCTTATCTCACACACACTGTTTACCCCACACAAGAGGGGTCACAATTTCAAAGGGTTATGGTTGTCTTTTTCTGGCATCCCTTCTCCCTTATGTTTAGCCCCATTAGTTTTCAGATTTTAAGATGTTTGGCGATATTAAGACCTTTCGCCCCATTTATTTATCAATACTAAGACCTTTCGTGCCATTTAGGTGAGTTCCTCCTGGTGAGCGATAGCGAGCCAGGACTTTAAGAGGAATCGGCCTTCGGCCGGGACCTTTTTCCACCCAAACATTTACAAATTTATCTTTAAGATATTGTTTAAGCTTGATGGAAGTCTCGAGAGGAAACGAAAACAATACTAAAAAAAACACATCGACCAATAAATAAACCCTTCCCCCTTAACCCTTTGACCGCGGGAAAACTTGAGCATTTATGTGCAGATAAAACTGTACAGCTAAATGAACAGTAGTCGGTGTATCTATTCAAATTCGTACAGGTAAAAGGTTCAAACTCTTATAATGGGTAGCATTGTCATTACATTTAAGGGGGGTCACCTGATTTTTTTCTCTTTCTCTCCTTTTCTCTCTTTCTCTGGCTTGTATCCATTCGGCCCCATTCAGCCAACTGTTTTAAGACGTTTATCCCCATCCAGGTGTCGATTTCTTCCTGGCGAGCGATAGCGAGGCAGCATTGTATGGAGAAATCCGGCTTCGCCGGACACATTTTTCTATCGAATAATGTACAATTTTAGCTAGCTGACAAAACAAAAATACATATATGCTGGCTCGCTACCCTTCGCCGGGAAAATATTGACACCTGGATGGGGGTAAGTCTTAAAACAGTAGGCTGAATGGGGCCGAATGGATACAAGCCAAAGAGAGATAGAGAGAAAGAGAAAAAAAGCGAGGTGGGCTCCCTTAAACACGATGTTTACACTGCAGATGGCGTCTTCTCCAATGGCATTCACGTGTTCGGGCTATCATTAAGGGGGGAGAGGCGTAATTATATTCATGTGTAGGCCTATATCTTTTAATGATATTCATGTGTAGGCCAATATCTTTTAATTATATTCATGTGTAGGCCTATATCTTTTAATTATATTCATGTGTAGGCCTATATCTTTTAATTATATTCATGTGTAGGCCTATATCTTTTAATTATATTCATGTGTAGGCCTATATCTTTTAATTATATTCATGTGTAGGCCTATATCTTTTAATTATATTCATGTGTAGGCCTATATCTTTTAATTATATTCATGTGTAGGCCTATATCTTTTAATTATATTCATGTGTAGGCCTATATCTTTTAATTATATTCATGTGTAGGCCTATATCTTTTAATTATATTCATGTGTAGGCCTATATCTTTTAATTATATTCATGTGTAGGCCTATATCTTTTAATTATATTCATGTGTAGGCCTATATATTTTAATTATATTCATGTGTAGGCCTATATCTTTTAATTATATTCATGTGTAGGCCTATATCTTTTAATTATATTCATGTGTAGGCCTATATCTTTTAATTATATTCATGTGTAGGCCTATATCTTTTAATTATATTCATGTGTAGGCCTATATATTTTAATTATATTCATGTGTAGGCCTATATCTTTTAATTATATTCATGTGTAGGCCTATATCTTTTAATGATATTCATGTGTAGGCCTATATCTTTTAATTATATTCATGTGTAGGCCTATATCTTTTAATTATATTCATGTGTAGGCCTATATCTTTAATATTCATGTGTAGGCCTATATCTTTTAACTATATTCATGTGTAGGCCTATATCTTTTAATGATATTCATGTGTAGGCCTATATCTTTTAATTATATTCATGTGTAGGCCTATATCTTTTAATTATTCATGTGTAGGCCTATATCTTTTAATTATATTCATGTGTAGGCCTATATCTTTTAATTATATTCATGTGTAGGCCTATATCTTTTAATTATATTCATGTGTAGGCCTATATCTTTTAATTATATTCATGTGTAGGCCTATATCTTTTAATTATATTCATGTGTAGGCCTATATCTTTTAATTATATTCATGTGTAGGCCTATATCTTTTTAATTATATTCATGTGTAGGCCTATATCTTTTAATGATATTCATGTGTAGGCCTATATCTTTTAACTATATTCATGTGTAGGCCTATATCTTTTAATGATATTCATGTGTAGGCCTATATCTTTTAATTATATTCATGTGTAGGCCTATATCTTTTAATGATATTCATGTGTAGGCCTATATCTTTTAATTATATTCATGTGTAGGCCTATATCTTTAATTATATTCATGTGTAGGCCTATATCTTTTAATGATATTCATGTGTAGGCCTATATCTTTTAATTATATTCATGTGTAGGCCTATATCTTTTAATTATATTCATGTGTAGGCCTATATCTTTTAATGATATTCATGTGTAGGCCTATATCTTTTAACTATATTCATGTGTAGGCCTATATCTTTTAATGATATTCATGTGTAGGCCTATATCTTTTAATTATATTCATGTGTAGGCCTATATCTTTTAATTATATTCATGTGTAGGCCTATATCTTTTAATTATATTCATGTGTAGGCCTATATCTTTTAATTATATTCATGTGTAGGCCTATATCTTTTAATTATATCATGTGTAGGCCTATATCTTTTAATTATATTCATGTGTAGGCCTATATCTTTTAATTATATTCATGTGTAGGCCTATATCTTTTAATGATATTCATGTGTAGGCCTATATCTTTTAATGATATTCATGTGTAGGCCTATATCTTTTAATGATATTCATGTGTAGGCCTATATCTTTTAATTATATTCATGTGTAGGCCTATATCTTTTAATTATATTCATGTGTAGGCCTATATCTTTTAATCATTTGTTTAGTTCCTCCCTAGACCTCCATCAAACTTAAAAACAAACATCCATTAGATCCTCCTTCTAGATAAATTTGCACATTTTTCGGTAGAAAAATGTCCCGGCCGGTTCTTCCAAAATTACAGGCTCACTATCGTTCGCCAGGGAAAAAATCGACACCTAAATAGCACGAAAGGTCTTAACCCTTTCGCTGCGGGTGATGTTCTGGAATGTTTTGGCAAGTTACAGCAATTTCCAGGCTTTAAAAGCCTGTAAAAAACGTAAAAATTGAGTGTCAGAGGGCGGGAGCGTGAGGGGCCCACCTCCGACCCTCAGAGCGGCTCACTGAGCTAGGCTGTGTCTCGCGCGGGTCTCTTTCTGTCTCTCTCACCAGTGTAGCCAAGCGAGCGAGTGTTACATAATAGCGGGGTTCCCGCGTTTCACTGGGACCACTGCAGGTGAACCAGACCACGTACACGCTCCGTTCTGGTGTCATTTTGAAGCTATTTTCGTCTAGTTTTCGGCAGAATACACTTCATTTAATGCAGATGATTGATTTATCATTCAGGAGTGCCTGAATATGCCCTAAATAGCCCAAACATAGCCGCAGCCAAAGGGTTAATATTGGCAAGGAAATGGGGCGGAAGGTCTTAAAATCGACAAACTAATGTGGCAAACATCTTGAAATCTGAAAACTAATGATGCTAAACATGAGGGAGAAGGGGGGCCAGAAAAACGGCCCATCCCCCTAAAACGATTATATTCAGCTTAGGAGGGGGCCATTAGGAATCAGAGAGTAATTAACAACCTGCTAATTTCGGGCTATAAGGAATTTGGAGCTGTAGACAACGATATTTAGCAGAATTACCAGCCAAAATACGATCGTTGTGCGTATTTATACAGTATATATATATATCTATTGCCTGACGCCGTGATCCCCGAAGGGGTGGCCCCGAACGAACCGCCCCCATGCACCTCTGTCCCCAGTCAGTCGACGCCCCTCCCCCCAACCAGCACCGCCTTCGTTCATGTAGTTCCTCATATATATATATATATATATATATGTATGTACTATATGCTCTGGCCCCCTTCCTCAGTTTTCCTTTTTTTTATGGGGGTGGCCGACTCGAGACAGAGCCATAAAAGCAAATTCAAGAAAAGTTTTATCTACCATAAGGTCGAATTATTGCTCTACTTATGCTACGTTTCGATGTTTACGGTCCAACTTCCTTATAGCTTGAAACTGGCAAGCAGTCCATGCGATAATGAGTCTATAATATACCCCAATGATTCTCAGTGGTCCTTCCTAAGCTTAGCAAGGTTGTCTATTGTATGGTTCACCTCTTTACTAACATACCCGTAGGCTTATGACGCTGTTCTGCCTTGTATTATGGCTAGCCTATCTATCAGCAGCCGATTATATTCAGCTTAGGAAGGAATAATATACGTTTAAGGGGAGGGTTTTAGCTTGTTCCCTAGACCTCTATCAAGCTAAAAACTACACCCCCTAGATCCCCTTTCAAGATAAATTTGTACATTTTTCGGTAGAAAAATGTCCCGGCCGAAGGCCGGTTCCTCTTAAATTACAGGCTCGCTAACGCTCGCCAGGAAAAAATCGACACCTAAATTGCACGAACGGTCTTAAAATTGACAGAAATTGGGCGAAAGTTCTTAAGATCGCCAAACTTATCTCCAAATCTTAAAAGCATTGGGGCTAAACATGAGGGAGAAAGAGGTCCAGAAAAAAATCCCTCAAGTGGAAATCTCCCCTTAATTAAGGGTTAATTAAAATATACTGCACCCCTTTAATTGCTAGAGGTACTCCCTAAGCTGTAGAGTTGTAGACAATGGGTTAATGTTAGCCAGAATAAAGTAAAAAATGCGTCTTTGTAAACTGAAAAGGTTAAGACGAACGTAATTGAATAAAATATACCTTCACCAATATACCTCTTGTGGCTCAGGAAAACAATCACGAGTCTTTAGCTACGGTATTAGAAGTATACCCCCTCCACCCCCCCAATAATAATAATAATAATAATAATAATAATAGTAATACATAAATCAGGAGAGTAGACTAATACTAACCCTCTCGATTCTATAATACAGCCTTTCCCTCACAATTACACAACTCTCGTAGCCTACATGAGGTTGGCAGAGAATGAAGGCAAATGGGGGTATTAGTTGTGGTGTTGGCCTTAGCTGGACACAGTACAAGGTGGAAGAGTAGGGCCCGGGGGGGGGGGGGGGGGGGGGTTTAGTAAATAGCAGGTGAGATTAGAAAGTTACCACGTGCATTAGTCTATTTATCAGAATTTACCGGTACATGTACTGTACCGTATATATGCTCTTAGTTGATACAGATTGTACATATTATACACTCATTTCATATCTATATACTGTGTATATAATTATATAATATATATATATATATATATATATATATTTTATATATATATATATATATATATATATATATATATATATATATATATATATATATATGCTCATACATATATGGTACACAGCCGACATAGAGAGGTTTACATATATTTATTTAGATACCGGTACAGTGACCACCCAGACCTTACGACCCCAGCGAGGTGACCAGAACTTAATCCTTGTAGGCCCTAACCCCGTGAAAATAAGGGATAGCAAAGATGAAGGCGAGAGAGAGAGAGAGAGAGAGAGAGAGAGAGAGAGAGAGAGAGAGAGAGAGAGAGAGAGAGAGAGAGAGAGAGAGATAATAAATATATATCTTGTAAGCTGACTTATACTGAAGTCGAGATAAGAGTGTTGATTATGTATACTTAGCGCCCTCGGTTACACAAACTGTATATAATTATTCGATAAACACAACATCTAGCATAGCCTAGCTTACAATAACATCGTGTGCATAATTAGATTACAAACGTATCAAGACATAGCTTTCTTGGAATCTTAATCTAGAAGTCTTCGTCTTCTTGGTATTTATAAGTGCAATAACAGAAGTGCTGGAGGGACCTTGGTGACCCTGGTCTCTGGGTCTTCTGCTGGATGACCTAGATGTGTGTGAATTTGTATTTTGTTTTTGTGTGTTCATTGTTTTCTGTTGTGTTGTCCCTATTCTGACTCTGTCTTGAGTCGCCCCCCTCCCCACCACCACCACCACAAAAAAAAAAAAAAGGGGAAAACAATGAAAACTAGGAAACAATGGGGATTGTGCCTAAGTAAATGGATGGAACAGTTTGCTCGCAGTGTTTCAAGGTCTCTATAATTATACAGTAACTACACAGGCATAGAGTTGCTTGCTGAGGGGAAAGGAAGTTTGATAGTTGAATAGGGATTTAGGGGAGACAGACCTTTTTTCTGGACCCCCTTCTCCCTCTTGTTTAGTTCCATTATTTCTAATATTTTTAGACGTTCGGCCCATTAGTTTGGCGATTTTAAGACCTTTCGTCCCATTTCGTTATAAATTTTAAGACCTATCGTGCCATTTAGGTGTCAATTTTTTCCTGGCGAGCCTCTAATTGTAAGAGGAACCGGCCTTCAGCCGAGATATTTTTCTACCGAAAAATGTACAAATTTATCTTGAGGGGGGGTCTAGGGGATGTTTTTCTAAGTTTGAGGGATGTCTAGCGAGGAAACTAAGAATTTATGAATGAATGAATTTATAGGCCAAAAAAAGCAGTCAGTTTCCCCTTAAGAGTTCCCGAAGTGTGTCTAGAATAGGAGGTCTAAATAGTGAGTACCGTATATTGCTTTATAATATACGTCATCAGGGAGGCAAACCGTGGCAATGATGCTTCAAAACTGAGTCAAGTGTGAGAGGGATTACAGGAATAGCCTATGTGAATGAAGTTGCCTGGTTTTGGCTACTTAAGGGGGCCCACCTCGTTTTTTTCTTCTCTCTCTCTCCCTCTCTCTCTGGGTTATATCCATTCGGCCCCATTCAGCCTACTGTTTTAAGATGTTTATCCCCATCCAGGTGTCGATTTTGTCCTGGCGAGCGGTAGCGAGCAAGCATATTTAAAAAAAAAAATTGACAACAGGCTAAATTTGTACATTTTTCGATAGAAAATATCTCTGGCGAAGCCGGATTTCTCCATACAACGCTGGCTCGCTATCGTTCGCCAGCAAGAAATCGACACCTGGATGCGGATAAACGTCTTTAAAAATTAGGCTGAATGGGACCGAATGGATACAAGCCAGAGAAAGCGAGAAAAAAAGCAGGTCACCCCCCTTAATCACTTCCAGGGGCATAATGGTAACTATGGAGCATCTCATTAACTTTTGTATATTCAATAACAATGACTAAAATCCAGGAACATTTAACTCGGTCTCTGCACAACATTGTTCCGGTTTGCCACACTATACGTCATCCTCGGGACATGTAAACACCTATACCACAACTAAAACAAACAACCTAAACCATACCACCGTCACTACTAGTCTTCTGTCTCACCTCCTGTACCTAGTGTATGTCCAAACCCAAGGGCAGATCCCACTAGCCTTCATCATATTCTTCTTCTTTCGCAGGTCATAGGGTTTTGTACAGTCAAGAACATAAATGCCGCGCACACATTTCAATTAGTACCGTACTGAACGCAAATGAGTCAATACAATTCTTTATTATAACCCAGATGTTTCAGAATTTGGATTTAACCCTTTCTGTACCGGCGACGTTCTTTTCATTATATCCTGGCAACTATTAGATGACTTTATTAAGTTTAAGAAGGACCTCTAAATCTCTAACCATGTAAAGGCTACACAATATCTTGATTAATTATTTTAGCTACGGTACCATAGATTCTTACTAAGATACACAAAATCGCCTAAATATAGCCAGAATAAAATTAAAAGACGTCACCGGTACAGAAGGAGTTAAAGGTTCAAAGATTCGAATTGGTGTAACTACAGGTATATATGATGACTGTGCCTCTAGAGAAGTGTTGAGGATTGTTATAGCCTACAGGCCAACACAGTCTAACAGATGGCGCTAGGCATTGTGTTCACTCTCAAAGGCCTACCACACATACCACTATTATATATACAGTATATATATATATATATATATATATATATATATATATATATATATATATATATAGAGAGAGAGAGAGAGAGAGAGAGAGAGAGAGAAAGAGAGAGAGAGGAGTACAAAGGAGTACAAAGGAAATCAAGCAACAACAGATCTAGTGACCCTTCTAGGTTGCTTGTCCTCCAAAACACTGAGGATCAAGTGTCCAAACAGTGGTTTAGAGTGGGTAAGGGAACATTGGAAAGGGAATTACTGCCCTGGAACTAATATCCGTGGCAGGATTAGGAAGTTAGTAGGGGACAGATGGGTTAGTAACTGAGGGGGGGATAAAATAAAGTTATTCATTTACAAACGCAGTCAGTCGCGGGTTTGATGCGAGATATTTGTCTAGGCGGAGTTTAAATGAATCAACGGTGATGCAGTCTATAACGTTTCGGGGAAGCCCATTCCACAAGTTGACAACTCGATTGAAGAAGAAATTCTTAGATTCGTGTGAGTTAAAAGATTTACCAATAATTTTGCAACCGTTTCCCCGCGTGTAATTAGATTGGTCAATAGTGAAGTACTTACTACAGTTCATATTGTCGATGCCTTTGATGATTTTGAACACTTGAATTAAGTCACCTCTTAATCTGCGCTGGGTTAAAGGAAATAGATTTAATTCTCTAAGACGCTCTTCGTATGGTTTGTTCTTTAGGCTAGGTATCATTTTGGTAACTCTACGTTGAACTCGTTCTAGCTTGTTTATATCTTTTTGGTAATAAGGGCACCAGGATTGAACGCAGTATTCCAGAAGAGGGCGGACTAAGGAATTGTAAAGGGTTAGGATAACTTCTTTGGATTTATGCTCAAATGACCTGCCTATAAAGCCAATTATTTTGTTTGCCTTCTTAACAACTTCTGAACATTGTTGACTCGGTTTTAGGTTACTCGATATTGTTACTCCCAGATCGGTTTCTCTGTTTACATTCTTAAGCTGAGTGCCATTCATCGAATAGTTTGCTTTCTCATTTAGGTATCCGATATGTAGTACTTTACATTTATCCGCATTGAAACTCATTTGCCAAATTTGGGCCCAACATGACAATTTATCTAGATTGTGTTGCATATCGTCAACTTGTTCTTTTGAGAGTACGCTATTTGCAATTTTTGTATCGTCAGCAAATTTTGAGATTGTGCAGGTGAGACCCTCATCTATGTCGTTGATGTAAATTAAAAAGAGAATTGGTCCTAGTACCGATCCCTGGGGTACCCCGCTACTTACATTGGTCCATTTAGATGCCTTACCGTTTATGACTACCCTTTGCTTTCTGTTGCTGAGCCAATTTTCTATCCATTTCAACACACCGTCTTGTATTCCATGCGCTTTTAGTTTTAGCAGTAAACGTTTGTGGGGAACTTTGTCAAAGGCCTTTTGAAAATCAAGGTATATAATATCTACAGCTTTACTCTCATCGTAGAGGTTGAGGATATCGTGGAAGAAGTCTAAGAGGTTTGTTAAACAGGAACGTTTTTTACGAAAGCCGTGTTGAGTATCTTTAAGTATGTTATTTTCCTCTAAGTGATTTACGAGTCTGTCTCGTATGACCGTTTCTAGCATTTTACATACAACTGAGGTTAAGCTAATTGGACGATAGTTACTGGGTAGGGATTTGCTGCCTTTTTTGAATATCGGTGTTACGTTGGCTAGCTTCCACTGATCAGGCATAGTTCCAGACTGCAAGGATTTATTGAATAGTAATGTCAGTGGTTTGGAGAGCTCGTTCTTAGCTTCCTTTAGAACTCTAGGCGAGATTGTATCAGGTCCTGGCGTTTTATTTACCTTGAGTTTATCTAAACAATTCAATACTTCTCTCTGTAACGGTGATATTGCTTAGAACATCTGAATTATCAATCTGAATCGGCGATGGTGTAGGGATATCACTGAGGTCTTCTGTTGTAAAAACTGATGCAAAGAAGGTATTGAGGGCATTACTCATTTGTACTTCGTCTTTGGTGTATTCTCCATTTTCATCGACTAACGGTCCAACAGTTGAAGTAACTACTTTTTTCTTTCTGATATAACTATAGAATTCTTTCGGGTTTGTTTTACTTTGATTCGCAATATGTAACTCTAAGGTCTTTTTACTTTGCTTAATTAACTTTTTGGCTTTGCGTCGTAGCTCTACAAATTTCACCCGTTCTTCGTCATTTTGTGAGGATTTTAATCTATCATTAGCAAATTTTTTAGCAAGCAGGCAGTTTGAAATATCTTTATTCCACCATTTGGGCTTATTATTATGGCCTGGACGCCGTATTTTCGATGGTATGCAGTCTTGCACTGCTTTTAGGTAAGTGGTTTCGAATAACTTCCAAGATGTATTTATGTCGTTATTGTTAATTAAAAAGCTCCAGTCAGTTTCTTTAAACATAGCTCTAAGTTTATGGAAGTTTGCTTTCTTGAAATTAGGGACTTTTTCGATGCTACTATTTGGTTCGTTACTAGTAAACTTTAAAGTGAAAGTTATCGTACGATGGTCGCTGTTACTGAATTCATCACCAACATTCAAATTCTCTATCAATTCTTCTTTTGTTGCAAGTACAATGTCAAGAACGTTATTACCACGGGTCGGCATTCGAACAAATTGATAAAGCGAACTCTCTTGCAAGTTCGTATACAAGTCATGTCCGGAGTGTGAAGTAAGAGTATCGCCCCACTTGGTCACAGGTAAATTAAAGTCGCCAAAAATTACGGTATCTTGTGAGTTACTTACATCTGCAATTTGTTCGTAAATTTCTCGGTCAGTTTGCACTGATTGAGCTGGAGGTCTGTATATTAACGCAAGTATTATTTTTGTACCTTTATTATTCTTTATTAGCACAAAAGATGTGTCGACGTTCACAATTTGAGGTTTTGACACGAGGGTCGGGTTAAGACTTTCTTTGATATAAAATAAAACGCCACCTCCATTTTTATTTATTCGGCTGTTCTCAAACATTACATAACCGGGAAGTGAATACTCTGCTAAAAAGTCTCTATCTTGTGTATTGAGCCAAGATTCTGTTATGCCAATCACATCATAATTTTCTGTAAACACTAGTTCCTCTAAATCTGAAAATTTATTGCGTATGCTACGAGCGTTTGCATAGAAAACATTCAAAGTTTTGGATTTGGGATTCAAGGAACGGTCTTTATTCAAATTATTGGTTCTGGTCGGATCTACATTTACATTCATGGCTGTCCTCGGTCCTCGGTCGTTATCCCTGACGGTTTTGAATTTGGGTCGTGTTGGTGGAGCTTTATCCAAATTCGCGGTTCTTGACGGATTAGTATTTAATTCCTTTGTAGATTGCCGTCCTCGCTGTCTTCGGTCCTCCTTCCTGGTTGTCCTGTGCTGAGTCGATTTCTTCTCCGAAAATCCTTCACCGCATCGTTGAGAAGACGCCCAAAACGCGCTGCTCCCACCTGGTTCAGATGAACTCCATCGTCCGAAAACAAATAGTCATCGTAGTAGAAATTGTCCCAGGTGTCGACGAATCCCACGTTCTCCTTCCTGCAGAGGTTTGCTAGACAACGATTTGTGCTGGTGGCTATGTTGTAAAATCGGCTCTCTACACCGAGCCGGGGGACGATTCCTGAGACGATGATCCTTGATGACTTCTCCTTAAACGACTTGATCAGCTGCTGGTACTTTAAAAGCAAATCTTCCGACCGGGTTCGCTGTACATCGTTGGATCCAACGTGGATGACGTACATTGTATTAGCTGGGGCCAGCTTTGATTCTTCGTCAACTGCTGCAACTACGTCATCCACACCACCACCAGGGATACAAAAACGCTTCCTGGTCTTAGGTGCCCTGGCGCAAAACTCTGTGAGCTGACCACGTATCATCGAGTCTCCCACGAGCCGGACTTCTTCTATTTCCTCTTCGTCATCTGAGTCTGCGAGTATCTGGAAACGGTTTTGACACTCGGTAATCGGTATGTGTTTCCTGGTCTTGGGGCAAACGTTGTTCCTCACGACACGGAAGTTGTCTTGAGGGGGAAGAGAGTCGCTATTTGTATCTTGAGTATCGGAAACATCAGCTGAAATGGCTACTGTAGGCGTTGAATTGTTGGCAGTTGACGTTGGGGCGTTGGTGGCTGCTGGAGTTGCGGTGACAATTGAAGTTTGTGGCACTCCAACGTTGAGTGTTACAAACTCTTGGAGTGATTCCAGCTTCATGGTGAGGACGTTGATCTTGTTGTAGGCTTCATCTAATTTCACTGTAAAATTCTCTCGTTGCTGGCAGAGCCGGCAGACTTGAAGATCGATAGTAGCAAACATGGACTCACCAAACCTACCGGCGCAGTTCGCACAAGCGCGAGGCATGGTGACAGTCACTTTCTTCAGATCACTTCACTCACTTAAAAAACAATTCACTCACTTTACAACACTTCACTCACTTTAAAAACACTTCAATCACTTCAACCGAAAACAAATATGCTGAAATACGCAGAAATAGGTTATCAGGGGTGATAGCCTAACCGAAAACAAAAATGTTGAGATACGCAGAATTAGGCTTCCAGGGGCGATAGCCTAACCAAAAGTTTTTTTTAAATTGAAATACGCAATAATAGGCTACCAGCGTTGAATAGCCTAACCGAATATAATAAAATTGAAATTCGCAGAAATAGGCTACCAGGTGTGATAACCTAACCTTAAACAAATATATGTATAACAGAATATGTAACTAAATATACAATTCACCAAATAGAGATTATATAAAAATAAAGTGTGACTGCACACAAGGGGTTAATATACTGTGTCAACAGATGACCCTGGTGTCACTGTAGCCTAGTGAAGCAGTAGCCTACTCTTTTTAGATAAAAAAGTGTATCAGTCAAAGGTTATTACAAGATCGTGCAAGCAACAACTAAAATTACAGATATATATAGCTACAGTAGGATACTAAACACAATATCTACAAGAGTTAATAATAAAACAGATTGGCTGGCTATAGGCTAGGCTAGGTTTGGGTTAGGTTAAAAGCTTGGCAGGTTGGGTTAGGCTAGGTTAGTTTGTACAAATACCACCCTTAGCTTAAAGTAAAATCACTCTGAGGAGAAAAAGTCAAGAATATATCTAGGGGGAAAAGATAAATGAATGCACTTAAATTTGGTACAAAATTTGCTGGAATTTAATATGTATAATCCCCCAAAAAGGTTTGTTTACAAAATGGTGTCGGCGTTAGTCCCTGTAGGCGGTTAGTTAGTAAACAATATTGTTTATTAGCAAATTAATATGCAAAGCTTTACTTACATACAAGGCAGTTAAATAGATACTTACTACAGTAGGTAATGGGTAAAATTAGGGGCTACGATTTTATATAAAATAGTAATAAGAGAGCGTTTGTTTACAAAGCAAAACAAAACAATAGATGGCGCTAGTGGCGCCCTGTCCGAGCAGGAGTCTTGTGATAAACACAAGTTTATCAGTCAATACACAGCGAAATATCGTGCAGTGTTACTTACTAAGCTACAGGATGGTTAAACGTGCTCTTAACCACCTTTCATGCACAAGAATGAAGAGGATGAGTAGTTAATACTCAAATTATGATCGATATCGTGAGAGCGTTGACAGAGCGTCTGCAGCGTCTGGCGGAGAGAGAGAGAACGAGAGAGAGAGAGGTACGGTACCAATATTGCCAAAATATTATTACTGGTATGGGTATGGCAACATTTGAGTGTAAAGATAGGGTAATATAGTGACACCAGTGGCACCAAAATGTCGGTTGACCAATCTCTGGTAGATTATAGTCTCTACTCGCCCTCAACCCAAAACGGTCGTAAACCTAAATTGCCAAGGCCCTGGGGTTAAGATGAAGTCAATTTGCATGAATGAAAGTTAAATAAGGTTACCCTTCTTCGGCTTTACTTAGGGTAGGTACAGTACGTTATGGTGAGTTTGGTTAGTAAAGTCGAGTTAAGCTACGTCACAGTCTACAGATATCTATATATATGTAGACTGTGGGCTACTATAGCTTATTATCGGGGTTTTTCTGGTGGTGGTGGTGGTGGTGGTGGTGGTGGGGGGCTCTAGAACTCTACTTTGAGGTTATTAGCTGATGGTACTGTGTCTGAATAACATCTTTCAGTTACAAAATCAACCCCTAGGAATATATTACACAGTACCATTAGCCAATCAGATCCAAATAGAGTTCTGTAGCCCAATGCAAGCAAGTGCAATTCACCAGGTTAAAAAAAGAAAATGTTAATAATATATATATATATATATATATATATATATATATATATATATATATATATATATATCATAGGTTTGGTTATTTAAGATAGGACGTTTGACATTATGCTTACGATTACTTTGGTTATGGCCGTCAGTGTTTTGGCCGGTATGGAGATGGCCGTTTATGAGTGAGGGTGGTTGAACTGGACCATAAGAGTAATATAAGGTAGTATGGTATCTCCTCCCCCGCTACCAACAAAAACAATGTACAGTTTGCCGCACATATTCCATTTCTCAACCATCACAGTAAATAGTTGTTATTGTTGTTGTTGTTCCCCAAGCTGCCTGGCCGAACAACCCCAAGGCCCCGAGCAAGGCCAAGGTCATAACCGAGAGCGCCCCCACAGAGCCCTCCCTGCCAACCACAATAAAGCCTGGGTGACCGAAGCCACTCCATGGCGGGGAGCTGAGGAGGGTGCGGAAACGCCCGGGAAACCAAAGCCCCACCCAGGGCCCTGTGCCCCTCAGCAATTAGGAAGAGAAAGTTGAGGGGCAAAGGAAAAATGTGACGCTTTGGCTTCCAATCTTGGTAGATTGGGAGGTCAATCCACGGAAGAGACGCCGTCACTTGAGATCTAGAAAATATATAAGTAAAAGGAACAGTCAGAGTAAGCTATGGGTATGGCAGAGATCGCTCAGTTCTCACTCTGATAGACCAGCCCATCACTTGACAATGCTGCACCCACAGTATAGTAACAATAGAAGGTAAACGCAGTGAATTCTTGAACTCTTATACATAAAGGCTTCTAAAAAGCACTAAACAGACTCTTATTAATTATTTTTATTTTGTGACTTCACGCTCAGCCATGGTACCGTCATAATATAAGATATAGTTATCGGAATAACGTTGATTATTCTATAAGCGAATATTTAGTGAAATATTCGTATACCATCGTGGCTTGTTTGGCTCCGCTATAGTGTTCTCTCTGGCCGTCAGAGGGCACCACCGTCCGTTCTTCTCAACCACCCCCCCCCCCCCCCCCCAACTCCGAGTCCCAGCCACCATTTCGCTTTGTAGAAATCTATGTTCCCTCTAGCTGGCCATATACTTATACAAATCATCTCTCCACATCCCCTAGGCCTTTATACACCCTCACACGCCATCACTGGGTGAAACTTTATGAGTGTCAGAAGCAAACTACGTGAATTTAAAGGAAGTTGAGCAAGGGATAAACGAGAATCCGTTTAGGCCTAGCTTTTCTCCCGACCCACGAATCGAAAATCACCATCTTCGAAATATCTCTTCATATAAACTACACATATATCAAATAACAATGCTAACATGTAGATTGGGTCCTACTACAATAACATTATCGATATCAATCGACGTTACTCTACATATTAGGCAATTAGGTGGACAAAAATATCATCGCATGCATTTCCGTGGTAAAATTTGAAGCGACGTCGGCTATATACTACCTCATAGCCGTATATATATTCTTCAAATGCAAAAAATAACAACTTTAGCAAATAGACTAGGGTCCTGTCACACTATATATGTCTATGTTTATCCATGTCACTTTACATTTTCGGTGGAAAACGCAATATAGGCCTACCGATCCTGTTAGAAGACCATATTTAGGCTAGGGAGACGGTACATAGGAGTCATTGAGTGACGTCACAGAGGCCCAAACAAGTGATTGTCGTGGTTCCAATACTACCGCCATGCGCCTACCTCCTTATGTTACTATACTGTGGCTGCACCCACCTCCCCAACCCCCCTCTCTTACTCCACCTCCTACCAATAGTGGAAGGGAAGGAGGTGGAGTGAGGGAGGGGGGTTGGGGAAGTGGGTGCAGCGCTGCCAAATCACGACCCCAAAAGAATATGTGCGGCAAACTGTACACTGTTCCAGTAATTACAGCATACACGAGTACAATACCTGTCGCATATCACGACGGCAATATTTTAAGACAGTAGTTTAATTATTATAACACGTAATGGCCCTAATTGGGTGAGGATTTTTCTCGAGGTCAGCAATAGCGAGCCTGCAATTTAAGAGAAACCGGCCTTCGGCTGGGACATTTTTCTACCGATAAATTTACAAATTTAGCTTGAAAAAGCGTCGAAGGTTTACCTCGAATGGGGTCCGTTGAGGCCTGTCAAATTCTAGGGGCAAATTTATTATATATATTGCTATAAAATGGCAAAAACAGTAAAACCATCAATAATACATTTATAAAAACTGTGTGCGAGTGTATAGATTTGCAACAAGAGAGAGGTATAGTGGTGTCTGCTCCTCCACTACCAATAAGAACAATGTAGACCGTTCCAGTAATTACACAGGCGTACAAAACCATCCGCAGATCATGGTGACAGTATATTAAGTCTGCCACATCACACACCTTCAAAAACTACACATACTGGCGAATAGGGCATATACTAGGTTTTTGGAATTACAGAGAGAGAGAGAGAGAGAGTGAGAATGTGAATGTGCAAAACTGAGCCCATCCCTGTGTTCAATACTTGGCAAGTCCAGTACTGTGTCGATCGTCAATAACTTACATTCCTCAAAACCTCAACCGTCACTCACCACTAAATATTAAAACAATATAAATAATATTATAAAGGCCTAATACAGTAAATAAATATAACATAAAATAATAAAGAAATATAATGAAATAATACGGTAATAATAAATAACACCCCGTTCTTAACATTAATCATCAATTACAAACACCAATGTACTTGAATAAACTAATGAAAGCATATGGTCCTCCCGGGATTCGAACTCAGGACACCACACCCAGAACATAAGCATCTAAACCATTGGCACCACCAACACAGTTAAAGGTAATATACCAATATACCAACCATAGGCTAACAACCTACCAATGTGTTCCACAATTTCAGGATGCCAAGAGCCAACAAATAGCCGGGGTCAATGAACCTCAAGTTAGGAGTTATTCAGCCAAAACTTTGATTGACGTTGCATGGATAGTTTTTATCGATTTGATGTTATTACCGATGTTTTGTTGTACAGTCAAGAATATCAATGGCAACGCTTCCATTTGAATCAGTAGTGAACGCAAACGAGACAACACAATACTTTATTATAACCCAGACGCTTCAAAACTTGACATTAAAGGTTCAACGATTCGAATTGGTGTAACTTTGTGTATGCTGATGGTTGTACGGTACATGTAGTAGGCGTACCACATAACCGTTCAATCACATGACTTTTCGTAGTATTCTAGTTACTACAGGCAATATTATTCAGCTTAACAAGGATCTCTTCTACCGTACTAACAAGAGGCGGTGACACACGGGCATTTTTCCGACATTTTTGTACAAGCCAATAACAGATTTTGTCTAGTGTTTCTTGGATAACAACACCGACCTCAGTATCGGTATTAAGGTAGTAGCTGGAGTTGAGGACAATCATAGGTAAATCAGGTACCGGTACGGTAATTAAAGACAATATCAGTGGAAATGTGGTGAAAAATGATTGCCAGAATAAGCTAGACTAGAAAAAAAATCCGAAAGAAAAACTGGCCGGGTGACACCGCCTAAAGAGGTTCAAACCGGAATCACAAAGTAACCTGGCAACAAATTTCCTCGGAATTTGATAATCCGAGTAAAATATATAAGGTACCGGTAAAAGTGTCTGGTACCGGTACAAGTGTCTGGTACCGGTATAAGTGTCTGGTACCGGTATATCTGATTATTTTATCTCCTTTTGTGGCGGAGAACTGAATCCTGCACAACTAATATGATCCTACATTTTAGCCTAACCCACAATAACCTTGGGAGAGGGGGAAGAGAGGAACGTAGGCCAGGCTCGCAGGCTAGCACATTGAATATAAATTTTGATTACTGATAAGAAGTCTTGTAGAGTTTTGAAAGGTGATCTCCCCTTTTATGGAGCTGTACAGGTATGCCATATCAAGAAAATAGGGAACGGTACCAGGCCAGTAGTCAGTACGTAAAATCGATTAAAACACCATAGGTATCGGTACGTAGGCCTACCTACAAAATATAAGTCTTAGATTACCGGTACTAAATATTTAGCATCAAACTGTACAATAGGTAAACAACATTTTGAAACTAGTTGAATATATGAATCTATGTGAGTATTGTTTATTAACCCCTTCAGTACTGGTGACTTTTTTTATATAAATCAGCTGCACTTAGACAACTTTATGAAGCCTAGGAAGGATAAACAGTGCCGTAGCTAAAAAGATGAATTGAGATAGTATGTAGCCTTGTAACTAGTGGACGTCCTTAAGCTGAGTAAAATCATATAATCGTTGCCAGAATATAACGAGAAGTACATCACCGGTACAGAAGGGGTTAATATCGCGTACGATAAATACAGTACTAATTGGATCACAACGTAAAGATGGGCAAGCTCACACGCAGGACATGTCCGCAAATGTGTATCCGAATTGTTTAATTGTTGGCTAGTTATGGACACTCAAATATCTTGCCAAGGCCCATAAATATAATTAAACACTCCTTGTTGTTTCTACCTGTTGATGTCGAATGACACATAATCATTGAGCAAATGTAAGCTTTTGAATAAGGTCAAGAAATATGCGTAATGTTTTAAGCCACTCATGATAGGACTCTTAACACAAGATCCGCCTGTGTGGGCTCGCTAATCTGTAGGGGGGTGTCAAATTGGAGCAATTTTGTTTGAAGACTTTAATAATTATAAGAAGGAATACAAGAACAATAACGTGGAATAGCATTGTTTTGGCCATTTCATCGCTTCCAAAGACATACTATGAACTATAAATCATAATTTGATCTTTACATAATCCAATAACAAAGACTAAAATTAATGGACTTTGCTTTCGTTTGAGTGGCTGAGTGTGCCCTACCACACAGCCATCACCAATAGTACATAAGAAAATGATTATAGTATACTGGGGAGGCGTTTGTTAGCCTAGCAGACAAAGTCAAATATAGGTAG
Source organism: Paralithodes platypus (assembly GCA_032716605.1). NCBI lineage: Eukaryota > Metazoa > Arthropoda > Malacostraca > Decapoda > Lithodidae > Paralithodes > Paralithodes platypus. The sequence goes on along the minus strand of CM064487.1, from coordinate 43,187,985 downwards.
TACATTTCTGGAAAATAGCAAAATCAAGCAGAATCCCCAATAATTAATTGTATACAAAACATGATAATAACCCACAAGACGTCGGCCCAGATAGCGTTAACTAAACCTGGTCCATGACTGTAGTCGGCCCAAATAGCGTTAACTAAACCTGGTCCATAACTGTAGTCCGAGTTATTTCCTGCAAACAGTAAACTGGATCCTTGGTAGCTGATTTATAGGTAATTAATAGACAAATAGGAAACTTCTATGTCTCTGCATCATATTACTGCAATGCTAAGTTTTTCATAATGGACAACCTATTTCGCTACACAATATAGGTTAGGCTCTACTATCTATGAGACCACAACTTTCACCTACACCCTATTCATTATAAGTAGGCACAACATTTCCACCTCAACCACTTATAACTTATAATATACTTGAGTAATTGAGCTGTTTTATCTACCATTTGGAAAGAGTCAACCAGTAAATAGGAGTGGAAAATTACAGCCCGTTTGCACCGGCCCTCCCTAAGTTACAAGAGGTTAAGGGTAAAACTCGTGGCCCTAACATAATCAATAGACCATACTAGTTCCCACAATTTACCCCCAACGAAGTGCATCCTCGGTGGGAGACAATGAGCGGATTCCTCAGCGCGCAACTCCCCTTCATTCTCTGGTGTTTTTGTCGGCAGGTGGTGACATTGAATGTGGCACCCCAAGCTATTATATCTATCCGAGGTTATGTGTACGGGGGTGTGGTAGGGGAAGAGGTTGGAAGAAAGTAGATTTTATAAAGATAACTAGAAGCAGATCATTATATACCGTAGACTGTCAAGTTGTATACATTATTGAACATGGACAATGTAAGAAACCTAGTAAAGTGTCAATATTTTGGCGTTCATTACAGAACACATAATAATAAATGGGCTGTTACCGGTACGCAAACAGATCATTAGTTCTTACAAAACGAACACGCCAATTATACAGTGTAGGACAATATTCACGAAAGTGTGTGTGTGTGTGTGGTGTTCTATTTAATGCCACTATGTTTTACTCTTCTTCCTCCTTTTCTACTACCGTACATCTTCCCTCTTAATCTTCATATTTCTCTTCCTTGGTCTCATCATCCTGTTCTTGTTATTTATCGTTCACCTCATTCTCCCATTCTTCTTTCCCATCCTTATGTCCATTTAATTTTATTATCCATTTCGTTTTACTCCTCCTCTAACTCTGCTTCCTGTTCTTGTTATTTATCTTCCCCCTCATTTTCTTATCCTTCTTTCTCTTCCTCCTTGTCCTCCCATTTCTCTGTATTCCTCCTCTCCCTTAACCTCCTCATCCTTTTCTTCATCACCCCCATCATCCTGTCATCATCCATCACCACCACCTCTCCAACTTACCATGACTAGTGAAAGGAAGGCAGATCTCTTAATAGTAAAATGAACCCGCAAGATTAGGCCTACTTTAGTTCCTGCTCCCACATAACTAACAACATTCCATACACATAACAATAAAAGTTAAAATACGGTATTCAAAGGCCTATCGCACTGGCTAGCTTTTCTCCTATTTTGGCAGAAACAACTGTATTATTTTAACTTCTGGGAAGGGCGCTACCAGAACTAAGCTATATCGAATGAAGATAGAATAACCGAGTGCCAATTTGTGTTAAAACTTCTACTTGTTGATCTTGGATGGCATTCAAGAAAATACGGTAGGCCTATATGATTTTGATTAAGCTCAACAAGAATATGTGCCTCATGACAAGCCTTTTATCACATGACTCGAACACAATCCGCAGCTGTGAAGACATCTATTACCTACGTCTAAGCTACGTCTAGCAATTGTTAATGGCTATGCAACTATACGCGGTGTCAGCGACGAAAATGACGGCCCACCTATTGTATACCGGTACGTCAATAATTCCAGCTGATTGGCTTTTGCGACCGTGTCCAATGTCTCGTCTTGCAGTAATTACAAAGGTGTTAATAATCACGGTTGCATAAGTCAATCAGCTGGAACTATTGCCATATAATTATGTGGGCCGTAATTTTCTCGAGTCGCTGACACAGTCTATAACACACCCTCGTGTGTTCCTCTCGCTGTTGTATTTGTGTTATTCTGTGTTCTACTTCTCTTGCACATGTTCCTCTTTTCTCAATCAGTTACCATTCTCAGGACAATTTGTGTATGACCACACATTTGTAAAATTCATAATTGTTGAACAGCTAAAACGTAATTGAAACAAAACTGGTGCCGTAAACAATTACAATATAGGAAACCTAAATTAATTAGTAGCGTAGTCACCCACAAAGTCCTTGGCCATGCGGTTCGACATAAGTTGTGCCCCAAAACAGACAATTCTCATCCTGTGTGAATCTTGTGAAGTACCGTACGCGGTATGATTACTTAAATTATAGAACCATACATACGGTATAATAATAGGGGAATACCTTTAAACCATAGCAAGGAGGACAGCCCTCCACCTTTTACTCTTCTACGTTGCTCTTTCTTTCCTCCTTTCCTTCTCTCTAATTGTAAAGAGACTTCTTACTCAACCTGTCTATCCCCCCTCAGTTTTAACTGTAGTATTGCTGACCTGTAATTGGACAGAACTAGGCCTATAGTTTACTCACCTGGTAAAGGAGTTTGTGGTGTGACTATATGTTACCTAAACATGATCAATACATTTATACCGGTACACAATTATAAAAAGGCCAATCATACAAATACAGTAGGGCTATAAGCTACTTGCACACGATAAAATTGCATTGTATACGTAAATTACAATATGGCTAAGCTAATAATTGAGTGTGAAATTGAAGGTTGCAGTTGGTGTAAGTTATGTCATGTTGTGTGGTTTGTAAAGTGATGCCTCGGTCAGTCACGTGGAGAGTCCGCGGCCTTCAAGAGGTGATGGTGGTGGTGAGTGGTGGTGGTAGTGACAGTTGTGGTGATAAGTTTAACCTAACAATTAAATACATATATACCGGTATATATATATATATATATACCGGTATATATATATATATATATATATATATATATATATATATATATATATATAGATAGATAGATAGAGGGCCTAAACACATCAATTAAGGATAATATATATATACATATAATTAGTTTTCTATGTGGATGAGGGAGTCAAAAGGCAAAGCTGCCTGTGACGAGTGCCTCCCCCGGAGTTGAAAGAGTTAAGGGACAAAATCAAGGAATGTTCGAGCCAAACTGCCTGGACACACTGAGTTTGAAGCAATTTAAGTCATACGATGAGGGAAATACGGATTCAGGGAGAGTTCCAGAGCTCAGCTGTTGAATAGAAGAAAGATTGGAAATATCATTTCACTCTTGGGTTGGAGAGTTGCACAGCATAGGGGTGGGATTGTGTTGCAAGATGGGTGCTACATATTCTACGTAGAGGAGGTAGTATACTCTGAGAGCTCTGACGAACACTGAATATTGTAATAACAGTAGAATAGTAATAGAGATGCAACATTGCGGTGAAGAGAGAGAGAGATTGCAGTCCGTGATTGAACGCGAGTTAATGAGACGAAAGTTTTTTTTTTCTATTTCGTAAAGAAGTGCTGTGTGAAAGGACCCTCCCTACACACGAGAACAATTCTAAATACATGGACGCACTGTGCCTCTGTACCATATGTATGTATGTATGTGTATTATATATATATGACAAAACGAGTGACTTCAGTTAACACACAGAGTGCCGCCATGTTATTGTGTCACTGTCACCGCCAGTGCTAGCTGATATACATTTTCTTCTATTGGCTCAATCTATCACGCTGGTAAAAAAAGCAATCACCTAGTCCATTTTCTTCCTGAAAATATGTAGACAATGTTGCATTTAGCGAATTGAAAGTATCAAAGTAAATACCCTAGATTTGTCATAGACTTTTCCGCTTTTGGGGTTATTCCGGCCGATTTCCAAGAATCCAAATGCTCTCACCATCTGGTTTTGACAAATGAAAGCATTTCAAGTCGTGTTATGTTGAGTAAGACTACCTTTAGTATGCACACATATTTTCGTGAAGTAGGTACGCGCACGAGAGGCACCATGGTTTCGCAAAATAAAATAAATATGCATTTTGTAAAAAAAGAAAAATTGAGATGTTTCTTTGCCATCACAATTTGAGAGTATTTGGAGTACCGTATATCAGCATTGAGTATGAATTGCTTTTTCGATGCACAATTTTGATGGGGATGTAAACACACCCAGGAGACGATCAACGGGTCCGCAAATTAGCCTACACCACACTCACACAAACACACACTTGAGTTTTTATGTCACATATTCTTTGATTAATTATCATTGAAATGCATTATGCTACACACACTAATGATTGTCATAAAGTCTTACAACATATAATCACTGGTAAATATATTTATAGTTATATATAATCTTATATTCATATACACTAATATTAACATGTTATTTATATGACGCTTGGGAGGTGGGAGGGCGGTGGGGGTCGTGGTGGCGAGAAGGTCGAAAGGTAGGGTATTTGTGGTATGAATATGGAAGGCCTGGGTGACCTTGTTTCGGCGCTAAATATTTGTTTTCGGACCCGACACTCGGCGGGTTAATAATTTATATTTACCGCCCCACAGAGTTGACCCGACTAGACAATAATACATATTGATACAATAATAATACAGTATCAATGTTTTGGCCATGTGCAACAAGTGCCTATTTTACTAATTACCGGTATAACAAAAACAATAGACAGTACCGGTACAGTTTCTTGAGAGAGAGAGATAACCAGTGCCGGTATTGGCAATACAAAATACATAAAAATTAACCGTCCCGCGACTCGTTTGGCAAGGATAAGAAATGTATGTGGGATGGGATGGGGCGGGGGGGGGGTTGGGTTCACACGACGATGTTTATAGCTTAGGCTACTCTCAATATTATATCTTCAACTTTGATTGGCTGCCTCTGAATTTAAGCTTCTAGATGTTTCAGCCAACTGTTAACAATCTACTTTGGACCTACAATAGTCCATGTCGCCCGTACCAATGTTAAGTGTAGTCCCAATGTGTTGCCATACTAAGTAGCGTAGCCACCAAAACGTTGCCGGAAAAAACGTTAATGTAAGTCCCTGGTAAGGAGAAGTAAGGCAGATATACAGTAACAGGCGATATAGATAGATAGGTAGACTCAAGGTCAATAAATATATATACCGTATATATATATATATATATGTGTGTATAATAAATCAGGAACACACCTATAAATATGTATATGCAAACTAGTGTCCCATGAAAGGAGAAGGTGGGTAAGGAGTAAGTAGTACCGGTAACAGGGTAGGGTGGACCATCCCAATTCCGTGCTGGTGAAGTCATCTTTATTTGAGACTCCTGATATCCTAGGCCCACACATACACCCAAGCAATTCGGTACTCAATCTCTCTTATTTGTGCCATGATCTGTCAGGTCCTCATATAGGCTATAATTTATACACAAGCAATATTGTTTAGGCCTACTTTATACAACCGTACTACTACAACTACTACCGTACTCTCTCTTTCTTATCATCTTCATTTAGGGGTCCTCCTCCTCCTCCTCTTCCTCTTCCTCTTCCTCCTCTTCCTCCTGCTCCTCCTCCTCCTCCTACACACACTCTAGTGACCCTGTAGAACGCACACGCCATGCTATACCGGTAGCCTACATAGGCACATACAGTACCCACATCAATCAGCAACAAGAAACAGTACACTTTACACAAGTTTCCATAAACAAATATTGGTAGTTTGTTCCTCTCTCACTGCGCACACCCAGGTGGATGGGACCCGTCAACCTTGGTCGGCAACCTGTCTATGAGAATAAAACTTATGCAAATTACCGAAGGGCGGCGCGCTCATCGGTGTCACTTGCAGATGGCAAACTCTACAATAGATACAATATCTATAGGCTATACGTACAAGTACCGGTACATTATGAGGACACAAACAACATCACAAATATCAGATTATGCAATTGAATATCGCTTAATATATCTCTCTCTCTCTCTCACTCTGTGAGTGGAACCGGTTTCTTTTTCTCGCAATATAACTTTTAATGTTAGTGAAACTTCTATTTTAATGGTCCGCACCATTAAAATATAAGTTGGTCCGACTACATAATTACCAGGGGCAATACGTCATCCAATGATGCGGCCGGTGTCACATGGACGCTTTTTCAGGTAATTTTCGATGAGCAAGTTTTTTCTCGTAATATTGTGAGGATCCTTTGCATTGATACGCTATACTAGACAAAAGTTGTTGTTTATTTAAGCGGCTCAATAGGCCTACTCATAGAAACTTGATGTTGAAGCTGCCAAACCAGAATGGCTGAACAAAAATTTACGACAAATGTGATTCTTAGTTAGAACCCTGACGTCAATAACACAGATGCATTAACCCAATTTAGTCAGACGGAGGTCTTTTTGAAGCTCCCCTGTTTCGGTCCATCAGTTTCGAGCGTTATAAGAAGTTTCTCCCCAATAGCTTGGCGATAAGACGCTTCGCCCAATTAAGGTGACGATTTGGTAAAATTCTAGATCCGGTTTCACAGCGAATATAGCGTTTTGAGTTTTTGTTTTTCTCAGTTTTCTTTAATATACAGTGTTGTTTTATACTAAGGACTGGCAGAAATGAGTATTTACCCATTATCCAACAATCTAATCACACGGCCCCCACTAGTGGGGAGGGATATGAAGATCAGGGAAATTGCGGGGTAAAAGACGAAAATAACGGGTAATATTAGCCTAACCTAACAACCTTACTTAACCTATCCTAGTATTATAGGTGGGGGCTGCCACCCCCACTGGTTTGGTATTAAAATAGGCTAATAAAAGATTGACGGTCGCAGAAAAATAATTCGATGAAGTCTACGGTATTTACTCCGCAATCTTCAGCTTTGGCTGTGGATAACAGGAGGTAAATATGAACTTTTTCACAGTAATTATAATTCCATTTGCGCCGCTACTGACCGATATAGGAATGAAGTATGGTACCGTATATGAAAAATTTATAGAAGCCATATAAATTGATGAGTGTGCTGTGAAACCGGATCTAGAATAATACCATAATTGATGAGTGTGCTGTGAAACCGGATCTAGAATAATACCATAATTGATGAGTGTGCTGTGAAACCGGATCTAGAATAATACCATAATTGATGAGTGTGCTGTGAAACCGGATCTAGAATAATACCATAATTGATGAGTGTGCTGTGAAACCGGATCTAGAATAATACCATAATTGATGAGTGTGCTGTGAAACCGGATCTAGAATAATACCGACGATTTTTCCGGGAGCCTGTAACTTGGATGAAATTGGCCCTCGGCCGATGTACAGTACTACAGTTGCCCACACAAGTTCTGTTCCTCGTCGTGATATTATGTATGAAATTAAAATTAGTATGGATGAATTGCGAGTGTGGTTTCTTTTATATATTAGTTGACTCGTCAGATGAGTTGACCACTGCAAAAGAAAAAAAGGGAACTTAATTTTGAGAATGGATATGAAAAGTTTCTCATGTGCCAGCTTGTAATATAATTAAACAGTAACTACCACCGACATGGATGAGGATGAGGTCCTTCATCTTAATCTACCACCGCAAAACAATTCGACACAATTCCAACAAAACAAACAAACCCAACTAAATTTAAGTAACCTTCTCAATCTCATCCTCATGTAACTTTAATCCGGTGCCACACGAATACTTTGGCGTCAGATGTATCGGCGCCACACATTTTAGCTACCGGTACTTTTTTTAGTAGCTACGGTAGCCTACAATATGAAAATATCGTTTTCAATGTCTCTGTAGCCTATGCTGTATCTTAGAACTCCTAATGTATGTACAGGTCAATATAAAATATGAATAAGCCTACAAAGCTAAATCAAACAAAACAATATGACAACTAGTCGTGGATTCAAGACTCCGATAAAGCCGATAAAGTTGCTCGTCTGACACCACCTTTACTGGTCTACTGTCAGACTGGCCTATCCCCAACCCGACGATGACAACAGCTGCTAAAAATAAACATTGGCAACTTGGTAAACATAAACATATCACTTAGCCTATCTAGTATCTATACCACATAGTAAAACATAAATATAATACAACAATAATAATAATAACAACAATCCTATGCTAATAAAGTAAACTATCATAACATGAAGTAATATATTGAAATATACAACACACCGGACAATAAACAACCTGGACAAATTGGTTTTGAGACTAAAATATGATTAACCCCTTCTGTACCGGCAACGTATTACTTACTGACTGTCAGCTACATTTAGACGACTTTATGAAGCCTAAGAAGGATAAATGGTAGCTAAAAGGATTAATCGAGATATTATGTACCGTAGCCTTTTAATGGGTAGACCTTCCTAAACTGAATAAAATCATCTAATAGTACCGGTAGCTAAAATTAAGTTACAAACTTAAAAGGACTGCAGCATCGGTAATGAATGGGTTAAGGAATACAGGAAAATTATCATGACCTTACTTTGTTTTAACAATAGTATCACTTCTAAAGACAGCAAAAGAACTATCTATCTACTGCGAGACGCCCTAATCACCGAGGGGGTGTGTACGAATTAATCGCCTCCATACTCCTCTGTTATCCGTCAGCCGGCGCCCCTCCTTCCACCCCAGTGACCCCACAATCACTCATATACCGGTACCTCTCAACTCCATCTGTCCTGCTCATCCTCAGTCTACCTCTACCTCTCTGCCCTTCCACCTCACTCGCATACATTTGTTTTCACTCCATATAAGTTTAAAGCATAATCTTAGCTTTTCATATTCAACAATAATGAATAAAAAGAAGGCATTTGTTTTTAAGACTGATTTGCTGGCCTGCCACCAGCATATCCGACAAACACTATATATTGTTAACCTTCTCTGTATTAGAAAGTATGTTACGGTACCGGGGGTGCTACTGGTACGGTACCTTTTCACTTCATCCTGGCTAACATTAGACGATTGCATGAAGCTTAGGAAAGACCTTTTAGCGATCAATCTATATACATTATCCCTTAGTCCAATACATTATCTAAAATTAATTACCGTACATTTAGGAAAAACCTCTAGCGATCAAAAAGGTAAAATCTATTTCATAATTTCAATAGGCCTAATCAATTTTCCCTTATGAGTCCCACAGATTGGTTGTAAATTTAATGACAATCGGCATAGGCCTATGTATAAAAGGCAGAATATAAATAAAAAGGCGTCCTTGAATATTGAAAGAGTTAAGTGCCGGTAGCCTAAAAGTTATTTACCGCAGCATCCGAGAGTGGAACATTATCTAACCTCGTAAATATTATTTATCACAATCCTGATATTTTAAGTTAATATCCATTGTAACCTCATATGCAGGCGGCTAAACGAGAGATTAGTAGTCAAAACCAATCCCGACGCCTAATCCATTTTTGTTTAGTCACTACAATTCTATAGGGTTCCCATTTATATCATTGGAACGGATAAAATGATCGACACAACACCAACTCATATCAATTTTCCCGCATTTTTTGTTCTTCATGCCCGTCTAAAAATCAAATTAGGCCTACCTAGGTTTGAGAAAGAGAGAAAAGCAAAGGAACAACACCTGAAGAAACTGCAAAGAAAATATAAAGGTGAAAAAAGAAACAAGAACAACAACCAAGAAGACAGAAGAGCAAGAAAGAAGAAAACAGCACATAGCACATAATACATTTTACTGTTAAATTAGAAAAACAGAAAACACGACAAAAGGGAGGCGCCATTGCAAAGGCATAGCTTCCCGACCAGCAACTGAACTGAACTTGTCCCCCCGCTTAACCATGATAATATTTTTGCTATTCCTAGCTCATAATTAATCTAGGCTTATCGTGCGTAGCATACATGTTAACATGTTGGGAACAACACTCAATTACCATTTGCCTAATCTATTTAAAATCTAAATTAAATGTAAACATGCAGTAAAACAGAGAGAGAGAGAGAGAGAGAGAGAGAGAGAGAGAGAGAGAGAGAGAGAGAGAGAGAGAGAGAGAGAGAGAGAGAGAGAGAGAGAGAGAGAGAGAGAGAGAGAGAGAGAGAGAGAGAGAGAGAGAGAGAGCAGAGAGAGAGAGAGAGAGAGAGAGAGAGAGAGAGAGAGAGAGAGAGAGAGAGAGAGAGAGAGAGAGAGAGAGAGAGAGAGAGAGCACTCAGCAATCAGCACTGCACTGCACTTAATGTTAAACTTAAGTGTAAACTTAAGAAGTAAATAAAGTAATCCTGTCAAAATACATTGTTAGCAAGGAATACTCTATCAAAACAGCTATTGCAAGTCCTGTATGACCGTATGTATGTATATAGGCTACACAGGCCTAATCCCATTTTTTTTTTTTTTTGGGGGGGGGGCTACTCGACATAGCCCGAATAGGGACAACACAACAGAAAACAATGAACACACAAAAACAAATTCCAATTGTTACAAACATTTCATGAATTAGGCTATGTGTTCATATAGGCTAATAGGCGGTATATATTAAGCAAACCACCCACCAATTTTCATGACAATTTTGAAATGCATGTTGAAATCCCTATACTCTGTACCTCATTTTTATGTAAGTTTGATCATTTGGAAAAATCGATTAAGGGAGAAAATTAAGGTAGCATTCAAGGAGACTACTGCAGGACTCTTCTTCTTTTTACCTCTGACCGGGTATAGGCTATCCTAGTGTTTACTAGCCTATACTCCTTTGAAAGGACATTAGCCTAACCTAACAACCTTACCTAACCTAACCTAGTATTATAGGTGGGGGCTGCTGCCCCCACACCCCCGCTTTGACTTAGATTTTTGGTGTATTTGTCTGTGAAGTGGGTATTTTTCAATTTGTTGATAACGAAAATCCTCCATGCGGACTATATGGAGAAAAATATGGCGAATCTATTGGTGCCTATTTTCCCCAATAAATTGTTTCTCATAACGCCGCACTAGTGTCCTTGAATATTATCAAAATGAACATTGAAAATTATGTGTAAAAAGTCTCCCATAACCGGCGGCCCGCTGTGTTATTGTAATTTGCGGCCTAATTGTGTCTGTTAATTAACTTTCTCCTTAATTGGACCCCCTATGAAGTACAACAGATTATGATTATATAAGTGACGGGTGTTTAGAGGGGGCAGAGCTCCCCCTTCAACATATTACGTGTCCCACAGTAACTTCTATTATATAAACAACCCAAGAATTTTCACAGATTTTTAAAATTTAATTTAGGATGTAATATAACCTATACTCCATGTTAAAATAAGCGTCAACCCTCGAAAAATTATATTAAGAGAGATACAGAACCTAGAACCTGTAGCGATATTTGTCCAGGGTTAGGTTAGGTCAGGGTGTCAATCCACAAAATATGAAATGTGTTATCATTATGGTTTATTATTTTGTTATCATTATAGCGTGACGGAGAGGCGAGCGCCGAAGGCGCGAGCTTTAGGGGGGTCTGGCCCGTCTGGGGGCATGCGCCCCCGGATTTGTTTTGAGAATTTAGGTGTCTAAAACAGCCCCCCCCCACAATCACTTTGGCAATTAGGCACTCCAAATTCTTGTGAAGTTGTGTTCTGGATAATATTCAAGACCTCTTTCACAGCCCTATTAGAAATAATGATAATTACCCCGATTACACCGAAAAATAATGTCCCGAACGTAAACAAAGCATTGCACCCAATGAATCCTTCGACCTGGATCTTCTTCTTGTTTTGAAAGATGCGGTGAGTGCGATTCACCCAATAAATGGCTTGAACGTTAGCCTACTCACAAAAACGATACCGGTAGACTATTATATTATATTATATTTGGGTTAGGTTAGGTTAGGTTAATCTAATATAATATTTGTACATTTTGGAACTGTGCATGGCCTCCCCACAATTTCCCTTACCTACTGTAAAAGCGCGATTCACCCAATAAATGGCGCCCATTTGACGGAGTATCTTCAGATTAATGAATAATGGGTAAGTTAATGCAAATCCTCCACTCAAACCATGAAAAACAACAATTAAACACTAGCCTATATTCCTTGGAAAAAATATAAACTTCATAAATAAGGCGGCTCTAGCTGTCTTGAATGTTACTGTGTTCTGTAACAGGGTGTCAATCCACAAAATATGAATTGTGTTATCATTAGCCTATGGTTTAATATTTTGTTATCATTATAGCGCGACGGAGCAGCGAGCGCCAAAGGCGCCATTCATTACATTGAGCGTATTTATCAATACCAAATATTAGTGTGGCATGTTTTCATAGAAATACATTGAGCGTATTTATCAATAGGCCTACCAAATATCAGTGTGGAATGTTAGTACAGTTTGTACTATTGAATTTGAATTAATGCTGTCTTGGACTGTGGACACCCTTAATTCCATATTATTCCAATACAATACCCAATCACTTTGGCAATTAGGCACTCCAAATTCTTGTGAAGTTGTGTTCTGTAACATTAGACTAATACCAGAAGAAAAAAAAAGGGTTGGGGGAGTTTGTTATTATTAGCCTATACAAAAAGTTAATTTGCGTTATAACTCAAAAAACAGCGTCGTTTGACACCCTGGGTTAGGTTAGATTAGGTTAGGTTAAAATCCGAGACAACTTTTGCCAAAACTTGGCTCGGGTTTTTTTCATTTTGGGGTTTTCTCAAGTTTAATAACAAAACCCGAGCCAACTTTCATCACAAAAACCATTATCCTATATCGCCTTTTTATGTCTTTAACCCCACAGTTTCCCTGATCATAGCCCTCCCCACTATCGGGCGCCGTGTCTTAAGATCGTTGGATAAAGGGGAAAACGATTTTTGCGGAGGTTGAAACTAGGCTAATGTCAATCACTATATATTGATGCAAATAGGCCTAAACTAAAACTAAAAAAAAAAAAAATAATAATAATTGGTGGGTGGTTTCCTTAGGCTAATGGACCTTTTGTTTTGTCTGTTTTTTCCTTTTTCAATTTAGGCTATTGTCTCTTTTTTTTATAATTAGGCTATACTTTGGAATAGGCTAGGCTAGGCCCTATTCAGGATCATTCCAGTCTCAGATTGGTAAATCTTAGAATTTTAGGATGGGAAAGGTTAGGTAGGTCAGGTTGAATTGGCCTAGCCTAACCTTTACAGCTTACCACACAGTAACCACCATACCTGGCTTAGTCTGGCTAACCTAAGCATCAGCTGTAACATGTATGATCCTAGCTTACTTAATTAACCAAACAGTTGCTCCTTTATAACCATCCTAACTCACATAACATGACATTGTATGATCCTGATAACTTGATACCTGGCCTACAAACATAACAAATATTTATCTATCCTAACCTAATAGTAGGCTATGATTCTAGGCTTAGCCTACTAACGTAACTAATTCATCCTATCCTAACTTTCAAAGGGCGAACACTTCTAGTTATCATCCAAATATTCCTTACCTGAGGTGTGTGTGATCATCGTCAGCGCCCACAGCAGGAGTAGCAACAGGGGGTGGTAGAACAATTTCATCTGCTGGGGACACCTCGTACCCGCCATGGTAGCCTAGTAGACCTCGCTCACTCTCACTCTCTATCTCGCTCTCACACTCTCACTCTCACTCACATTACGCACAGCTGGGGCTACGAAACTTAACCCCTCGTCTCACCAGTATCAAATTATGCCACTATATTGCCTGCAGTTTAGAGGGGGAGGAGCACTCGTTTCGATGGGCACGGTCTAGCCAGTTTGGATTTCAACGCAGTTCGGCACTGTTATTTACAGAAAGAAGGTAGTTTTCGAACGAGGTAATCCAGCTTCGCATCCGCCATAGCGAGAGGGATATCACGCACTATTAATCCTTCGACAAGCACTGGGGTACGTCAGGGAGCTACGAAGACGGACACAAATCACGGAGACACATACGCACTCCTCCCGCACAGTCGACGTCTGGTTGCCGACTGACTTATCTTGTTGCTTGTCAGTGGTGTGTTTGTGCGGAGGCCCCGCCCACCACCACCTCTCACTGACCTTATTGCCGGCACTCACCACAAGCTGCAATTTATCTGCATCGGCTCCCTCCCTTTTGTGAATAGAAAAGAATCATGCGTAGATGCTGCCTTTTTTTTTTTTTTTTTTTTTTTTTTTTAGCAATACGAAGAAGCATTGCATGTTCCGTAGTGCAAGAAGAGTAGTTATTTTATTCCTTTTTTTTTCCACCAGGAGGCCTAACGATCCTGTTCGCATAATAATTATGGTGCAATCGGCACCATTATAGGCAATTCTAGGTTAATACATTTATGTATTAAAAAGTATTTGAAGAAATTTTGCAAAATGTGAGAGACTGTGTGTATTGTATGGCATCTAATAATAATATAGTACAGATATTATTATGTTCTATCCAACAACCAACTCTACTCCTAAAATCGATTAATGAAATATTACAAACACATGATTTCAGTTCCCCCAATACAAATATTCGAGAGAATATTTAAACAATAGATTGCGCATGACAGCATCACACTTCATTAGTTCTGATTAGGCCTATGTATAGCCTTGACTATAATAATATGCATCTAAAGTCATTCACATCAGATGCCTTAGTCCAATTTATCATATACGAAACTAAATAGAATCCATCAGACTTATTTTAGCAACTATCGCATGAATCTAACCCTGCTCATTCATCTTCATACTTGATAGTACTACCGGCTATATATTATTTACTCACTTGATAGTCCGGGTATTAGTAATAATCTCTCTCTCTCTCTCTCTCACGCCTGTGTGTATTTTTTGGGATGGTGTGTGTTCTAGCTGTCTTGTGTGTATTCTAGATGCCCTGTGTGTGTGTGTGTGTGTGTGTGTATGTGTATGTGTGTGTGTGTGTGTATTAGAGGCCCTTCACAAACACACAACAACCGCTAAGTACCTCTAATGCGAAGTTGGAGGCACACGTCCGGCCAACTCATAATAACTATAAACACCTTGGAGGAGGATTCTCTTCATAAGGCGACGTTTAGGCTCTTGGATCGGGTTTCGGTTTACCTTTCTTCATCCTGGTACGCTCACTTATACAAAATCGTGGACCATTTTTGTTTTGTTATTGTTCATACTAAGCCTTCGAGAAAAAAATATGAAGGCAATTTTTTATATGAAGCTTTATGTTGTATATTAAGGATTGTAGGCTAAGGTTGGATGAGCACCACGGCAACAGGATATGGAAGGAGGTGTTCTAGGACAACTTTAAAATGGTTAAGGTTTGGTGACTGTTATTATAAGAAGTTATTATAAGTATTCTAGCACAACTCTAAAATAGTAAAGGTGTAGGAGATCTTGCACATTAAATTATTGTTTTATATCCTATTCTTATGATGAGGTAAGTGTTATTCCCCTGCCATAGTCAAGGTGAAGTGGCTGTAAGTTTTGTTGAGAGGTTTTGTAGAACAACTCTAAAATAGTTAAGGCGTTCTGTCTGCATATATTGATAGGAGGTGGTCTATCCAGGTATGTCATCTGTAGCTATGTTGTGATATTTTATGCTTCTATCTTGATCATTTCTACCATCCCGACCGAAAATAACCCTATACTGGTCCACCGATGACGTTATATGGATGATGTAAAGTTAGAGAAAGGAGGAAGCAGGATAGAACAAATGCGGTTTACCTGTCTTGCAATTGCTATAAAAAATATACGATTGCAAAAATAGTTCTTTCAATGATCAGACTTGTTACTAGGCACATAAACCAATTGGGAGTGCAACTCGTTTGATCCAGTCCAACAAACAGAGGAAGAATGTGACGAACGGTAATAGGCATCTCGTTGGTTTCTAATGGAGGCAAAAAGATAGAACAACTTTAGTGAATAGACATGTTAGATAAAAGGTTACGGTACTGTGGAATCGCTTACCAGGTGAAATTAATCGGAAATGTGTCTTGGGTAGCCTACTTACATGTATAGGGTAAGAAATTACGAATTGTATATTTGTCTATTGTAAATTACCAAATTGCTCTGTCTTGAGTCGGCTACCCCCAAAATGGGGATTGGGCCTGAGCATATAGATAGAGTAAATTACCAATCTACTTTGCTTTCATAAATGATTGTAACTCATGTTTTTTGCAAAACTTAGTACACGTAAAACATAATTATATCGATGTAAAGTATATGAGGATACAAATACGGAAGGGTATCAGTCCTCATTGCCCTGGAATAAATATTCATATGTTCATTATGTACGACTAATATGAAAACAAAAAAGATACAATCTAGTATATATAAAATAATAATGCACTACGCAGCACACAATATACAGTACTTTAATCTGAATTTAATGGCAATACAATTATTTGAAGTTATAATTGAATTGGGACTTAAATATGTTAATCGAAGATAAGGTCAGGAATATTAGCCATGCAGAATTTTGTTTTCCTCAACTATGGCGTTCCCCCCCCCCCCCCCCCCCCCGTTTCGATTGTTGCGTATAGTTGTTCAGTGTGCAGGTATTTATCCAGGGAGAAAAGAAAGTCTACAATATCCAGCCTGTGCCCTAGGTTTTAGGAATAATGCAAACCAACAAACTAACAGTTTTACAACACCACTCTACTTTTTAAGGGCTGTGAGATCCGTTAGACTCAATAACACCTGCCATGTAGAAGTAGTTTTTGTTTTGTTTTGTTTTTTCCTGGCGAATTTGCACTTGGTCACATTGCGGTAAATAATAATACTTTGAGCCGATTGGTTGGTGGCACTGGTACATTATCACAATGCATAATATATCACCCTCTAAATAGCACAGTACTTTCGCAATACATACAAAATAAAACATTACATGCTGTGTATTATAACACTAAGTCCTCATTAAACCCTAAATACACTCACTATACACCCAGAATAACACTATACATAGCTCAGCATACACAAAATAGGACACTACTTGCACAATACACCCGCAATACTACACAATTACACCTACCTTACACCCACCCGTGTCCGAGTGGCACTATAGCAATACTACATCACACCACCATTACACCTGTCGTACAGTCAAAATATACCCACAACACATAATATAGTACAGTAAACCAGTAATAGACCAACAGTATGGCCACAATACACCCACAACACCACAATACAACCTTCCGTGCACCACCCCTTTTGTGACGTAATGAGAGGTACTCCCATAAAACACAATATATAGCACAATATTCCCACTATTATACAATACACCCACAACATAATAATACAGTCATCCGTGCTACCCTTCACAGCGACGTCACGAGAGCCGCATCTACTACAACACAACACACAGCACAATACACCCACAATAATAAATACATCCACAACAACAATACATCCACAACACAACAATACACCCACAACACAACAATACACCCATAATACACCCACAGTAGCACAGTACATACACAACACCACAATACACCCACAGTAGCACAGTACACCCACAACACCACAATGAAGCCATTCGTGCCACCCTCCACTATGACGTCACGAGAGCCACACCCACACAGGCCCGGAAATTAAAGGTGTTGGTCAAATGAGGGCCTAAATGACTCGCCAGGACCTAATTTGGGTAAGTGAGGCAGAGGGTGAGATTTGAGGGAAGGGTTAGGTGCTGAGGTTGGGGGTGTATCGTGACGCCAACTTCCTCGTAACGGCCACCATCTTGGATACCTCGCACTGCCAGCCATTGTGTATACCTTGACATGTTATGGTATGCCCTACACCACGACCCCATGTGTACTGTACTCACTGTATGCCTCGAACTACTGTAGGTGTCTAGCATTTAGTTTAGAGATGTGGTCGTGGTCTTCGTAATTATCCCGAACTGAACTGAATCTTCTTTTTAGGTCATAATCTAGTAAATAAATTTCGGGAGTTCTATTCTGTAGTTCGAAGAGATAGAAAGGACAATAATGTGTGTCACAGAGTATACATCTTCAGATATACTGTATATGGTGGACTAACATTTTCCAAGTTACCTCAGACTGAACTGATTCTCCTCATAAATGCTGTCCCTAGTATAATGATTGCAGGGGTTTATATAAGCCCTTCGGGAGTCAGAAGGGGCTATAGTTTGTGGGCTAGAGTGTACAAAACTTTTGAGCGCGACTGTACAACTTTAAAGAAGGTATCACACGACAAAAACGTCAACTTTTGATCCATAACTTTACCCTGGGTGAAACTACATGGCGCTAGTATTACCTTCTAGACTGACGGTAAATATATATTATGGTGACAGACTTAATATGTGTATTTGGACTATTTGCAAGGATGTCAGATGAGTGATGCGGAAACAAAAGTTGATAGCTGATTGGTCGTGTAATAAGTGCCTGAAATTAGCCATATTCCAATTCCACCCAACGCCATCTGGATCCCGTGGTGGTACTAACTAAAAAGGTCCAAACAAAGACTGTTTGGAGATTACGGTCTAGAAGCTATTTTATCACTGTGCAGGTAAATTTAATTGGGAATGTGAGAATTCATTTATCTTTAGTAGCTCATTCTATGACGATTCTCACATTTCAATATGTAATAAAATAAAATAATAGTTAATAGTTATCTACATTTATACAGAGGTACGAAACCTACATTTTGTTTACATACGAATCTGCAACGACGACAGAGCTTGAGAGCAGAGGCGGTCGAGTGGTGAACACGCGCACGTGTGAATCTGCTTGACCTGGGTGCGATCCCAGCCCAGGCGGACATTTAGTGGGAGTTGTAGTATGTCCTAGCATGTTTCACATGCTTGCACCCAGTCGGGGGACACCTCGACGACGTATACAGACTAATAACACACATAACAAAGCCACTCCAACAGCTTCCTCTCTCTCCAACACCCCTTCTCCCCTCTCTATACTCTTCAGAAAAATAGGAACAGGAGAATGCAGATAAGAGTTGCCGTTGTAAAGGCTTATCCCTCAATACCTTCACCTGATGAACTGCAATTATATATTTACTTCTTAACAGAGCAGCCTCCGTCTAAAGTTTGTCAGTGTT
This sequence comes from Paralithodes platypus, assembly GCA_032716605.1. Lineage (NCBI taxonomy): Eukaryota > Metazoa > Arthropoda > Malacostraca > Decapoda > Lithodidae > Paralithodes > Paralithodes platypus. The sequence goes on along the minus strand of CM064487.1, from coordinate 43,169,009 downwards.
ACTGTGGATGTACAGCGATCTATGGTTATTATTGTACTTCTGCATACCATTGTGTTGTATAATAAATCCATAATTATATCAACATTTGTTAGTAAAGTGTTCTGTATCAACTAGATTTTGATCACATGGACACAAATTCGGCTAATGATATCTCTAATTAATGAGTATATCTAATTATATTTTTATTACTGGCAATAAAAAATCCGTACTATTTAATGTAATAATTCTTAGTTTGGCGAGAGCAATTACACCTTTCGTGCCATTTAGGTGTCGATTCTCTCCTGGCAATCGATAGCGAGCCTGCAATTTAGGACGAACCGGCTTTCGGTAGGGGAATTTTTCTATCGAAAAAAAAAAAAAAACACACACACACACACACACACACGAATTTATTTCGAGGGCAATTTTTTTTTTTTTTTGTTTTTTTTTTTTTTTTAAAGCTTGATGGAGCTCCAGGAAGGAAACTTGGGAAGAAAAAAAAAATATATATATATATATATATATATACAAATACATAAATAAAGAAATATATATATATCTGTATCTCTGGCGTTTAGTAATGAGGTGTAATTGGTGCCGACCGTTCTTAACACTGATAACTGAAGGCCAACTCGGTGATTATTGCGGTGAAGAAAACCTAGCCACAAAAACTGTGAGTGTGATACCGCTTTAACGAGGTCAAACCTTTCAGGAATATGGCGCATGCTGAAGGTGTGTCGTACATTACTAAGGGTGGTAGTGGTTCTTTTTGGGTCTATATATTCATTTGTATATATATTTTTGAGTTTCCTCGCTAGACCTCCATCGACCATCAATCTTAAAAAAACACACCCTAGATCCCCTTTCCGGTTCCTTCTAAAATTACAGGCTCGCACCTAAATGGCACGGAAGGTCTTAACATTAACAACAAAATGAGGCGAAAGGTCTCAAAATCCCCAAACTAACGGTGCGAACGTCTTAACATCACAAAACTAACATGATAAACATGAGGGAGAAGGGGGTTCAGACAAAGCGACTTCTACCCCCTTAAGAGAGCTGGATCCCCCCCCCCCCCCTTTCCTCCCTCTTTCAAGTTTTAAACAAAAAATATATGAACACACACACACACACCTCCATGCCAGCTCAATTCAAGCTAAACAATAATACATTGAAAAATAAAATAACATTCCCTTACACCTCTCTTCCAGCTAAATGTGTACATTGTTCGGTCGAGAAATGTCTGGCTGAAAGTTGGTTTCTTCTAAATAGCAGGCTCGCTCGCTCAGAAATAACCGAAACCTGAATGGGGTGAAGTGCTTTATAATCACTAAACTAATGAGGCGAAACGTCTAAGAATCGCTAAGCAAATGAGGCGAGACGGGGGCTCCAAAAAGACCGCCTTCGGTTAGATACAGTCAAGAGTGATGAAACCCTACTCTTGAGGTAAATGTCAAGCTGAAGATGGCTCGTACATTATTAAGAGAACTGATTTCTCTCTCTCTCTCTCTTCTAGCTAAAAGAAAAAGAAATAATAACTTTCACCTCCCTTCAAGCTGAAAAAGAAATTCCCTTACATCTCTAAGCTAAAAACAACACTCCCTTACACCTTCCTTCAAGCTAAAAACAACACTCCCTTACACCTTCCTTCAAGCTAAAAACAACACTCCCTTACACCTTCCTTCAAGCTAAAACAACAAAACTCCCTTATACCTTCCTTCAAGCTAAAAAAAACACTTATACCCCCCTTCAAGCTAAAAACAACAAAACTCCCTTATACCTTCCTTCAAGCTAAACACAACTCCCTTACACCTTCCTTCAAGCTAAAAACAACACTCCCTTATACCTTCCTTCAAGCTAAAGACAACTCCCTTACACCTTCCTTCAAGCTAAAAACAACACTCCCTTATACCTGCCTTCAAGCTAAGAACAACACTCCCGTACACCTTCCTTCAAGCTAAAAACAACACTCCCTTACACCTTCCTTCAAGCTAAAAACAACACTCCCTTACACCTCCCTTCAAGCTAAAAACAACACTCCCTTACACCTTCCTTCAAGCTAAAAACAACTCTCTTATACCTTCCCTTAAGCTAAAAACAACACTCCCTTACACCTTCCTCCAAGCTAAAAACAACACTCCCTTACACTTCCTTCAAGCTAAAAACAACACTCCCTTATACCTTCCTTCAAGCTAAAAACAACACTCCTTTATACCTTCCTTTATGCTAAAAACAACACTCCCTTACACCTTCCTTCAAGCTAAAACAACTCCCTTACACCTTACTTCAAGCTAAAAACAACACTCCCTTATATCTTTCTTCAGAGCTAAAAACAACACTAAAAACAACACTCCCTTATACCTTCCTTCAGGTTAAAAACAACACTCCCTTATAATTTCCTTCAAGCTAAAAACAATACTCCCTTATGTTACGTCCTGGGATATATAAACACTGGGCTCTTTCTATTGGACTAGGTATGCGGCAACAAGCAACAATGGAAAACGCTAGATCCAACCCTTATCTATAAACCCAGGCAACAAACCACCCTAAACCGTCAAGAGTCCTGCCTGGACAACGAGGTATCCTATGACTCGGTTACAGGGTGCACGCACTATAGACTGCTGATAGTCAAGCAGGCTATATAAAATATCACACAATTAACTTGACTTAAAGCTTCAAGGAAAAGATAGATAACGGAATTAAATTGCAGAAACAATTTAATAACAAACTAGAAGAAAGTACATTTAACGTTACGTTAATTAATACAACTAATCACCCCTGCGTGAAAGAAGGTGAAAGCAAACAGTCCTCAAAACATCGTACAGGTAGACAAGATGCGGGTCTCTAAACTGCATGCGGCTACTGTAGGATCTGATGCTTAGCAAAGAAAGTACGTTACGGACTTAGAGAACTCTTAACTCATAAGCAGGAATAAATACTAGTGATTGGACATACAGTGTATAATGGCATAGGTATAATTAAATAAAGGCAGCAACTCGCAACATAACCACATACAGGTGTGCTTCTCGCTCTTAGTCAGGCAAGCCTGCTCGGACAGAGTCTCTAAGCCACACCCTGACTCACAATGCTCACAAAAACGGTAAACTGTGGCACAATAACAAGCATACAGAGATAATAAACCCCTAGCTGTTAATCTGCCAGGTGGCAGAGGTCTAGCCGGAAGGATATAGGCTTCGGATACCCGGGCTGAGCCACCTGCTCTAGCCTAGGGACGTTCCCAGGTCTGTGCGCCAAATTACTCTAATTGAAAGGGTGCTCTCTTGAGAGACTCATATCGCAAGTATCTGACTCTCTCCTGGCGACCCTAAAACAAAAGCAAGACGTGCTAGCGCAGTGCTGAGTGGACTAGGCAATGGCCCTCACACAACACAACGCTAGACACACAGGGACACAGACAAGAAAATGCCCCCAGACTCCCACGGGTATCCTAGTAAAGTCGTGCGGGTCCACGAGACTCGCACCAGCAGACTTTACTTAAAGGATCGCAAAAAGCCTCCCCTCCGGTCTAGCCCCTGCTAACCTGACACAAGAACACACTAGCAAGCATGAAACCACCAAATATGAGACAACAAAAAAGCTTCCTAGGTCTCATTAACAATTACATCCCTGCATAAGGCCCAAAATCCTATCTAGTTATCTGAGAGCTCGTCGTTAATACAATAATATATATAAGGTCTATCAAGGGGATGGGATAATTAAATAGATTGTTGAAGTAGTGGAAAGAAGGTATACAAAGTAAGAGAGAACGTTTCTAAGTGGGGTTGAGAGGGATAGATATCAAGGGGGTCCGAAGGGTACGACAATGAGGTGAGCTCTGAGTCTTGAATCTGTCTGGACCCCACCCTAGGCATGCAGAATACATCCCAGGCTTGGCAACACTCAACACAGTTGCCTGGTCAAAATCCTCTACCCCGTGCGTGAGTCGAAATTAAGCCTAACGTTGCAATCAAATGCATGTGGCAGCGCTTCAGGCTCGTCCCAAGCTGGACTCTCCGCGCGAAGCAACGTCCCAAGCCGGTCTCTCTCTCCCGCTCGTCTCTTCCCGCTCTCACTAGACTTACATCTTATATATTATAATGAAACAATCAACTATCGAGAATAAAATATACTAAGATGCGTTGGTTAAGAATAAGGGCAGCTTCAAGCTGTGAAACAACATAAGAATATCCCAGACATTAGTTACATTGTCGTAGGATATATACTAAGGGAAAGCCTGCCGGCCGGCTGCCACCAGCCGGTTTCTAAACGGCTGGGCAGCCGACGTGCGCGCATGCCCGCACGTGGTTACTATGCAGAAGCGTCACACTTATACTCAAGCTAAATTCATACAACACCTACCTACACCTTCCTTCAAGCTACAAAAAAAAAAAATCCTTTACACCTTCTTTTCAAGCTTAAAATACATTCCTTTACACCTCCCTAAAAGCTAAAAAAAAAAAAAAAAAATCCATTCAAGCTAAATGTGTACATTATTTGAAAGAAAAACAAATCCGGCCAAAGGTCAGTTTCTCTAAATGGGAGGTCCAATATCGCAAGCTCAGAAGAAAATCGACACCTGAATATGGTTAATCGTCTTATAATCGCCACACAAATGAGGTGAAACGTGTTCAACTCCCATTAATAATGGAGTGAAACAAGCGGATCCAAAAAAAAAATTGTTTTGGTACAGTTAAGAAAGATGAATCCCAACTCGAGGTAAATGTCAAGTTGAAAATGGCTCGTAGATTATCAAGAGAGCTGCCTGGGGGAACACAACTTAGATTTACAATTCTAAATACTTCTACCATAATATATTTGTATTTGGTTTCGTGACGTTATTTACCTCTAATGAAACTTGGCTCGGGTTGCGCTTGAGTTGTCCATTCACTCTCTTACTAACCCCTCCGGTGGTGGCGTAACAGAGTCTTCATTGTCCACCAACTACTTCCTCACAAACACATTTAGATAGTGTTAACGCCTCCAACACCATGGCTTCATTTTCATTCATTTTACCGATCTACTGTAGTCTACAGTATGACTAACATTAAGCAATTTGTACCCCTTCAGTGCGATAACGTATTTTTCAGTATGTTTTTGAAGTGCGTCTATTATTCAAACTAGTATAAAATGTGTGGTCGTTAACTGGGAGGTCAAAGCAAACATAAATGAACACGGAATATGGTTTTATCATACAAGAGACCAATTCTTCAACTCAGAGTACAAGCCACGACACAATAATACAATAATCAGTCAAGGGATAATATCATACAGAAATATTTATATACATAAGTTATGCACAGTAATAAGGTACTAGGGACTGAGACGTCATGTGACTTCATGTAGCATTCTGTAGAAAACGACGTAGAGTGGTAGTCAAGGCCCAGGTGGGGAAGTCCAGGTCAACTGAGGGATTAGCGGGTATCTGTCCTATAGCCTCCGGCCAGATGTGGTAAAAAGGTGGGTTACTAGCTGGCAGCTTTCTTTTTTGTCACTAGGCAGTCTGGGCAAGGTCACTGGTCCAGGTCAATTGGGTAGGTCCATGCGGTGACCCATCCCTCTATGGGGAGATTTCTGACAATGTTTTGGGTCGCGGATGGGGAGATTCATGGAGCCGTGATGGCTTCCAGTTGTTGTGAAGAAGACAGGGGTTACCTCGATGGGAAGAGTTTCGTCAATCTTCTAAGACGTCAATGGGGAGAGCAATGAAGCCGTGACGGCTTCCAGTGGTAGTAGGAAGACAGGGGTTGTGTTGCGGTGGTGCAAGGTAGGGCATCAACGTAGAGCATTTAGACCTTCGTCTCCTGGTGGCATTCTTCTCCAACTGCCTCGCCTGGTTCACGTGTCGCCTCTGCAAGGTCCAGGGAAGCTCCTCTTGCCACTCCAGGGACAATTGGTTGAAGTACTCGTCGGTTGGATTGAGGAGCTTTTAGTTCCCGTATCACCTCACACGACACATCTGCGCCTTTGCCTTGGGAATTGCTATGGAGATCGAGGACTTTAGTATCAGATTTGTCGTTCTTTATGGCCCCACTTGCCAGTCTAAAACATATGGTTTCTACCAGGGCCTCAAGATCCTTTGTACTAGATTCTTCAGGGGAGAGCTACGAGAGCCGCGATAGTCGCTGACGGTGCATGAGGGAGGGAAAGGAGTCGGCCGTTTTCCCATGTCGGGCAGACAGACTTGTGTGCTTAGGGGCTGCTCCGGGGAATGCATATGGCCCCAGCCTGGATCAGATGGATGGTCCGGTGATCCTGGCTTGGCCAATTACAGGTCGGTGAAGATTAGGATCCTGCTTCTGTAATCCTGAAGAAGAGGTGATGCTCGGGCCGATTTCTTGAGCAGAGTCAAGCTGCCTCCTCTTTCTGCCCCTTCAGGATCAGGGGCCCTGATTGGTCAGCCGGCTCGGGTGTTGGGCGGCTGTGTCTGTGGAGACATCACATGGTTAGGGGTGTCGTTGATATAGATCAGGTCCATCTCCCATACGTCAACCTCCCTCATATAGGTGACCATGCAATCTTAGAATTTTGAGTTACTTGGGACACGAATCTCGCTCCTCACGGAACCAATCATCAGCTGTTAGTTTCGGGGCTGAGGGTGGAATAGTAGCGGGAGATATACTCTGGCCTGGTCCCCAAATTTGTATTAAGCTTAACAAGGTTTTTTTCAGCGTCAAAGAGGCATACAAATATGTACCCCCAAATAATATTCGTTCTGACAACTTTTAGTTAGCATCAGGGCTCAGTTTCGATGGAGGTAAAAAACTTCATGATTCCAAATCAGGCTTGCCAATTGTTATGGTGATGGCGGGCTGGAATACGTGTGTTGACTTATGGAATAAGTTGCCAAATGAGCTAGTCAATTCAGCTCATATCTCCATTTTTAAGTCTAGAGTTAATGCTTTTTTGCAGCATTAATTCTCATTTTTATACTTATTTTATTTTATTTTATTGCATTATATTTATACTTGATATCCTCCACTGCATAATATGTTATATGTGTTTAATATGTGTATATGTACAGTATACAATATATGTTTTTATTTTTTCCTAATTTGCCGTAGTCTCTCTCCAGTGCCTCCGGGTGTTTTGTGTGGATTCATCTTGATGGTGTTTCTGCACCCTGGTTGGAGACTTCGGCATCTCATATTATAATAATAATAATAATAATAATTCACAGTCGTGTCGAACAATCGAGGCTGGGAGGTGGGTCTAATGGTCTTAGCGCATATTATAGCCTTAGCTCAGTGACTACCAACGCTCGAGAATGTATTTTGATGGCTTCTTAATAATTATAATTACCTCCACCTCCCGCATTACGTAACGGCCAGAAAGTACTTTCAAAGCGGGGCCCAGACTATTTCATTCAACTTAATATAGATCTGCCTTAGTCAAGGGTTATGAGGGAGATGTGGTTCGGGCAAAATATCGGACTGTGTCTAACCATACCTATTTGAAAGCTACCAGAATTAATTGTCATAAATAAACGGTCGTATGAAGTGACTGAACAGAGTCCTTCCCGTCGACGAGCTTCTTTTCAAAATCACATTTAGATAGCGTTATCAAGTCTCGTTTCTCTACGTTGTACGCAAGTGGTCGATCTCGGTACTTTAGCATGCACTCATTTGGTTCTCACTCCGTTCGTTATAGTGGTTTGGGTGTTTTTAAGATTGTGTGTGCGTTTGTAATGGGTAAGGGTGTTATTGCTAGGGCAGGTGTATATGTGTGTGTGTGTGTGTGCAAGTAGTGGTATCTGTGCGAGCTATAATCGTATATTAAGTAATAACGTTTCTAACACTAATAGCCCCCAAATGATATTAATGAAGGCATGTGATTCTCCCGGGCTTCAAACCCAGGACACCACATACAGAACTTACACGCTCTATAACCAATACAACATCAAGATAGTTACGATTCAGCACATGAGACATCCTTGACACAGCGCAGTGTTGTATAATTGTATGTGTTGGGTTTGGGAGGGGGGGGGGGGGTATTGTGAGGGCAGATACACTCCCTAATTTGACATAACCCCTCTCACACACACACAGACACACACACACACACACACACACACATTATTCAATTATTCAATTATCTTAATGAAAACCCCATGAAACAAATAATAACGGCAATAATAAGACCCAGGATGGAATATGCATCTGTAGTGTGGTCCCCTCACATGAAGAAACATATCCACAAAATTGAGAGGGTTAAGAGAGCAGCTACGAGGATGATCCCAGGTTTGGAAAATTTGGAGTACCAAGAGAGGCTCGAGAGATTGAATCTACCTACACTGGAACAGAGAAGGAAACGAGGACAGCAAATTCAGATATACAAATGTGTTAGATGTATTGACAAAATCGACCAAGAAAACTTCATAGAGAGGGATGGAGGTAAGAGAACAAGAGGTCACAGCTACAAACTGAAAGTGCCTAATAGTAAATCTGACCTGAAAAGTAAAAGATTTCCTACCAACTCGATTAGTGGGTGGAACAAATTGCCAGCCGAAGTAGTGTCTGCACCATCAGTGCATAGTTTCAAAGCACGGTATGAAAAACATATCTTAGGAGGCGGGAATTAACGAGCATGTTCACTCCCGCAAATACAACTTGTGTAAGTACAACTAGTGTAAGTACATACAGACACACAGAGCCATACACACAGACACAAAGACACACACACAGATACACAACCCAGCATTGTGTACCAGTATGTATTGGGTGGGGGGTGGTATTGTAAGGTTAGGTACACTCCATAATTTGATATGACCCCTCTCACACCAACACAATACCACAGGGTGCAGAAAGGGGGGGGGGGGGGGGAGATTTTATATAATATTGAAGTACATTGTATTTTTGTCTATTATTTAATATATATATTTTGTTTGTATTTACTTAATATTACTACTAATAAGGTGTTGATTTTCGGTGTGAGCATCCTGGGTTCGAATCCACGGACTGCCACATGTGTTTGTAAATTTCATTAATCGATTTTAGGAGTATGGTTGGTTGTTGGAAAGAACATAATAATTATTATATATATATATATATATATATATATATATATATATATATATATATATATATAAAATACAGTATATCAAGTATATCTCACAAATACATGTGAGCTACTAAGTGTTTTTATACTCCCAGCCGGACTCGAACCTCCGACAGTCAGGACGAGTGTCCGAGCTTTAATCCACTACACCACGGCATGATTATGGAAACTTAAAACTTTTCCTATTTATATTAAATAGAAGAAAAATCCTACTTGGAGAATGAATTTCAATTTATACACAAGTAAAAATGTGTGTATGGTATCCTGGAATATATTGTAGATCTTAAGACTTGTGTATGAAATGAAATACATCCTCCAAGTAGGATTTCCCTCTCCTTAATATAAATAGGAAAAGGTTAAGTTTCCCTTATCACGTCGTGGTGTAGTGGAATAAAGCTTGGACACTCGTCCTGACTTTCGGAGGTTAGAGTGAAAAAGAAAAAGAAAAATATATATATATATATGTATATATAATTATATATACATATATATATATATTATGTCTTTTCTATAAGTTAAATCTTCATATATTTTAGTTGTGTGGTATTCGTCTAATGGTAACCAGAATATAATGAAATGTACAGTACGTCATCGAGCTGAAGAGGTTCAGCGGAACCGCACCAGTGTTTCCCGGGTTGTGATATTGGTTCAAGTTATTGGTTTAAAGAGTTTCCGGAATTATGGTGTCATAGAAAGTGTTTCTATATATTTATTATTGTGATGAAGTGGGATTGTGGGAAAGCAAGCAGAGTCCCACAGAAACATGGTATGAGCCTGTAGATTTGTAGTGCAGCTCATAGTATATATTTTAGTTTGAGTATACCCATTAATTAACTCTTTAAGAACGATGACGTCATTTTCATAATTATCTGGTTACTATTAGACGATTATATTTAGCGTATAATCTACGTCTAGAGCTCAAAGGGGTAAATGCAATGTCAATACACCCTCTGAATAACATAGGGTCTTCTTAAACTGCATAATATCGTCTAATTTTAGCCAGAATCAAAGGTAAACAGGCATCATCGTGCTGAAGGGGTTAATAGTCTTCTGGCTACAGGAAGACTATTAGGGAATGTAGGAAACTACAGTATGTCAAACCAGATTAGGCTCGATTAATTGACAACTTCCGAGTTTAGTTCTGTAAGGAAGTTGGAGCTGTAGACACTAGACATGCAATGAGTTTTAGTTTGTCCCCTAGGCTATACCAACAAAAACGTCTTCCCAGACTTCCTTAAAAAAAAAAACCCAGACCCCCTTCAAGCAAAATGTTTATATCTTTCAATAGACAAAAAAATAAAAATAATGGCCGAAGGATAATTTCTTCTAACTAATAAGTTTCACTATTATAATGTAAAACTTGCAAAATAAACAAACTAAAACTGAGAAGATACAAGATAAATGCAAAAAACTTATCAAAATCGCTATGTGGAAACAACGCTTAATAAAATAAAATTTTGAAATATGAAATTGACAACTAAATGGGATGACGCGTCATATAATTTCCAAATCAATGGAGCGAAAAGGAGGCGGTCCAAATGACCCTCGACCCTAATAGTGTTAAAACAGTGACATCAACCAATATCGCAACTCGGACAACTCGTGGTGTGGCTCTTAACCCCTTCACCACCATGACGTCACTTTTAGCATGTTCTCAGGCTCTGGTTACCATTAGACGATTTTCTTCAGCTTATCATCTACCTATAGGACTCGAAGGGGTAAGTAAATACGCTCTCAAAAAAAAAACTCTGAATAACATAGGTCCTTCTGAAACTGCATAAAATAGTGTAATGTTAGCCATAATCCAAGGTAAGAAGGCGTCATCGTGGTGAAGGGGTTAAGGAGACGTTATTATCTTAATTTATATTTGTTTATTATTACCGGTAGATACATTAATTTTAGTTTGCTCCCTAGATCTATATCAAGCTTAAAAAAACAAAAACATCTCAAAGGCCCCCCCCCCCCCTTCGAGATAAATTTGTACATTTTACGGCCGGTTCTTCATAAATTACAGGCTCGATATCACTCGGCAGGAAACAATCGACACCTAAGTGGTACGAAAGGTCTTAATATTGACAATGAAACGGGCGAAAGTCTTATCATTTGAAAACTAATGGAGCTAAACATGAAAGAGAAGGGGGTTCAGAAAAACAAACTAATATTTGCCCTTAAAGTTATCACTCGGCGGTGATAAAGCTTCGGCTGACAGGTTTTACAAGTGCTGGTTTCCTACACTACCCTCCCCCCCCCCCTTTTTTTTTGGCAGGATGTACAGTCGGGGTCGAAAATACAGCTCCTAACCCCTTCTGTACCGGTGACGTCCTCTTGATCTTTATGCTGGCTACTGTTAGACGGTTTGGTTCAGTTTCAAAAGAGTCTACAGCAATAAACCGGCTTCGAACTGTCTCACTTAACCCTTTTTTTCTTAAACCGCACACAATCGTCTAAAATCTAAATATATAACAAGAACATAATTTATAAGACGTCGCCGATACAGTAGGGGTTAATGACAAAAATAATACGGTAAACATTAACTATGCTCTGTTTCATTTCATCTGACGGTAAATTGAATCCCTTAGTAGCTAAATTATCGATACTTAATTGCAAAATATGAAACCACTATATCTCTGCATCATATTAAGACCAAGTTTATATAATTAGCACCATATTTCACTACAAAATCTTAAAAATAACTAAAATCTTGATGGGAACTTTGCAATTTAGCGTCAGTTGAAATGAAACAGGGTATAGTGAAACCCAGTCATTTGTTTTATATGGTGCTGGCTGTTTCCCAAAATAGTCCGTCAGAGTGTTATATATTTGTGTTTCAATGTCTCAACCTCAAGATTGTAGGCTGTCTGTAGCCTGTAACTCTTGCGATGCCCTGAGATTATTGAGTGAAGCTTCTAGATGTTGGGTGCTTCACATTGTGTCGCACTAGACGGTCTTCAGTGTGTTGGTTGCTTCCTTTCTGCCACACTAGATGACGACACCTTAATTATACACGTCACTTGATTAGGAGAGAACAGCTATACGCTCGTTCACAGCATCTTCTACATTATGCATTGGTGACGATATAGGGGCTATTTTCTTGACGTGTCAGTTTAGCCAGAATAATTGTAGAACACCAGGAACGATCAGATCGATCACCTAAAAAAAAAAACTGACGTTTGACGTGGACTCGATCTGAAGTCCTTCTGGTCTGCAGTCCACAACCCACTGTGCTATCGCCTCCCCCATATTATAATAGCCCCCCGGCCCCCCCCCCCCCCACCCTTTTTCCTCATGCTTAACCATAGTAGCTTTGAGATTTCAAGACGTTCGTTTCATTAGTTTGGCGATTTTAAGACTTATCAGCCCATTTCTTTGTCAATAATAGGACCTTTCGTGCCATTTAGGTGTTGAATTCTTTCTGGCGAGCGATAGCGAGCCTGTAATTTCATGAGCCTGTAATATCTTCGGCCGGGACATTTTTCTACCGAAAAAGTACAAATTTATCTTGATGGAGGTCTAACGAAGAAAGTATTACATAAATAAATAAATTAATATAATTTTATATATATATATATATATATATATATATATATATATATATATATATAAATAAAGCCTGCCCCTTTAAACCCTTCCATCAGCTAGCACTCGCTACTACAATAATTAATCAGTGTTCCTCAGAGCTCTCTCAGTGCATACCACCTCCTCTACGTAGGGTACGTAGTACCCGTCTTGCAACACAATCCCACCCCTACTCTGTGCAACTCTCCAACCCAAGAGTGAAACGATACTCCCAATCACTCTTCTATTCAACAGCTGAACTCTGGAACTCTCTCCCTGAACCCGTCTTTCCCTAATCCTTTGACTTAAATTGTTTCAAACTCCGCGTGTCCAGACTTTTTGGCTCGAACGTTCCTTGATTTTGGCCCTGTCACTCTTTTAACTCTGGGGGAGGCACTCGTCACAAACCAACCACGCTAGACTTTACCTCTGACGTCAGTGTAACAAAGACCTCTTAGTACAGTACATGTTGTAATCCACGACCCGGATACTATCAGACACTTACCACATCAAAACTACATATAAACATCGTAATTTGACAGCCTGTGATTTTTGTTGTGTGTGTGTGTGTGTGTGTGTGTCGACAATACTTGAAACATGTCTAGAGAAATAACCTGCTTCACGAATATGTGTGTGTGTTGAGCCTTGATCTGTTAATATACACATACACACCACCCAGCAGGCTTCGAACCCGAACACAGCCAGAACACCAACCCAGACAACCGCCCCCCCCCCCACCCCCCACCCCAACCCTCCCTCTTCTACTGGAACGAAGGCATGAGGCACTTCTCTTGTAAATAATGCTCTTTAGTGACTGGTGTGAATTATGCAGGACTTGTGTGTTTTTCATTACTGGCAGAGAGAGAGAGAGAGAGAGAGAGAGAGAGGGGGGGGAAGTTTATTAATTATGAAATGTGAGAAAAACTGTGAATATAGTTGGAACAAATAGATCTTCAATAAACGATGTCATACTACACAAATATAATAACAGACAAATAGATTTTCAATAAACGATGTCATACTACACAAATATAATAGATCTTCAATAAACGATGTCATACTACACAAATATAATAACAGACAAAGAAAGAGAAACAATATGAAATGGACACAGTAGAAAGAAATGTTCATAAATTATCAATATAGAGAAGTAAGAACAGTGAATGAGGAGAATTATTAAACAAATGCCCCTGGAAACAGTTTTATAATTATGTATGCCCAGGGGAGTGTAAGTTTGCATGTCTCTCACTCTCTCAGGCTGCTTATACACACACAGATACACGCACAGACACATACATAAACACACACAGTCATGCACACACACACACACAGAGGCACAGTACACATTCACACATACCTGTATAGTTACACACACACATACATTCACAAACACACACACAGACTTATTGCAACAACACACACACACACGTACACTGTTCTAGTTTACTATTGTCTTTGCTAGGAGCCGGGAAACAAGTTTATCAACCTCACTGTCATCACTATAATAATCATCCTCAACACCAGTTTCATCACAATCACTGTCATCATAATCTCATCACAATAAAATCTTCACGGTCATCATTATTTTCACTGTTATTACTGCCATCAATAGCTTCTGAATTATGGTAACCATCTTCATTATTATAATTTTAATATTATCATCACAAATCATCAACACTATCACCACTAAGAACACTCAGGAGAGAAACAGATACAAGTTTATTAGGTGACTGAGATCTGAACATAATTTCGTTAGAAACACGAAACTTACGAGGATAACTCACTGAAATATTTAAACTAATAAATGGATTTGGTAGTGTGTAGCCTCAATACGAATACAGCAAGGTCGGCTTGGTAGAGGCAGAGGAACGGATAATCTTGGAAGACTATGGCCTAGCAGATACTAAGTGTTTTAAGTGCGGAAAAAACAATGCAAGAAAGAATTCGCGAAAAAATTTCGGCTGTCTTAGATCTATTCATTTATCTTGTGCTAAGCTGACAAAGAAAACATCAGGAGAACAACCAAACTGGAAATGTCTCACATGCCCAGGGCCCACTGCAGAGCCAACCGGGGCAACACCGGCAACACCGGTCGCCGACTTGACCCAACTTGTGACCAAATGGAAAGCGCGGATCCAGGTCCTTGCCCGGGTACCTAAAGGAGCCAGAATCCAAGTGGCGGAGGCCCTTACAACCATCATAAAGCAGGCCCTACAGCTCAAGACACCCGTCGCATGGGCACGGCTCCTGGGTTTCTCCTATGGGGCCCTCCGAAAACCACCCAGAACCAACATACAAGACCAACTTCAGGTTTCACTAGCCACCAGAGTGAAACGTCAAGTAGCACAGTATATGGATGGAAACAAACTGGTGGAACCCCCGAACAGCAACCAAACAGGGCCCAGAAGCAACAGGACAAGGAAGAGGAAGAGGCTGAACAGCTACGTAAGAGGGTCACGGCGAAGCTGGCGGATAGTGACATCAAAGGGGCCGTCAGACTGTTGTCCTCTTCAGAAGGTTTTGCTGGTCAAGGCACCGAAGTTGTTGAAGCCCTACAAGAAAAGCACCCACCTACACCTAGGGACCTAAACCTCCCCCCTGCCCCAAATGACCAGATGCCCCAACCTTTAGTTGTCACGAAGGAGCAGTTGGTTGCCGCAGTGACTTCATTCCCAGCAGGCTCAGCCGCGGGCCCAGATGGTATCCGACCCGCCCACCTCAAAGGCCTCTTGGATCAGGGATCAGGAGCTGCTGGGGAGGCACTCTTGGAAACCCTCACCAAATTCATCAACATGGTTTTAAGAGGGGAAGTACCCGACTGTGCCACACCCCTATTTTTGGGGGCATCACTCTGTGCACTGGCAAAAAAAGATGGCGGTGTGCGCCCAATGGCAGTAGGGAACACCTTCCGCCGCCTTGCCACAAAGGTGGGTTTGAAACCACTCTCGAATGGCCTAGGTCAACACTTAAGACCAGTTCAACTAGGTTTCGGAACTCCAGGGGGGTGTGAAGCTGCTGTACACGCAACCCGCACCTACCTCAGCCAAGCCCAAGAAAAGAGAGTGCTTCTAAAGATTGACATGCGGAACGCATTCAACAGCATTCGCAGGGATGTCTTCCTCCGTGCAGCTCAAGAACACATCCCCACTCTGTACCCCCTACTTTGGCAGGCTTATTCCAAACCTTCAATCCTGATTTTTGGCGAGACGGTAATCCCATCAGCGACCGGGTTACAGCAGGGAGATCCAGGTGGTCCTGCTCTTTTCTCAATAGGGGTGGATGCAGCAGCTAACAAAGTAAGGTCAGAACTGAATGTATGGTACCTGGACGATGCAACCTTGGGTGGGTCAGTAGAGAACGTTCTAACCGACCTAAATAACATCGTAACTGACCTCGGCCAGGCTGGGCTAGTGATAAATGACACCAAATGTGAACTTGTCCTCCTCAACCACACACGTGAAGAAGGAGAAGAGACTCAGGTCCTGTTTCGAGGGATATTGCCAGATGTAAAGATCCTTCAGTAGCACCACCAAACCCTATTAGGTTCCCCACTAACTCTGGCAGCAATCCCACCAGCACTTCAAGTTAAAAAGGAGGAGCTACAACGTCTCGTGAGTCGCCTGATACACATCGATGCCCACTCAGCTCTGGCCCTTCTCAAGAACTGTTTCTCCGTCCCAAAATTCCAATACCTCCTGCGCACATCGATGACTTACACGAACAATGGTGGCCTCCAAGAATTAGACAGCATAATCCGAGAAGCAGTGACCAGCATCACCAACGTGGAATTTAAAGAACGGACCTGGACACAAGCCACCCTTCCTGTCCGCCTCGGGGGCTTGGGCATACGGAGAGCCTCGGATATTGCCTCCCCAGCCTTTTTATCTTCCCTCATCACGACCAACGACCTTGTAGTGTCCATCCTTTCTTCTCAACCAGGAATGACACTTAATGGGGACGTAACAGTAGCGATTAACACCTGGAAGGAAAGTACAGGAGCAGAGGAGGAGCCTCAGGGTACCTCCAGGAGCAAGCAGAAAGCGTGGGATACCATCTCGGCGAAGAAAACTCAAGAAAATCTCCTAACCAATGCAGACCAGTTGCAAAAGCACGCCTCCAGGTAGCCGCCCGTTCGGAGAGTGGCTTGTGGTTACACGCCATCCCCATCCCACCTCTTGGAACTCACTTGGATGCTGAAGCGCTCCGGGTTGCCATTGCGCTCAGAGTGGGTGCGGCAGTTTGTCACCCACACACTTGCAAGTGTGGTGGGGGGATGGATGCTCAAGGTCACCATGCCTTGTCATGTAATTACAACGCAGGCCGCCTGCCAAGACACTCTGCACTAAATGATGTCATAAAGCGGGCCCTGCAGAGTGCTAACCGTGCATCAATCCTCGAACCACATGGACTTCACAGAGAAGACGGCAAACGGCCAGATGGGATGACCACTTTCCCTTACAAGAATGGCCGGTGCCTCGTGTGGGATGCCACATGTGTTGACACTTTCTCCACAACCAACATCGCCAGAAACGCCGACGAAGCAGGTGAAGCCGCCCGGATAGCAGAAAATAAAAAGCGAGAAAAATATCAAGCCATCGCCAGAAATCATCAGTTCGAGCCCCTGGCATTCGAAACTTCAGGAATCTTCGGCCCTACCACCCTTAAGATGGTGAATGAAATAGGCCGTAAAATCAGAGAAGTTTCAGGAGAACCCCGGGAAACCCTCTGGCTCAAGCAAAGACTAGCGATGGCTATCCTCCGGAGCGTCATGAGCTCAGTTCGACTGGACTGGGTCATGCCACTGTGTGAGGCCCGGGCAGGAGTGGTGTATCCGTAGTCTTTCCACAGTAGGGTAAAACAAAACATAAACTATATTTGTATTTAACATGTGTGATGCACATAAATAAAAGGGGATGTGTCGGATGGTTGAAAGCCACAGTTGCTCGCGCGTTTGGGGCTAGCAACACGTATTATGAAAAACATGTATCCTCCTTCATTCACTGTCCCCCCCTTCACTCACTCAACCCCACAATTTGCCGGAGGATAACAGGTTTTTCACAATACGTAGACGGAGGTCTTTAAAAAAAAAAAAAAAATAAAGCATATAGAACTACCATGGCTGGAATTAAGAACAAAAAGAGATATAGAACAAAATTATATGTTGAATCTGTTTTACATATAATTTATGATCTCTACTACCTGGATCAAACTGTTCTCATAAGTTGTATATTATGTTTCATTATACCAGATGAAAGAGTTATTATTATATGCACTTTAATTAATGAGTGTGCCACTACTACATGGACCTACTATAATAACTCCATGCCAACCACACACTTTATTTAACCCATTCAGTACCGGTGACGTCCTTTTCATTATGTGCTGACAATTGTTAGACGATTATATTCAGCTTAAGCAGAACGTCTACCCTTAATAAAGGCTACAGCTTATCTCAATTAATATTTTGATCTACCACATATCCTTCTTAAGCTTCATAAAATAAAATAGAAAATACGTCGCTGGTACGGAAGGGGTTAATACAAACTATTCCTTGTAATTACTTGTAGCTACCCCCCCCCCCCCTCCCCTCTACCACCCCTTTCTACCCCACCCATGATTCTCACCCCACCCATTACCCCCCCCCCCCCCCCAAGTGACTTTCACCCCCGGAGCGGCGCCCCAGCAGAGGTCAGCTCACAGCCTTGACCCCATGACCTCCCACTCTTGTTGGGGTAGTGTAGATTATAGACGCGCACACACACACACACACAAACACACACACACATGCACATACAAAAACACACATTCATAATGTACCAACAATTATTATTATTATAAATATTATTATTATTATTCTACACACCATCATAGAGATACCAGCACACACATTACCCGCGTACAGTCACAACTCATAGATACCAGCACACACATTACCCGTGTACAGTCACAACTCATAGATACCAGCACACACATTACCCGCGTACAGTCACAACTCATAGATACCAGCACACACATTACCCGTGTACAGTCACAACTCATAGATACCAGCACACACATTACCCGTGTACAGTCACAACTCATAGATACCAGCACACACATTACCCGTGTACAGTCACAACTCATAGATACCAGCACACACATTACCCGCGTACAGTCACAACTCATAGATACCAGCACACACATTACCCGTGTACAGTCACAACTCATAGATACCTGCACACACATTAACCGCGTAGTCACAACTCATAGATACCAGCACACACATTACCCGTGTACAGTCACAACTCATAGATACCAGCACACACATTACCCGCGTACAGTCACAACTCATAGATACCAGCACACACATTACCCGTGTACAGTCACAACTCATAGATACCAGCACACACATTACCCGCGTACAGTCACAACTCATAGATACCAGCACACACATTACCCGTGTACAGTCACAACTCATAGATACCAGCACACACATTACCCGTACAGTCACAACTCATAGATACCAGCACACACATTACCCGTGTACAGTCACAACTCATAGATACCAGCACACACATTACCCGTGTACAGTCACAACTCATAGATACCAGCACACACATTACCCGAGTACAGTCACAACTCATAGATACCAGCACACACATTACCCGCGTACAGTCACAACTCATAGATACCAGCACACACATTACCCGCGTACAGTCACAACTCATAGATACCAGCACACACATTACCCGTGTACAGTCACAACTCATAGATACCAGCACACACATTACCCGCGTACAGTCACAACTCATAGATATGTACAGTTGTAATATATAACTATCTGGTTCGACGTCTTGTGTTTTATTATGATATGTTGTGTAGTTATTAACCCCTTCTGTACCGGCGACGTCTGTTTTATTTGATTTCAGCTACATTTAGACGATTTTATGAAGCTTAGGAAACATATATGGTAGCTAAAAGGATTAGTTGAGATAGTCTGTAGCCTTTTAATGGGGTAGACGTCATTCCTAAGCTGAACAAAATCGTCAAATAGTTGCCAGAATGCAATGGAAAGTGTATCACCGGTACAGAAGGGGTTAATGAGGATTTTGATTTGTATAGCCATTTTTGATAAGTGTATTTGAGTGTATCCCCTAGCCTAGGCTATCAAAAACTCCTGCCCAGACTTCCTTCTAACTGAAAATACACCCCCTCCAAGCTGAATTTATACATTTTTGATAGAAAATTGTCCAGGTCGAAGGCCGATTTTCTTCGAAGTTACAGGCTCTTTATCGCTCGACCAGAAACAAAATCGACACCTGAATGGGGTGAAACGTCTTATTATCGACAAACTAATGGGGTGCACTTCTTAAAACCTCAACACTAATGGGGAGAAAGAGTGTCCAGTAAAAGCAACTACCTCCCCCTTAAGTTACAATAAGGGTTTGATTGGTTATTCATGCACCGTAAAAGTAGAAAGTTATAAAAAAGGCATATAAGAAAATTGGTTATATTGATAGTGTTATACCTTTCTATCCATATAGTAAACGGGTATATTACTGCCAGTATACCTAATTGGTTATATTGATAGTGTTATACCTTTCTATCCATATAGTAAACGGGTATATTACTGCCAGTATACCAATTGGTTATATTGATAGTGTTATACCTTTCTATCCATATAGTAAACGGGTATATTACTGCCAGTATACCTAATTGGTTATATTGATAGTGTTATACCTTTCTATCCATATAGTAAACGGGTATATTACTGCCAGTATACCTAATTGGTTATATTGATAGTGTTATACCTTTCTATCCATACAGTAAACGGGTATATTACTGCCAGTATACCTAATTTACCCGTCCAGTACCGGCGACGTCTTTCTTATAGGATTTCAGCTGCATATAGAAGATTTTATGAAGCTTAGGAAGGATATATGGTAGCTAAGCAAGATTTTATGAAGCTTAGGAAGGATATATGGTAGCTAAGAGGATTAATTGAGATATAGTCGGACACCTCTTTTCATGGGTAGACGTCCTTCGTAAGCTGAATAAACTTGTGTAATAGTAGTCAGTATACAGTTAGAAGGACGACACTGGTACTGCACGGGTTGATAAGGGTATATTATTATTATGGACACCTTATGAACCTTTTTCATACCTGTATATATTTAGAGTGTAGTCATTTTATATTTGGTTAAGTTGAACCCTTACAGTACCGGCGACGTCTTTTTGTTTGTATTTCAGCTACATTTAGACGATTTTATGAAGCTTAGGAAGGGTATATGGTAGCTAAAAGGAGTAATTGTGATAGTCTGTAATCTTGTAACGGGTAGACATCCTTCCTAAGCTGAATAAAACCGTCTAATAGTTGCCAAAATATAATGAAAAGGACGTCATCGGTACTGAATGGGTTAAGGGGAGGTTTTTAGTATGTTTCCTACTCCTCCAGCAATCTAAAAATGTCACCCCCTCGACCCCCTTGCAAGATAAATTTGTACATTTTTCGGTAGAAAAATGTCCCGGCCGAAGGCCGGTTGCTCTTAAATTACAGGCTCGCTATCGCTCGCCAGGATAAAATAGACACCTAAATGGCACGAAAGATCTTAAAATTGACAGAATGGGGCGTAAATTCTTAAAATCGCCAAACTAATGGGGCGAACGTCTTAAAATCTCAAAAGCAAGGGGGCTAGACATGAGGGAGAAAGAAGTCAAGAAAAAAGTCCCTCAAGTGGAAATCTCCCCTTAATAGGGAATGGCAACCCTATTGTGTTGTACTTTGGTCTCGATATAATGGGAGGTGGATAGGACACATTGTATAGTGTGTATGTGGTGGTGGTGGTGGTTCGCTGTGTGTAGTGTGTGTTTGTGTAGGTGTAAGAGAGAGAGAGAGAGAGAGAATGTGCAGTATGTGTGTGTGTATATGTGTAAGAGAGAGAGAGAGAGTGACTGTATATGTGTGTGTGTCGGTGTGTGTGTGTCGGTGTGTGTGTGTGTATACATGTAAGTGTATATGAGTTTGTGATGTGTTTGTGCATGCTTGAGTCAGTTTGTGTGTGTGTGTGTGTGTGATAAATGACCTCATGTGCGTTTAATGGACCGTATTAGCAATGAACGTGATGCCTTTGTGTGAGCAGGGGATATTTACGTGTAAGTCATGATATTATTATTTTTTTTTCTATGTGAGTGAGGGAGGCAAAAGGCAGAACTGCCTATAGCGAGTGCCTCCCGCAAAGTTGAAAGAGTGACAGGGCCAAAATCAAGGGACGTTCGAGCCAAAATGCCTGGACACACGGAGTTTGAAGAAATTTAAGTCATAGGAAGAGGGAAAGACTGATTCTGGGAGAGAGTTCCAGAGCTCAGCTGTTGAATAGAAGAAAGACTGAGAGTAATGTTTCACTCTTGGGTTGGAGAGTTGCACAGAGAAGGGGTGGGATTGTGTTGCAAGACGGGTACCACGTGCCCTACGTAAAGGAGGTGGTATACACTGGGAAAGCTCTGAGGAACACTGATTATTATAGTAGCGATAGAATAGCGAGAGAGATGCAACATTGCGGCGAAGAGAGAGAGATTGCAGAGAGTTGGTGAGTGGATGGGAGTTAATGATACGAAAGGCCTTCCTTTCAATTTTGTCTAGGAGAGCGGTGTGGGAGGAACCTCCCCACACATGTGAACAATACTCAATACAAGGACGCACTGTGCCCCTGTACAGAGCAAGAAGCTGTGCAGGGGTAAAGAACCCCCTAAGGCGGTTGAGCACACCCAGCTTCTGGGAGGCTGCCTTAGCAAGACTGGTAATATGGTCCTTCCAACTGAGAGCAGAAGAAAAAGAGACACCAAGAATATTGAGAGAAGATGAAGGATTGATTTTTGTATTGTTGAAGAATAAGGGATAGTCCGCTGGGAGTTCCTTACGGGTAGATAGATGGAGAAATTGGGTTTTGGAAGCATTAAAGATAACAAGGTTTTCTCTGCCCCAATTGGAGATAGTAGTTAGATCAGAATTTAAGTGTTCTATGGCTTCATTCCGTTTGTCGTTGAGGAATTGCTGGCTTGGGCGTTCTGAAAACTAATGGAGTAGTGTAAGGTTGAGTCGTCTGCGTATGAATGGATGGGAGTTGAGGTACAGTTGAGAAGGTCATTTATAAACATTAGAAAGAGAATAGGATGTGCGTGATTCTGATTATATCTGTGTGTGTGTGTGTGTGTGTGTGTGTGTATGCGTGCGTGTGTGTGTGTGTGTGTGTGGGAGAAAGTGTGTCTGTGTGAGAGAGAGAGAGAGGGTGTCTGTGTGAGAGAGAGAGTGTGTCTGTGTGAGAGAGAGAGTGTGTGTATGCGTGCGTGTGTGTGTGGGAGAGAGTGTGTCTGTGTGAGAGAGAGAGTGTGTCTGTGTGAGAGAGAGAGTGTGTCTGTGTGAGAGAGAGAGTGTGTCTGTGTGAGAGAGAGTGTGTGTGTGAGAGAGAGTGTGTGTGTGTGAGAGAGAGTGTGTCTGTGTGAGAGAGAGAGTGTGTCTGTGTGAGAGATAGAGAGTATGTGTGTCTGTGTGAGAGAGAGTGTGTCTGTGAGAGAGAGAGAGTGTGTGTGTGAGAGAGAGTGTGGGTGTGTGTGAGAGAGTGTGGGTGTGTGAGAGAGAGTGTGGGTGTGTGTGAGAGAGTGTGGGTGTGTGAGAGAGAGTGTGTGTGTGTGTGTGGGAGAGTGGGTGTCTGTGTGAGAGAGAGAGTGTGTCTGTATGTGAGAGAGAGTGTGGGTGTGTGTGAGAGAGAGAGAGAGAGAGTATCTGTGTGTGAGAGAGTGTGTGTGTGAGAGAGTGTGGGTGTGTGAGAGAGAGAGAGAGAGAGTGTGAGTGTGTAACAATTTGTGATAATAATAATCGGTATATTTCGATCCAGCAACCAATATGGCTGAAAGTACACAATTACTTAACCTAACATATCCTAAGTAGTCAAGAGGTTGACTTTGGCTGCCACTTTTAAAGTGAGTTTAGTGTTTTTAAAGTGAGTTAAGTGTTTTTAAGTGAGTGAAGTGATCTGAAGAAAGTGATCGTCACCATGCCTCGTGCCTGTACGAACTGCGCCGGTAGGTTTGGTGCTTCCATGTTTGCTCCTGCCGATCCACAAGTCTGCCGACTCTGCCAGCAACGAGAGGATTTGACAGCAAAATTGGATGAAGCCCACAACAAGTTCAACGCCCTCACCAGGAAGCTGGAATCACTCCAAGAGTTTGTAACACTCAACGTTGGAGTATCACTAACTCCAATTGTTTCAACTCCAGCATCCACCACCGCCCCAATGTCATCTGCCAACAATCTAACACCTGCAGTAGACACTGCAGCAGATGCTTCTGACGAACCTGAGCCGACATCAAACCAGGACAGCCGCCCTGTTCACCTTAGTCTCTCCCCCACTCCTCGTGCAAGAAGCCTGCTAGCACGAACAGTACCAACCCCTCGCCCCCGTTTTAACCACTCCTCTCCCCGACCTGTACATAGAGTCCCGCCACCACAGGTATCCGGATTTACACCAGTGAGGAACAGTGCACGGCCAACGCAGAAAAGGTTTCATCTACCAGTCACAATGTCAAACAGATTTGAGATATTGGTAGAGATGGAAGACGAACCAGAAGAGACCAGGCTCGTTGGGGATTCCATCCTACGAGGACAGGTCGAAGAGTTCTGCGACAGAGTCCCAAATCAACGAAAAAGAATTTGCATCCCAGGAGCTGGACTGGACGACATTGTGGAAGCCTTCGAAGATACCACAAAGGATGCAAATGAAAATACCCTTTTTGTCATCCATGCTGGTTCAAATCACGTCATGCGCACCAGATCCGAAGAGTTGATGGAGAAATATCGCAAGATGATCCAGCACTACAAAAACAAGTCAAGGAATATCATCATCTCAGGCATTCTCCCCAAGATCGACGCACCTGACAAATTCTACGACAAGGCCTTCAGCACAAATAGCTGACTAAAATATTTGTGTCTGAGGGAAGAAGTTGAATTCATCAACCTCTGGGACAACTTCTACAACCAGCCTACTCTGTTCCGCAAGGATGGCACTCATCTAAACCCTGTGGGTTCAGCACGCATGGGTCGTCTCCTACACGAAGCAGTTCGCAGCCATGGATCAAAAAACGCCATCCGAGAAGAAGCAGCAGTGACATAAATCATCCAACGCCAAGAAAAAAACAGAGGCAACCGAGGACCACCAGCGATAAGGACCGAAGACAGCGAGTACCGAGGACAGCCATGAACATAAATGTAGATCCGACAAGAACCAAAAATATTATTAAAGAGCGTTCCGTGAGTTCTAAAATAACAAATTTAAAGGTTTTCTATGCAAACGCTCGTAGCATACGCAATAAATTTTCAGATTTAGAGGAGCTAGTGTTTACAGAAAATTATGATGTGATTGGCATAACAGAATCTTGGCTCAATACAGAAGATAGAGACTTTTTAGCAGAGTATTCACTTCCCGGTTATGTAATGTTTGAGAAAAGCCGAATAAATCGAAATGGAGGTGGCGTTTTACTTTATATCAAAGAAAGTCTTAACCCTACCCTCTTGTCAAAACCTCAAATTGTGAACGTCGATGCATCTTTTGTGCTAATAAAGAATAATAAAGGTACAAAAATAATACTTGCATTAATATACAGACCTCCAGCTCAATCAGTGCAAACTGACCGAGAAATTTCCGAACAAATTGGAGATGTAAGTAACTCACAAGATACCGTAATTTTTGGCGACTTTAATTTACCTGTGACCAAGTGGGGCGATACTCTTACTTCACACTTCGGACATGACTTGTATACGAACTTGCAAGAGAGTTCGCTTTATCAATTTGTTCGAACGCCGACCCGTGGTAATAACGTTCTTGACATTGTACTTGCAACAAAAGAAGAATTAATAGAGAATTTGAATGTTGGTGATGAATTCAGTAACAGCGACCATCGTACGATAACTTTCACTTTAAAGTTTACTAGTAACGAACCAAATAGTAGCATCGAAAAAGTCCCTAATTTCAAGAAAGCAAACTTCCATAAACTTAGAGCTATGTTTAAAGAAACTGACTGGAGCTTTTTAATTAACAATAACAACATAAATACATCTTGGAAGTTATTCGAAACCACTTACCTAAAAGCAGTGCAAGACTGCATACCCTCGAAAATACGGCGTCCAGGCCATAATAATAAGCCCAAATGGTGGAATAAAGATATTTCAAACTGCCTGCTTGCTAAAAAAATTGCTAATGATAGATTAAAATCCTCACAAAATGACGAAGAACGGGTGAAATTTGTAGAGCTACGACGCAAAGCCAAAAAGTTAATTAAGCAAAGTAAAAAGACCTTAGAGTTACATATTGCGAATCAAAGTAAAACAAACCCGAAAGAATTCTATAGTTATATCAGAAAGAAAAAAGTAGTTACTTCAACTGTTGGACCGTTAGTCGATGAAAATGGAGAATACACCAAAGACGAAGTACAAATGAGTAATGCCCTCAATACCTTCTTTGCATCAGTTTTTACAACAGAAGACCTCAGTGATATCCCTACACCATCGCCGATTCAGATTGATAATTCAGATGTTCTAAGCAATATCACCGTTACAGAGAGAGAAGTATTGAATTGTTTAGATAAACTCAAGGTAAATAAAACGCCTGGACCTGATACAATCTCGCCTAGAGTTCTAAAGGAAGCTAAGGATGAGCTCTCCAAACCACTGACATTACTATTCAATAAATCCTTGCAGTCTGGAACTATGCCTGATCAGTGGAAGCTAGCCAACGTAACACCGATATTCAAAAAAGGCAGCAAATCCCTA
Organism: Paralithodes platypus; assembly: GCA_032716605.1. Classification (NCBI taxonomy): domain Eukaryota; kingdom Metazoa; phylum Arthropoda; class Malacostraca; order Decapoda; family Lithodidae; genus Paralithodes; species Paralithodes platypus. Next base: position 43,142,623 of record CM064487.1, on the reverse strand, counting down.
CCCAGTAACTATCGTCCAATTAGCTTAACCTCAGTTGTATGTAAAATGCTAGAAACGGTCATACGAGACAGACTCGTAAATCACTTAGAGGAAAATAACATACTTAAAGATACTCAACACGGCTTTCGTAAAAAACGTTCCTGTTTAACAAACCTCTTAGACTTCTTCCACGATATCCTCAACCTCTACGATGAGAGTAAAGCTGTAGATATTATATACCTTGATTTTCAAAAGGCCTTTGACAAAGTTCCCCACAAACGTTTACTGCTAAAACTAAAAGCGCATGGAATACAAGACGGTGTGTTGAAATGGATAGAAAATTGGCTCAGCGACAGAAAGCAAAGAGTAGTCATAAACGGTAAGGCATCTAAATGGACCAATGTAAGTAGCGGGGTACCCCAGGGATCGGTACTAGGACCAATTCTCTTTCTAATTTACATCAACGACATAGATGAGGGTCTCACCTGTACAATCTCAAAATTTGATGACGATACAAAAATTGCAAATAGCGTACTCTCAAAAGATCAAGTTGACGATATGCAACACAATCTAGATAAATTGTCATGTTGGGCCCAAATTTGGCAAATGAGTTTCAATGCGGATAAATGTAAAGTACTACATATCGGATACCTAAATGAGAAAGCAAACTATTCGATGAATGACACTCAGCTTAAGAATGTAAACAGAGAAACCGATCTGGGAGTAACAATATCGAGTAACCTAAAACCGAGTCAACAATGTTCAGAAGTTGTTAAGAAGGCAAACAAAATAATTGGCTTTATAGGCAGGTCATTTGAGCATATATCCAAAGAAGTTATCCTAACCCTTTACAATTCCTTAGTCCGCCCTCTTCTCGAATACTGCGTTCAATCCTGGTGCCCTTATTACCAAAAAGATATAAACAAGCTAGAACGAGTTCAACGTAGAGTTACCAAAATGATACCTAGCCTAAAGAACAAACCATAGGAAGAGCATCTTAGAGAATTAAATCTATTTCCTTTAACCCAGCGCAGATTAAGAGGTGACTTAATTCAAGTGTTCAAAATCATCAAAGGCATCGACAATATGAACTGTAGTAAGTACTTCACTATCGACCAATCTAATTACACGCGGGGAAACGGTTGCAAAATTATTGGTAAATCTTTTAACTCACACGAATCTAAGCATTTCTTCTTCAATCGAGTTGTCAACTTGTGGAATGGGCTTCCCCGAAACGTTATAGACTGCATCACCGTTGATTCATTTAAACTCCGCCTAGACAAATATCTCGCATCAAACCCGCGACTGACTGCATTTGTAAATGAATAACTTTATTTTATCCCCCCCTCAGTTACTAACCCATCTGTCCCCTACTAACTTCCTAATCCTGCCACGGACATTAGTTCCAGGGCAGTAATTCCCTTTCCAATGTACCCTTACCCACTCTAAACCACTGTTTGGACACTTGATCCTCAGTGTTTTGGAGGACAAGCAACCTAGAAGGGTCACTAGATCTGTTGCTTGATTTCCTTTGTACTCCTTTGAACTTTGTACACTAGGGCGTCTACATACTCCCAGAAGGGGTGAGTTGTGGGCAGAGAACCAGGAGGAACCCAGAGGTGATGCATACACACCTAACTTCTGCAACCATGAAAGCTTTTGACAGAACGCTCACCCACAGGTAGCTGGATTCGAACCCGCACATCCGCGCTACCTGAACCAAGCAACTAGAATACAGTCGCGCTAATAAGTGATGTTTCGGCACCAAGTATGTTTTGATCAATAATTGGTATCAACAATATCTAAGCTTCATTTCTTTATATCGAGTGAAATATACAAACATGTTCCTACACTTACCTACCCTATTCAACATCTGACAGACATTAATACAGCACAGAGCAAGCCAAACGTAATGACAGCTGCGACATGACTTATTAGCGCGACCGTACAGTGACACAGTGCGTTTAGCCACTGTGTCCATGTGTGTGTGTGTGTGGGTGTCCAATGCTTTAGGTACAATCTCAGAAAGTTTGAACCAATAGAGGCCTTTGCACTATCAACATTAAGGAGGGTCACAGTTTTGTTTTTATCTCTATCCATTCGGTCCCATTCAGCCAACTGTTTTAAGAAGTTTATCCCCATCCAGGTCTCGATTTCTTCCTGGCGAGCGATAGCGAGCCAGCATTGTATGCAGAAATCCGGCTTCGCCGGAGAAATTTTTCTGTCGAAAAATTTACAAATTTAGCTTGTTGCATCAAAACAAAAATATATATTTGCTGGCTCGCAACCGCTCGCCAGGAAAATATTGACACCTAGATAGGGGTAAACGTCTTAAAACAGTAGGCTGAATGGGGCCAAATGGATACAAGCCAGGGAAAGAGAGAAAAGGAGATAAAGATAAACAAAAAACTGTGACCCTCCTTAATGCTGATAGTGCAAAGGCCTCTATTGGTTCAAGCTTTCCGAGATTGTACCTACACCCACACCCACAACCACACCCACACACACCTACACACACACATGGCCTCAGTGGCTAAACAAAAAGCGAGGTGGGCTCCCTTAACCAGAAACAAGTGATATACAGGTATATAAACAGTGCACAAGGAGCCAATCAAGGACATCCAAAACATAAAGGTAAAAATGGTAAGGATTTCTCTCTTTCTCCCTCTCTCTGGGTTGCATCCATTCGGCCCCATCCTACTGTTTTAAGACGTTTATCCCCATCCAGGTATCAATTTTTTTCCTGGTGAGCGGTAGCGAGCCATGCATATATTTAATATATTTTTGACAGCAGGATAAATGTGTAAAATTTTCGATAGAAAAATGTCTCCGGCGAAGTCGGATTTCTCCATACAATGCTGGCGCCATCGCTATCGCTCGCCATGAAAAAATCGACACCTGCATGGGGATAATCGTCTTAAAACAGTAGTCTGAATGGGGCCGAATGGATACAAGCCAGAGAAAGAGAGAAAATGAGATAAAGAAAGCAGGTGACCCCCCTTAATATGATGAGCACCTACAGTACATCCTACACCATGGGCTTCTTACCCGTCCATCGCTATACTTAAGGGCAGATATACACTGGAGGGATTGTTTTTTATTTTTTCTGGACCCCATTCTCCCTCATGTTTAGCCCCCTTATTATAAATATTTTAAGACGTTCGCCCAATTAGTTTGGCGATTTTAAGAACTTTTGCCCCATTTTTGTAAATTTTAAGACTTTTCGTGTCATAAGGTGTAATTTTTTTCCTGTCGAGCGATGAGCGGCCTTCGGTCGGGACTTTTTTTTCTACCGAAAAATGTACAAATTTATCTTGAAAGGGGGTCTAGGGTGTGTAATAAGAAACTATACTTACAATTCAATTATGCACATTATATTGCTATGTCTAAGATCACAGAGAGGAACGCAACTTATGTGGGCAACTGTACCATATCAGACGTCAGTATAATTGTTGAGAGAGAGAGCGTACCTGGTCTAACCTCTCATTAGCTAATACAAAAACCTACATTAGTGTCGCTCGCACATCCTTCCTACGTCCGGGGCTCCACCTCACACTTTCTACACTTCTTTGGTGTCTCAATGTTTTGATTTATCATCTTCATCCCTGCCAAGGACATTGGTCTTAAGGTAGTGCTTCCCTTTCCAATTGTCCCTTACCCACTCTGAACCACTGTTAGACACTTTGAACAGCAATGATTTAGAGGGCAAGCAACCTCGGGGGGCCGTAGACCTGTTGTTGCTAGACTTCTTTTGTACACTTTGTAATCCTCCTTCGTCTTCTTCTTCATCATCTTCTTCTTGGCTCTGATTTCTTTTAATATAGTCCGTCCATTCTAGGTTGGGCAGAAATCGTAGTCCATAACCTCTCATAACTCAAAAAGGACTAGAGTAATCAAGCTAATATGTTTACCAAATAAGAAGACATGGCTAGGGAATATGTGTATATATTGACAGCTCATTTGCTCTAGCCCTTTTTGAGTTACAGAGGTTAATGGTTACGATTTCTGCCCAAACTAGAATGAACAGACTATAGTGGTCAGACACGGAACAGTGTTTTAGGGGGAGGTTTTATTTGTTTCCTACTCCTCCAGCAATCATAAAATTTCACCCCCTTTTAAGATAAATTTGTACATTTTTCGGTAGAAAAATGTCTCGGCCTAAGGCCGGTTACTCTTAAATTACAGGCTCGCTATCGCTCGCCAGGATAAAATCGACACCTAAATGGCACGAAAGGTCTTAAAATTGACAGAATGGGGCGGAAATTCTTAAAATCACCAAACTAATGGGGCAAACGTCTTAAAATCTCAAAAGCAATGGGGCTAGACATGAGGGAGAAAGGGGTCAAGAAAAAAAATCCCTTAAGTGGAAATCTCCCCTTAAGACCGTATCAAACCAACAGTGGGTGGGGAGGCAATACCCAAAGGCAACCGCAGGACAGCCGCTAACTATGAAATGAGTCATGGGGCACTGGGGGACCTTCGTGGTTAGAGAGGGGCCACAACAATGGGTCATGGGGCACTGGGGGACCTTCGTGGCTAGAGAGGGGCCACAACAATGGGTCATGGGGCACTGGGGGACCTTCGTGGCTAGAGAGGGGCCACTACAATGGGTCATGGGGCACTGGGGGACCTTCGTGGCTAGAGAGGGGCCACAACAATGGGTCATGGGGCACTGGGGGACCTTCGTGGCTAGAGAGGGGCCACAACAATGGGTCATGGGGCACTGGGGGACCTTCGTGGCTAGAGAGGGGCCACAACAATGGGTCATGGGGCACTGGGGGACCTTCGTGGCTAGAGAGGGGCCACAACAATGGGTCATGGGGCACTGGGGGACCTTCGTGGCTAGAGAGGGGCCACAACAATTTGTAATACACTCATTGGTTTTATGTATGGAAGGGAAATAAGTATGATTGAATTACAACTGTATTATCTTAATTTGTTGGTAAGTTATTAGTAGAGGACCCTACAATAGGTCCAGTGACCAATTTTTCCTGAGCAAGGTTTGATGATTGATTTTAGATAATTAAGAGGTGCTGAACAAAATAAGCCGGGGTCCACCTCTGAAAAGTTTGGGCTAACTCGGCCAGAAGGCGAAATCCAAGATGGCCACCGCGAAACTTGAAAGTGCTATAACTTATGTCCTATGTGGGCTACACATGGGATCTTGGTGTCTAAAAGTAGGTTTTTGGACCCAAGGGATCTAATATAGTGGTTACATTATACATTTTCAAAAAAAATCGGTTTTTGAGAAAAAAATCCAAGATGGCCACCATTAAAATATGATAATTGCATATCTTTTGTTATACAGTAGCTATATGTCTGCTCTTAGTGTCTAAAAGTAGGTTTTTTATGCCAAGGAATCTAAATATGAAGTCAGAAATAAGATATATAAATGAGGAATAACATAATTACATATTTTTTGTTTTGTTATGAATGAAAACAAACATATGGCTAAATATGTCACCAAAATTATTCGATTAGTCTTCATCAGAGTTAATATCATAATCATCATCATCATCTGATTCACTTCTCTTTGAGTCACTGTCTTCTTGATACATGGGTTTTTATGTTTGTACACTTCACTTAGATGTCTTGGGAGGGGTGGATGTCCATATCGCTTTGCCTTGTACATGCCGTTTTCAATTGTCCATCCATGGTCCAGGGAAGAAGGTGGGGGATCGGCCTTATCATAATTTAGAAGCATGTATGTTTGATAGTTGGCACGTTGCACTTTAAAATCATGGGAATCCCTATCTGGTGGTAGTCTGAGTGTTGATTTGTTCTTTATCTGTTTCCATTTCCGAGCACATGCATCTCCTAGAGACTTGCTGGTCTGATATTTGTAGACGAATTGAATCGTGAATGTGGCCATTACATCTAGAGTATCTTCTGTGACAGAAAGCGATTTTCCAATTGATTGAAGGGGAGTTTTGGCTTCAGGAGAAGAAAGCACTTTATCATATATTGCAGTTTTGCCATGACCAAAGAATAATGCTGTTGTATCACAACCACTGTAGACATGCAATGGGACTATGAGATCTGCCATATCTTTAGGACACAATGTCTGACAATTTATGATATTCTGTTTACGTTTGATTGCCAAAGTACCTCCAACTGAGTTGGCAACATATGCTGCCAAAACTAAAACATCTGTGTCTTCCGCATTGATGATCACTGTAGCCTGAATTTCAGAAATTCTGATTCTTGAGTAGATATAGAATAAGACAGTATCAGCTTCAACTTGTTCACATTCATAGTCTACAATTCTTTCACCTTCAGATAAACTCCAACAGTTTGGGCCAACAGAATATATCATTCGGACATTTGCATATTTCCTGCACATCACACTAAACTCAGCCTGAAGGAATTCTTGTAAGCGTAATTTGTTTGCCGAGTTGGACAAGAAATCTTGGAATGCCCTAGGGGATGGGAATGTGTCGTTTGGTCTGATGAAGACATTTTTATATCCTTTGGAGATGGTGGAGCGGGCATTTCTTTCACTGTCTTTGATTGTAAATGGCAAGTCGTAACGGTCATTCACCAACACAATCTGAGCTGCATCCATGTGTCTAGCCATGATGATGGAGAACATCTTGGTTGCATAATCTCGCCATGTGAAGTTGGTCCCATCACACCTTGTACGGTCCTCTACTGACGGTGTTAACAGGCGCCATATGAATCCCATATCTAGTATGGCAATGTATTCAGTAGGCAGTGGATCAATGGGCTGCATGTGGAACCTTTCAACTATCTTTGACTTCTGGGTCTTCCTCATTGTCCCATTGACATTGAAAATTGGCAAACATTCATCAGTTACTCTGTATTCCATAACATCTGTAAGGTTGAATTTATCATCATAATTTTCGGCCAGGGCAATGATGGAGGCCATTGCCCTATTCTCCATTGCCGCTGATTTGGTAGCCTTTTTGGTGTGCTCATCTGTGTTTAGTGGAGGATTGCTGAAATTTCGTCTTGTGTTTCTATGAATAGTTGAATAGAAGGGAATGTTATCACTTAGCATCCTATCATTGCAAAATTTTCTATAAAGAGATTTTCTCCAGCCATGTTAGCAGACTCAAAGTCATCAATGAGAGCAGCCGATGCCAGTTCTCCAGATTGTAGTGATCGTAAATTGGTGTTCTTCATGTCAAAAGGGTCACATCCAAATTCAGTAATGCAACTATTGATGTCTTGTACTGCTTGTTCATCTTGTTGCAGACGCTGTGCTGTGTTTTCACTAAGGTTCTGTTCTGATATATTCATGTTGGCAGTTGCATGTAGAAACGATCTCACTCGGTTTACTGTGTTGACATTCCGGGAATCTGTCCGCAGCATCTTCTCATTCTTCAGAATTTTCAACCACCCTGCTTTCAATTTTGATCCCTTGTTCATGGTAATTTCTATCCAGAGATCAAGAGGTAAGCATGAGTAGGGTTTTCCTGTGATAGATTGAGCAAACAGACCAGACCTTCTCTCATGTATGCTGCTCTCTCCTCTGGAAGGCTCTTAAGCTCTAGCCAGTATTCCACCATCCACTTTCCATACTTGTCATTGTCATATATCTGCATCCACGGTAACATTAAGCGTAGTGAAGCTTTGAATTCCTCCCAGTTCTGTGTCCTTAGGGCATGTAGATTCATCATCAGTATCTCTGTCATCTCAAGGAAGGATATCCAATACTTAGCCATGGATCTTCCGAATTCTTTAATTTGCTAAACTCCTCTTCTACAACATTCAGAATGGAAGGACTAGATTCCAATAGTTGGTAGCTATCCTGACACTGTTGTGGGGATGATGAAGGATCTCGCAAAATGGCCAGATGAACTTCAATGTCCTCAGAAAGTGATGCCTCATTTTCAATGCTCTGTTGGACTAGTCTCCTCATAAGGGCTTCATACATTAGGCGCAGCCATCTGATACCTCGTTTGTAGTGCTTTCCTCGCAATGCTTGGTCTACAGAGCCTTCTGCAATTACTCCTGCTGTGACAAGAATATCTGACAATCCAGAGCCACGGAAGCGTTTATCCATGGCATACATGAAGGATCCATGAATGTGAAATGGACCCATGCTAGGTAAGATGATGTTGAATTGTTGAGGATGCTCATATCGGATCTGCACGACGAGTGCATACACTGGTTGATCACCCACAAGCTGTATGAAAGGCATGCGTTTGGTTCTAGCTGCTGTTACCATCCTATTCATAACTTCATGAACTATTGACTTATTTGGAGGGCTTGGGAAAGTCAGAAAGTAATATGGTTTGCTTTGAATTACTGGTGGATGAACTGTTGCTTGGAAACCAGCAAAAGCCCCAACTGTTTGCTCTTTTACACTTTTTTGCTTCTGGTTCTCATCAAGTCTTACTACAGCATGAATAAGACCTCTCTGTTGTTGATTCTTAGTGTCCTGAGCGGCAGTTATTTGAGCTTCTGGTCTGATAGTCGGAATGCCACGTTGAACTGTCTTGTATGACTTCACTGCATGTTGGTCAGTACAAAGTGGTTTGAATTCTTGCGTTTTTGGGATCTTTAGAGTTGGACGTTCATCAGAAGTAACATGTATGAGATCCTGTGGCTGAACAAACCTGACATTTGTTCGATGAGATGTGTCTGCGCCAGTCAATGTGTCATCCTTGAAGTAATCATTGTCAATCACGGCAGATCCTGGGACACCAACAGCAAGTTCCTCTGGATAATCTTTGCTATGTTCAATGTCAAACATGGCCCAAGCTTCATACAGATGTAAGATGTCCTTGTAGCTGATACAAAGTCCGAATTTCTTCATCAGATCAATGATTTCTCGACTCCTGGTTAACCCATGCAGAGTTACAGATAGGTTTACCTTGAATGGTGTTCGAACTTCTGCCATGTGTGAGTAGAGCAATGATGTCAGACTCATAACAGTAGGATCATAATGACTCTGATCATCACTAGGATTTCTTAGCAATGCTATCAATTGAGATAAAAGATTGTGGGATTCCTCCTCTTCAACTAACTCGTCAACATGAGGTGGCCATGACATAATTGGTAAAGTATATGCCTGAGCTTTGATGCGCTTTGCTACAATTTTGATGAGCTGTTCATCACTTATGCCCCAGCAGTTGATAGCAGCCTCAACATAACTTCCACCAGCTGACGTGTCATACACAAATGAACTCAGGTTCTTCTTGGGTCGATCTTGGAAGCCAATTAGGTCCTGAAACTCATTCTTTAACATATCTTTAATTGTGCTGGATTTTATCACATTGTGGGCCAAGCCAAAGTTACTCAGTATTTCCTTATAGTCCCTTAGAAGACTTTGAAGGGTGCGGAATTCATGTTGTTCAAAAATAACATCTCGAACATGCTTGAAGAACATTTGCCTCGCTTCAGAGAAACTAACATTCTGCAGATGAAACTTTGGGTTATCACTTGTATTTGTGGATATGTATTTTAGCCAGCATGAGCGATGATAGCGGATTTCTGTGGCGAGAGGGTCTGTAGTTGCATCAATCAATGTAGACAGTCGTTCTCTCATCACAAGGTCTTCCAAGTGTACAGTGTGACACTTGAACGCATTCCAAGCATTCATTAATTTGCTCCATGGTGTGCCATTTGTGTCTTTTTGAGTGCTTTACATCTTCAGGCTTCATGCACCAAACGCACAAGTCTTTTCTGTGTACCAATCCAGTGTCAGAACGGGAATGCCTCTTTTGATCACTCAAATGGGAAGCAGAAGCAAAGAGCAGATCTTGACTAGACAATACAGGTACATCTTGTTCTTCTTTCCGTTTCTTCTCTGTTTTCATGGCTAATTCGAGTCTATGGGTATCAAAAAGTTTTACCTTACACAATTTATGGAGGTATATGCCATCGGGTCCATTGTCCCATACAATTTTATTGTAAACTGTTCCATACTGTTCAAGTCCATTCCATTTTTTAGCATAATCTTGTATTCTTTCCCACGCTTCCGAGCTCATGTTACTCCGGTCTTCGTAGCACTCATCATGACACAGTATGCAACGTCCTTGACTAGGTTCACCCCCTCGGCGGCGCTTCCGTCCCCTGCTTGATTTCTCCATGTTAGGGGTTAGTACCCGACCATACACCTGCAAGAAAAAAAGTATAACTCACTACGGTGAAATACAGAACATTGGGTATTGTGTCAATCATAGTTAATGGTATATGTATGTTAATAATTTGCAGTGATAATATATAATTGTAAAATTCTCATAACAGGTAGCTTTGTGACCTGTAATTACAATTATAATGCCAATTTTCATGATGAACTACGAACATGAAATTGCAAATGCTTAAATATTGTCGATGGTTTGTGCGCAATGTTCATCCATCATATCATCAACATTTAATATCTTGCAAGATGAGGATGCTCATCATCAATAAATCACATTTCTAACCTCACATTTAGATTCCTCGACATAAAAAAACCTACTTTTAGACACTAAGAGCAGACATATAGCTACTGTATAACCAAAGATATGCAATTATCATATTTTAATTGTGGCCATCTTGGGTTTTTTGTTAAAGACCTTAATTTTTTTAAATTGTAAAATGTAACTACTAGATTAGATCCCTTGGGTCCAAAAACCTACTTTTAGACACCAAGATCCCATGTGTAGCCCACATAGGACCTGAGTTATAGCACTTTCAAGTTTTGCGGTGGCCATCTTGGATTTCGCCTTCTGGCCGAGTTAGCCCAAACTTTTCAGAGGTGGACCCCGGCTTATTTTGTTCAGCACCTCTTAATTATCTAAAATCAATCATCAAACCTTGCTCAGGAAAAATTGGTCACGGGACCTATTGTAGGGTCCTCTACTATATTGAACAATTAATGGTTTCATAGCAAAATAATATTGTAAGTCAATCATACTGCGCTTCTTACCATACATAAAATCACAGCGTGGATGGATGTTGTGGGCATGACTCATTGATGTCATAGTATTTTGATTGATGTTGCTGTTTACTCTTATATTACACTGGACCATACAAGGTTAAGTTATTTAAGGTAAGATACAAAATACAGCTATAATTAAAGCTAAAATAGTTAGCTAGTAGAGTAGATTTTAGTTATTTTTGTATTCGGATACTGTGGCTTCTTTACACCCCCAAAATCCCCCTTCTAGATAAATTTGTACATTTGTCGATATAAAATTTGTCCGGTCCTCCTAAATTTTAGGCTAGCTATCGCTCGCCAAGAAAAAATCGACATCTAAATGGCACAAAAGGTATTAATATTGGCAAATAAATGGAGAGAAAATCTCACAAATGGGCCGAACGTCTTAAAATCTGATAAATAATAAGGCTCAACATGAGGGAGAATGGGGGGTCAGAAAAAACAACCATTCCCCTTTAAGGACTATGCTCTCACTGTCAAAAATCATTGGTATAAAAAGTGTATGAAAAATCGTAGGCTTGTGCATAATTCTTTAACTGTCTTGATAGCGTAATGCATAAATGCGCGGAATTTTGGTGTGAGTATCCTAGGTTCGAGTCCTTGGAATGCCACATGTATTTGTTGATTTCATTAATTGAGTTTAGAAGTAATGTTGGTTGGTGAACAAATATGAATATATGATAATTGGGTATATTGATAGTGATTTACATTGCTATCCTTGTATTAGAGGAGTTTATTACCATCAATATACCTTGCATAGATTATCATAGTCACTTTAATTACCCCCCCCCCCTCTCTCTCTCTCTCTCTCTCTCTCTCTCTCTCTCTCTCTCTCTCTCTCTCTCACGGTGAAGATAACTATATTAGGTGCTTAAAGAGTATTCGCTTATTGTTTTCACTCTTTCTCTCTCGGTAACACACACGCACACACACACAAATAACATCGCTCTCTTACTCTCTCTCATACACCATAGTCTCTTGTGCCCCCCCCCCCCCCCCCCCAGTAACACCCACAGAATCGGTATTATGAAATTCGCCCGTAAAATCACAGAGGGCTTGGCTCACAGAAGATTGCGACGTAAAATAAGCAAAGGTCCCGTCACCGATACTATTTAATACACAGATGAGATAAGTTTCCAACATGACGCCATTTTGTAGAATTACACACATAATTTGGTAAGATGATCTAGGGTGTTGAGTAAGTTGTGAGTGTGGTACTTTGAACGCATAGTGTAATTGTGATAGTATTCAGGATATACCTTGCAGATAATGATGTAAAGTACGGTACATGTATACTCTATCTCACAATGTTATGATATAGTTTAGTTGTGGTATGTCTAGTGCGCTTAATAGTATGTACAATAATGGGTAGGCAGTGGAATGTTAATAGTAGGGGAGTTACTGACAAAATTATAAAATAGTCTGTTGTGGATTTCGGAGTTGAAAACGGAGGTTAACTCAGACAATAATTGAGAAACAAATTATGCCGTTAGATAGAAATTAAAGTCCTGTTAGTTAAGCTAAAAAGTTATAAGAAACTCTATAATGTGATGCATCCGAGGCGGGGAGTTAGTGGAGTAACCCAGTAGAGTGTGTAAGGGAACTTGTTGTTTATAGTAGGTGAAGGTCGGGTGTGTGAACCAACATACACGAGGACCTGATCAATGTGTGGTTGTTGGTGAGTCAGAGACATTACTGTAGATCCTGCATGGGTCGTATGGTACTTGAGAACCAACAGACTCGTCTATATAGAGAATTTCACTACCAGGATTTGAAGAGGGAAAGGGGATCAACAGAACTGCTTGCAGTTTATGTCGATATCAAAAAGGCATTTGATTCAGTGCATTACGAAACATTGTGGGAGCTTCTCCAACTCTATGGTATTCCTACGGCGATATTATATTTGGTGTCCAAATTTTACATAGGAACAGAGAGTGCTGTCAAATGTGGTGGGTAGACCTTCCCCTTCTTTCCTGTGAACTCAAGATTGAGGCAGGGGTGTGGTCTGGTACCCTCACTTTTCAACACTTGTGTGGCCTTGTCACTGGGCTGGGCAGTTAGTCCTAGTCAATGCAGGAACATATCGGTTATATGGTTGTTGGACATAAACACTCAGTCATTTGTAGAGATGCATCAACTCCTTTCGTACCAAGTGTCGATGCAGGATCATGAGCTACCGTTGGCATGACCATATATCAAATTAAAGTAATCAAGTTGATATATCTTCCATTCGGGAAGAGTCAAACAGTAAGTATAGAGTGTAGACTTATTCAGACCATTTGTTCCAGCCCTCCTTGAATTACATGAGGCTAGGGGTCACAATTTTTAGATATGTTACAATTAATAGACTATAGTTGCTGGAACATAACTTATTTGGTCAACTGTACTCCAAGGTAGACAACATGGCGGATACTATTCTGAAACAGGTTTGTTTGATGTTCCCTATGAATATCTTGTAACTATATACTTGAAGTCGCTAACTGATGGTTTCCGGGACCTGGCGGCAGACTTAAAAGTATCAGAAGAAGGAGAAGCAAAGAGAGGACTAAGAAGAAGAAGAAAGGGAGAACAAAATGTGATGATGATGATGGCCATAATCAGAGTTGTCATGGACGCAATTTGCACGCACAATTGGGCTAGATTTGAGAACCAGTTGCGGAAAAAATCGAAAGGTTGCAAGTGTTGGGCTGCTTTTCAGACTCTAAAATCACAAGATAATACCATAAACGATGCCAGAATACTGAAAATACCATGTCAAGGAGATATTGAGTTATTTAGATATTTTGGATCATTGTGTATTGGCTATTCGGTGGGATTTGTACTGAAGGACGTGGCAACACTTTCTGTGAGAGACAACACTACATTGCCATAGTTTGCCATGTGTTTAGTGTACCAAACAATAAACAATGATAGTGAGCTGATCTACTTAATGCGAGGTAGTCACTGCTGTGCCTATGTCTCGGTGTATCTAAAGTAGAAATATATGGATTATTGACGAAACCTGTTCAGTAGTTTCATTTGTACCTCAATAGATTCCAATAACTTTTGGATAACATAGGGTGACATAATTATGTGTCTCCCGAGTCGTCCGTTCCAAACTTTCATAGATCTAATTGCACGAAAATTATGCCTCAGACCAAAGACTGTATGCCGAGCGTAATGTAGGTCTCCTTCTCCTCCAATGCCTCAGTATGTAATTATTTCCGCTCTTACTGCATACTGTTAGCCCTTTTTGTTTGCGATGACGCAATTCTTTTCTAAAGCCTGGCCAGTATTAGACAATTATATTAAGTTTATAAAAGGTCTATGGGAGTTAAGGAATAACTGAAATAAATTTGACCAGTTTGATTGGTAGAGGTCCTTCCTAAACTACATAAAATCACCTGATGTTAACCAAACTATAATATAAAATAAAGTCATATGTTCTCAAGGGGTTAACTTTAAGCCTGAGTAACGCGGGCAGTTTAAGGGGGGTGACCTGTTTTTGTTCTGTCCTTTTCTATCTTTCTCTGGCTTGTATCCATTTGGTCCCATTCAGCCTACTGTTTTAAGAAGTTTATCCCCATCCAGGTGTCCATTTCTTACTGGTGAGCGGTAGCGAGCCAGCATATTTTTTATTTTTGTTAGACAGCAGGCTAAATTTGTAAATTTTTCGATAGAAAAATGTCTCCGGCGAAGCCGGATTTCTTCATATAATGCTGGCTCGCTATCGCTCGTCAGGAAGAAATCGACACCTAGATGGGGATAAACGTCTTAAAATAGTTGGCTGAATGGGGCCGAATGGATACAAGCCAGAGAAAGAGAGATAAGGACAGAAATAACAAAAAGCAGGTCACCCCCCTGAAGCGACTGATATATTGGAGTCAGCGAATCAGAAAAATAAACATATTTCAGTGAAGTTTAATATTCGAAGACGTTTAATTTTTCTATGAAGGTTTTCTATATTGCGTAGATGATTACATTCAATATTGCCATTACACCAAGAACAACAACATGCATATCTCACAATGACAGGTAAATTCATTGCGGTTACAAAATTATATAGGCCTACGAATTCGGACTGAAGTCAAGAATCACAGAAGTCAATATTGTGCCTGATCCTTGTGGCAAGTGGATATATTGGGTTGAAGGGAAACACACGATTTAGTTTAAATGCTAACGTATTGGGCTACGTAGATCCCATCTTCAGTCTCATTCTCAAGATGACTTATAAGTGGCCCAAAACTTTAGTGAAATACAGAATTCAATTTTTGTATTTATTTTTATTTTTGTTCTTCAAATACACCCAATATATTAATTTGGTTAGTCAATTATATTTCTGGAGATTTCTTTTAATCTGGTATGCGTTTCGAGTTATCACAGTCCTTTTGATAGAATGTTTTAACCCCTTCAGCACGATGACACCTTTTCACCTTTGGTTCTGGCTAAAATTAGACGATTTCATGCAGCTTAATATTGACCTATGTTATTGAGAGGGTATACTGAGATTATATATATCTCTTTCAAGCCTGAAGGTAGATTAAAAGCTAAAGAAAATCGGCTAATAGTAACCAGAATATGATGCAAATTGCGTCATCGTGCTGAAGGGGTCAATTTAGTATTCCAGAATAAGACCAACACAATCCAAAGATTATTCACAATAGAAGTGAAAATCGCTAGGAAAAATTTAAGCAAATAATGTTTTTGACTAGAATCCAGTGACTCACTAGTAACTATTACTACTCGTGAATATTGCATATTTTGAGTCTCTTAGTTCATAACTATTTTGATCTATACACAACAAAATAAAGAACACATATACCTTAAGACATAGGATAATTTTCAGAGTAGCCAATACTAAACTCCAACACATCTCTCGACAATTGAGTTTAGGGCTATAAGGAAGTTGGAGTTATAAGTATCGATATTGAGCCAAATTACCAGCGACAATATAGATGTAGTGCAGAATATATAACAAATAACAATTCAACAAACTTTCTATCCATTAAAAGCTCCCAGAGTATGGTAATTTCTGATAAATGCCAATGTTTTCAGCACCAACTTCCTTGTAGCCCGAAACAAGCAAGTGGTCAAATAAATTCACTTACTCTCTCTCTCTCTCTGTTATTCTTTCCTTTCATATGATGTTTGGCTATCTCATTTAGCATAAAGTCCTGATCGTAAGGTCTGTGCAGTCAGTGTATCTATGTAAATGTGTGTATTTTTCTCCCATTCTCTCTCACTAACACACACACACACACACACTCTCTCTCTCTCTCTCATACATGTTCCCCCAACACAGACACATGTGGGTGTATCATACTAAAACACGATACTGTTCTACCCTATCAGGGGACAAACAATTTATACTGTTCCTTCCCAATACAAGCGTTCCTCTCATATATCCTAATTCTCAGAGCTGAAGGTAGTCTGGCAATCAATGAATGTCGACCTGGTTGTCATTATATAATATACTTAGTTTGCGAGATCGATGGTTCTTGTACCCGCTAGAGGCAGGCCATCAGCTTCACTTCCAGCCCCGTTACCTTGACAAGATAACCCCCCACGACAGGAGAAAGTTATATATTGCTTGCGGGTAGTATGAACATAGCCTCTGGCTAGGTCTCGTAAAAACCTTCACCAACCTGAGCGAGATTTGAGACCGGGTTTGCTAGGTATAGTCATCCTCCTATGAAATGAGCTACAAGGTGGAGTCCCTCGCCCTGTGCGGTGTTGTCAAATATTCAAAGCTTTAACAACAAATGTTAGTTTTTCAGGCTATTAACAAATTAATTTTAGCTTTTATGACTATATATATTATATTACAATTTTTAAAGGTTATGTGGCATTACGAAACATATCATTTTAAGGATATATAGAAGGAATTTATACAACATATGGCACGCTATTTAGAACATGCTGCCATTTTTCTGGGGACAGCTATAAATAGATTTAAGGAATGGTAGGATATGCGACGTTGCCAAGTAATGTCAATGCGGTTCTGTTGGCTACGCACGCACTCACACACACCCCTACAGATACACACACAAACACACACATACATACACAATCTCCAAAATGCAATATAGCACAATGTAATCCCATCAAAAGAGAGAGAGAGAGAGAGCTGGATACGAGTAATGACAACGCTTTAAATGGCCTCAAACTACGACAACAATATCATCCAGGTCAGACGGTTACTAACCCTCATTCATAGCGTGACCACCATGGAAGGAAACACTCGCAAAAGTTACTCTCATCTTCATAGCCAGGCAAGGGAGATGCTGTACAATGTAAATAGGTATATACAAATATAGCCTACCTATTATTTCGTTTCTGTAACTTTTATACAAGAATACCAATAACCCTTCCAGACATAAAAACGTCTTTTACATTTATTTCAAGTTCCCCTTCTAAATGTGGTTTTCCTTGGTTTCCCGTTTTCTAAAAGGTTTGTTTTGGTCGACATGTGGCAACACCGCATAGGGCGACCTTGACCTCCTTGGAGCTCATTTCAGTTTAGTTTGACTATAGCAGGGAACAGTACCCCTAGCCGCTCGGTGTGTGTGTGTGTGTGTGTGTGTGTGTATAAGTTCGAGTGTGTGTAATATGTGTAAGTGCGTGTGTGTGTAAATATGTGTATATGCTTATAGTGTGTGTAATGTATGTGATCATGATTCGATTTATCAGGCACGTAATACAAAATTAAATCTGTGAGCAACGAATAAATAATACAAAAAACTAAATCATGTTGGTAAAAGTGTGATGATGATGGCCGTCACACACACACACACACACACACATACACACACACACACACACACACACACACACACACACACACACACACACACACCACACACACACACACACACACACACACACACACACACACACACACACACACACACACACACACACACACACACACACACACACACACAGAACTCTTGGGGGTATGATAACTCTTTCAAAACCATGACTGCATTTCTTATGGCTATCATTAGACGATTTTGTGCAGCTTGGGAAGTACCCATGAGAGTAAAAAAATATTTTCAGAATGTATTTTTCTGGCTAACAGTAGATAGTTTTATGCAGCTGAGGAAGAGCATTAGGGAGGCAAAACAAAACATGTAGCCTATCCAGTATATATATTCTAAGCAGCTTAAAAAAGGTCTGTGGGAGTCCGATGGTTGATTTTTCGTTTTATTTTGCTTAACATTAGATGATTATGTATACCGTAAGAAGAATAAGAGACGGTAGGAAGGTTAAACTATTATGTAGTTTATGTCGTCAATGTGTGTGTGTGTGTGTATTAGTGTGGGTGTGTGTATTACTTGTTATACAATCAGCAACGGAGTCTGTGTTTATGATTGTGTGAACGTGTGTTGGTTCTTGGTATCGTGTGCTTCTGTGTATGTGTGCGCGTATGAGTGTGTGGGTTTCTTAGTGTGAGGGGGTGTATGTTCGTGTGTGTGTGTGTTTAGGTTATGATTTAGATATTTGATTGTTTTTGTCATTATCTAGCATTTGCTTTAGTCTGCGTTTTATACGTCGTTCAAACTAAGAGAAACACCTCCCAAGACCCCCCATTAAAAAAAAAGTCCCCCAAGTCCCGTTGAAGCTAACTCTATACATTTATACAAGTCCCGTTGAAGCTAACTCTATACATTTATACAAGTCCCGTTGAAGCTAACTCTATACAAGTTCCGTTGAAGCTAACTCTATACATTTATACAAGTCCCGTTGAAGCTAACTCTATACATTTATACAAGTCCCGTTGAAGCTAACTCTATACATTTATACAAGTCCCGTTGAAGCTAACTCTATACAAGTCCCGTTGAAGCTAACTCTATACAAGTCCCGTTGAAGCTAACTCTATACATTTATACAAGTCCCGTTGAAGCTAACTCTATACATTTATACAAGTCCCGTTGAAGCTAACTCTATACATTTTTCGATAGTAAAATATCCCGTCCAAAGTCCGAATTATCGTAAAGTACAGGCACACAAGCGCTCAACAGGCAAACAGCTACACCCGAATGGCGTCAAACGTCAACTCCTGTCAACTATTGGGAAGGTTATTAAGAAAGAACACTAAATAATAGAAAGGGATCATCGTGGTTAATGATGCGAAATGGTAAAACTGTATGTTAACTACAGGTACTAATTAACTAAGCTTTAAGTACACCTATTCGTAATTCACTCCGCTGACTGGTGTTTGGAGGAAAATGCGAGATCCTTGGCGTATGTTTGCTTACACACATACTGTATACACAAACTTATGTAGGATTTTTGGTGAAGGTTTGGCATTGCCGCAAAAATGAAGTAATTATTTGTTTTAACATTCCCCTCTCACACCTTGATAAACCTTCCCCGCTTCCGAAAAATAAAATAAATAAATAAAATAAAATATTTAGCTAAATTGTAATGATTTTCATGGTGTTACGTGCTTATTATTGAATGATTTTGCATAAAGAATTTGGTTAGGATTGCATGAAAACCTCCCCTTTACCTTCCTCTAGAATGGGTTTATTACTGAAGTAGGTGTTCTTTGATGCACAATAATTACTTGTATAACAAATAGTCCAGAAATATTTAAATTCTACGTGGAATGAAGTTGTTTTGGAGATGAAAATAGGAGTAGTGCAGTAAATATTTAAAAAGGTCGTTTTGGAGATGGAAATACCTGCTTGCAATAATAGGATTAGTACAGTTAATATTTACCCAAAGGTGTTTAGCTATCCCCCTGAGCCACTCCAGGTCTTCCCGGTAATGCTTTTATCTGGGAGTTCCTTTTAGACCAGCAGCAGGTTTCCCACTTCTGGCCTAACGCGGGTGATAGCAAGACCCACCGACCTAAATGGCCTTTATCCTTCACTTTATGCCGTTTATATTTGGCCGGAAACGAGAATATGCCCAGTGTCACACGGGCGCATTTTCAGGCAATTTTCGATGAGCCAGTTTTTTCTCGTAATAGTTTGAGGCTTTTTCGCATTGGAATCGGAAACTAGATCGACGGTAGATTATGGTGGGTAGTTTATGTATTATGGAACTTATACTTGGTAGCTGCCAGACAACAATTGCCCGTACAAATTGACGGAAAAGTCGTTCGTGTGATTCCGCCCTGAGAATACAGAAAAGGATAATAGTGAACGAAGTATCTTGCACGGGTTCAACAATACACACTGGTTAGTTCTAAGGATGGAGTAGTATTAGTATATAAACAGTTCTAAGGATGGAGTAGTATTAGTATATAAACAGTTCTAAGGTTGGAGTAGTATTAGTATATAAACAGTTCTAAGGCTGGAGTAGTATTAGTATATAAACAGTTCTAAGGCTGGAGTAGTATTAGTATATAAACAGTTCTAAGGCTGGAGTAGTATTAGTATATAAACAGTTCTAAGGCTGGAGTAGTATTAGTATATAAACAGTTCTAAGGATGGAGTAGTATTAGTATATATAAACAGTTCTAAGGATGGAGTAGTATATAAACAGTTCTAAGGCTGGAGTAGTATTAGTATATAAACAGTTCTAAGGTTGGAGTAGTATTAGTATATAAACAGTTCTAAGGCTGGAGTAGTATTAGTATATAAACAGTTCTAAGGTTGGAGTAGTATTAGTATAAACAGTTCTAAGGCTGGAGTAGTATTAGTATATAAACAGTTCTAAGGCTGGAGTAGTATTAGTATATAAACAGTTCTAAGGATGGAGTAGTATTAGTATATAAACAGTTCTAAGGATGGAGTAGTATTAGTATATAAACAGTTCCCAACACAGGTCCAAGAGTATCCCTCCAACTACACTCTTCAATCTTAAGGGGAAGTATTTGTTTGTTCTGGACCCCTTTCTCCGTCATGTTTAGCCCAATTAGTTATGACATTTTTTAGACGATTTTTTGAGGGCTAGGCTTATCGTGTGAAAACCCATCTTGGTGGCCCGGAGGCTCGAACCAGCTCATTAGCCAGGCATGTATAGAGCTATAGCCCCTTATGGGGGGTGACCTGCTGTTTGTTATTTCTCCCCTAGTCCCTCTTTCTCTGGCTTGTACCCATTCGGCCTCATTCACCCAACTATTTTAAGACGTTTATCCCCATCTAGTTGTCGATTTCTTCCTGGCGAGCGACAGCGAGCCAGCATTATATGAAGAAATCCGGCTTCGCCGGAGACATTTTTCTATCGAAAAATGTACAAATTTAGCCTGCTGTCAAACAAAAATAAAAAATATGCTGGCTCGCTACCGCTCACCAGTAAAAAAATTGACACCTGGATGGGGATAAAAGTCTTAAAACAGTAGGTTGAATGGGGCCGAATGGATACAAGCCAGAGAAAGAGAGAAAAGGACAGAAATAAAACAGGTCACCCCCCCTTAACCCGTTCTGTACCTGCGACGTCTATTTTATTTTATTCTAGCTAAATTTCGACGATTTCATGAAGCTTCGAAGGAATATATGGTATCTAAAAGGATTAATTTAGATAATCGGTCGCCTTCTAATGTGTTGACGTTCTTCCTTAGCTACATAAAATCGCCTAATAGCGTCCAGAATATTATGCAAAGTACGTAACCAGTACTGAATGAGTTAAGGGGTCTGCCATGTTTGGGCCACTAGACCTTTTGCAGATTTCCGTTGTACTTATGTTCTTATGTACTAACGCATTGTGATAACGATGATCTAGATGGATAAATAGCTTGTAATAAATGCATACGAAAATAGGTCTCTCTCATTCTTTCTCACTCTCTCTCATATGAAAATAATCTCTCTCTCCTACTCTCATTCCTTTTTTCTCTCTATCTCGCTCTCGCTGTCTCTCTCGCTGTCTCTCTCTCTCTCTCTCGCTCTCTCTCTCTCTCTCTCTCTCTCTCTCACACACACACACACATGAGGCAGGTCCCGAAATAACCCCCACCCCCTCCGTCAGAAGGAACTTAATGGGAAGGCTGTGATAACCTGAAGATAGTGGCAGAGACCTGTGGGTTGTTTATAACTGGCCTTGTACCCTGTAACATTTTTATTTTTGTCGTTCTTCATTTGTTTCCAACTTTATATAATTCTTTATTGCTTACATTATAAATTTCCTTAATACTATCTTAACAAGAAGCCGTATGTCTCTGAGGTCTGCTTACGTTAACCGCTCCCCCATAGGACTCTCTACCACCACAACCTCAATGTTCATGTAAAACAAATATAATTAATGTATGCATGTACCACTACCATCAGTACCACCATCTCTACTACTACCATCAACACCATAACCACCACCACTACTACTACTACTACTACCACCAAGATGATACCACTCAGTCTGTGAGTGCCCCCTCTGGACCATAGACAGGGTCGGAACGGTCTTCAATGCACAGGACCATAGATCCACAGTAATACTTCCCGATCCGAGGCTCGCACTCAGAATCATTCTTGGGTTTTTTGTATTATATATATATATATATATATATATATATATATATATATATATATATATATACAGTATAGATTTCGTAAGCTAACAAATTTTACACTACTTTCTGTTACAAATATCAGATACTACTCTATTCCTGGACTCTTTTCTATGCACTCTCACTCCAGTCACATCCTGATGAGACTCTACCACTGCTGCCTCATAATCCAAGGCTGTTACTGTCGTTGGTTTCGGTGCAGAAAGTCTTATTCCCCCAAGACGCAACAGTGCTGATCTGAACAAAGAGAAAAATAGGTGGCACCTCTCCGGACACTACTTGACTTCTCTGCAATGGTCTCTGCTGGCCCAGAATTGAAGTACTTCGCCTTGGGTCTAATCCCTCCAGATGTGATGAAGACAAGTCAGCTATAGCTGCCTAGTTGAATATGTATGATCCTTTCCCAATATACCTTGCCCTTTTTTTGCTCATTCCTCCTGTGTGCAGCCTCCAGAGACATCTCGCTGTAGCTAGTGGCCATTGGATCGAATATTCTTATGTCAAAGAACGTGTGCTGTCCTCTTGTCCAGAAACCTCTTGCACAGTCATCCACCTGTGCTTCATTTGATGTGTTTGCCGTCCTATGCTAAAAGATCTTACCGCCTAAGGGGATCATTGTTGGTTCGCATGCCACATCATGACACGCCCTTCTTAGCACCTTCACCACTCACTTCATCGTAATGCTGATGAACCCTCCCTTCTTACATATCTTGGTGTGGTCTGCATCAATGTTCACTCCACAAATGCATCGATTGGGCAGTCCATCAATCGACCAACCATACCTCAGTGCAATGGCATCAATATATTCGTGTTTGTTGAGGTTGAAGCCTTTTACCTTGATTGGTAGTGTTGTCAGCCAATTTGAAGCACCCATTCTTGTGCTATCTGTATTTTTCTTGACAGACTCAGAGAAAGGGGTTGCATCAGCTGTACCAGGTAGTTTTTTTATTTTAATTTTAAATTATGCCTTTCTGATATGATGGTCTTCCTGATGCTGTAAATCTGTGCCTAGTCTACTTCACTTTCAGAATCTTGTGCTAAAATTCGTAGAGCGAGGGATTCGGTTATCTTCAATGAGTTCTGGTGTTCACTTGCTGCCCTCTTCACGGGACTGATGATTCCAAGCTCTCCCAACCCTGAAGGAAGTGCGAGTAACTTCCGTTCATCTGCAGTTCAGGCGTGTGATTTTACCCATGCTGGGACAAGTTTGTTTCTGATGGAATATTCTAGCGATTGAAGTAGTGGACTCAAGTTCGGATTGGTACTCATCAAAAAGGTCCTCTTGTGTGAAAGCTGATTAAGCAGCCTGTGGTTCCGTTTTCGCGATATTGGCCAGTTGTTCAATATATTTTACCCATTCCTTGACCTTTTCTGCTATGTACCGCTTCTTGAAATTGTCTGTGCCGATCTCAGCCCAAGGTGATGTTGTCTATCTTTTGTTACAACCATTTCACTATCCTGGATAGCTTCCGTGACATTGTCATAATGTTCCAATTTGACACTACTATTACTAATACCAACACCATAATTTCTACCAACACCATTACCACTACTATTGCTATTATTACTACTACTACCACTACTACTACTAGGTGAGAGTTGTGATAACTATAAGATAGCAGCAGAAGTCTGGTAGTTTGTTTACAGCTAGCCTAGCACCCTCCACTACCATCATCACTACCGTCACCTATACAGTCCACAACCACCACTACTATTGCCAATACTCCATAATTTTACAGTGAAGATTTTAACCTGTCCAGTACCAGGGACGTCCTTTAGATCATATTCTGGCAACTATTAGAAAATGTCATTCAGCTGAGGAAGGACCTCTAGCAATAATAATGCTTCGAACTACCTCACTTAACCCTTTTTACTACCACAGACCTTTCTTAAACTGCACAAAATCGTCTAAATATAGCTAGCATAAAACGAAACAGATGTCGCCGGTACAGTAGGGGTTAATCCCCTCATTCTTAGAAGTCATTCCGAAGTTGAGCAAAACTATCTGGTAGCGACATTGGAAAAATATAGGAGATAAATCGTAGTCTAATATATATATATATATATATATATATATATATATACTGCATATATAGGTTAAAAAGAATATGAAGAATGTCCATGTAAATATGGTAGTAACATTGATAAGTAATGAAGTTTTTGTCCAATTGAAATGGTTACCAAATATTATGGCCTTCAAAAAATCATGAAAAGGATAAAGAAAATGTCCATAATAAATTACTCAAAAAAGATAATGATAGTGATAAACGTTCTGTTATAGACCAAACAAGGTATATCAAATAACTAAAGGTAAATCTTAACAATATACCAACTTCATTTAATTAACTTTTTATACTTTTTTTTAGCAGAGTAAAGGGAAGAGGACACTGAAGGAGAAGTGCACTTAAATAATCGAGGCTATTAAAAAGGTATATAACATCATTGAGTACCGGTATATTGATAGTGATTTACCTTTCTATCCTTGTACGAGATGTGTTAATCACTACTAATATACCTCTACAGTATAAGGGTACATTATGGATACAATAATTAACCCTTTCATACCTTCTTTATATCCGTATATTGTTTACAGTTTGGTATAAAAGTGAAGCGAGAGGTTGGGTTGGTTTAGTGAGACCCATAATAAAACAATAAGGGTATGAAGAAGGTACATACAATCAAGCAGGTTATTTTGATAGTGATATACCATTTATTATATACTGTATTATACATTTTGATAGTGATATACCATTGATTATATACTGTATTATACATTTTGATAGTGATATACCATTGATTATATACTGTATTATACGTTTTCTATACTTTTAGCAACAACTTTTTGTTTCTATGTGTATGAAGAAGACAAAAGGCAGGTTGCCTGTAACGAGTGTCTCCCCCAGAGTTAAAAGAGCGACATAGAGCCAAATTCAAGGGATGTTGTCATCAAAATGCCTGAGCACACCAAGTTTATAGCTGTTCGAGTCATAAACTGAAGGAAATTATTGATGGAGGGAGAGAGTTCCAGAGTTCATTAGTTGAGTAGAAGGAAGACTCAGAACAAGAACATTTGCCAATTCTTGGGTTGGAGAGTTGAACAGAATATGGGTGGGACAGTCTTGAAAGGCGGGTGCCTCGCACTTACCGCAAGGGTATCTCGGTATGTACGGAGAGAGCTCTGAAGAACACTGACTGTTGTAATAACGATAGAAGAGCGAAAGAGATGCAACATTACGATGTCTAGAAAAAGATTGTAGGGAACTAGTAAGAGGAAATTAGTTGATGAGGCGAAATGCTTTAGACTCTTCTCTTTCGAGAAGTGCAGTACCTCCCCACACATGCGAACAATACTCGATACATGGGCTCACTGTGTCCCTATACAGAGCAAGAAACTGTGCGGGGAGGAATAACCAAACTTCTGGGAAGCTGTTTTAGCAAGAGTAGTAATATGATCCTTCCAAGAGAGGTTGGATGAACAAGATACACCTAGAATATTAGGAGAAGATGAAGGGTTGATTTGTGTTGAAGAACAATTTATAGTCATGTGGAAGATTGCGACGGTTAGTTAGATGGAGAAATTGGGTCTTTGAGGCATTGAAAGCGACAAATTATCTCTGCCCTAATCAGAAATAATTGATAGATCAGAAGATACAGAAGATAAGTGTTCTATGGCCCTTTCACGTGAGTTTTGGAGTGATTGCATGCTGGATTGATATGAAAATTTAGTTGAATAGTTTCAGATAGTCATCAGCATATGATGGATTGGACTAGAGGTACTGTACAGTTGAGGAGATCATAAATAAATATTAGAAAGAGAATTAGAGATAGGACAGAGCCCTGAGGAACACCAGAGTTGATGGATTGAGGAAGTGATAGATGGCCATCCACAACTGCAGCTATTGAGCATTCTGAAAAGAAATTAGAGACAAAGGCACAGATAGAGGGATAGAAATCGAAGGAGGGTAGTTTGGAAATTAGAGATTTGTGCCAGACTCTATCGAAGGCTTTCAATATGTCTAGCGCAATAGAAAATGTCTCACCGAAGCCCCAAAAGGAGGATGACCAAGAGATAGGAAGATAAACAAGTAGATCACCAGTAGAGCGGCCCTTAAGAAAACCATACTGGCGATCTGAAATTATATTATGGGTAGATAAATGCTAATAAATTTTGAGTTAAGAGTAGTTTAAAAAACTTTAGAGATGCAAGATATGAGAGCAATTGGACGATAGTTGGAGGGTTGAGAGCGGTCACCCTTCGTTGGGACAGGTTGAATAAGGGCAAACTTCCAGCAAGAAGGAAAGACGTTAGAGGAAAGACAGAGACGAAAGAGTTTGCCTAGGCAGGGAGTCCGTACGGAAGAACAGTTTTTGAGTACAACAGGATGAACACCATCCGGTCCATATGCCTTTTTAGTATTAAGAGAGGCCAGAGAGGGCAGAAATTACATCCTTGGAAGAGATTATGATATTAGGCATAGGTAAGAGAGAGGGTGGTGGAGAGGGAGGAATAGCACCGGAATCATCCAAGGTGGAGTTTTTAGCAAACATTTGAGCGAAGATTTCAGCTTTGTCAGAGGAAGAAGTGACGGTAGTGAAAAAGAGGAGGGAAAGACGAGGAAGTAAAACTGTTGGAGAGGTTCTTGGCTAGATGTCAGAAAGCTTGGGAAAAGCTAGAGTTGGAAAGTTCAGAACATTTTTTGTTGATGAAAGAGTTTTTGGCTAGTCGAAGAACAGATTTGGCATGATTCCGGGCAGTAACATATAAAGCACGAAATTCTTGAGTTTGAAGGCGACGGTATCGTTTGAATGCTTCCTCCTTATTGTGGACAGCAGTAGAACAAGCGTGAGTAAACCAAGATTTGTTTGCATTGGAATGAGAGAAAGAAAATGGAATGTATGCCTCTATGCCCGAGAGGATTACCTCGGTTATGCGCTCGGCACACTCCGAGGGTCACCGGCCACGGTAGCAAAAATAATTCCATGGGAAATCAAAGAAGTACTGCCGAAGAGCCTCCCAGTCGGCAGCACCAAAATGCCACAAGGGCCGCCAGCTGGGAGAATCGGGTGGCCGTACTGGAGAGATAGGAGAGATAGGTTGTGATCGGAGGAGCCTAATGGAGAGTAAAGGTTTACAGCGTAAGTAAAAGGATTAGAAGTTAGAAATAAGTCAAGAATGTTAGACCGATCTCCAAGGAGGTCAGGAATTCGAGTAGGGTGCTTGACTAACTGCTCTAGGTCTTTCAGGATAGAACAGATGTAAGTTTGTTCACCTGGTTGGTCAGTGAATTGAGAGTAGAGCCATTGGTGGTGGTGAACATTGAAATTTCTTAAGATGGAGAATTTTGCGAAAGGAGAGATGAATAGAATGTGTTACACTTTAGATGTTAGATAGTAAAAACAAAAAATGGATAGTCAGTAGAATTAGGGGAGAGATAAACAGCACAGAATTATTTAGTTTAAGAGTGACAAGAAAGCTTTAGCCAGAGAGTTGAGAATTCGGAAGAATCAAAGTTGGGAACACGAGAGAAAGCAAGATTGTTGCGCACATACAGTGTATACGAAACATCCCCCTTTGGCTTGACACTGAGGATAGAGATAGTAGGAGGATACAGAGAAGAGTTTGCTATCAGTAGTCCCAGACAACTGGGTTTCGGTGAGAAAGAGAAGATCAGGGTTGGCAGAGGAGAGGTGGTGTTCCACAGAGTGGAAGTTAGAGAAAAAGCCACGAATGTATAGTGAGAGGGAGAGGTCGCGGTCAAGTGGGTCAGTATCAGGGGCCAAACCACTGGGGGCATTTCTGGTCCCCCACCAGACTTCATCCAAACTAAAAAATGCCCACCCAGACTACCTTCAAACTAAATTTGTACATATATTGATATAAGTCCCGGCCAAAGGCCGATTTCAAAGATGCACTCTCGTTATCAGTCGCCCAGTAAAAACTGACACTTGAATGGGGTGAAGTGTTATATTATCGTCAAATTAACGGGGTGAAAAAACAGTCTTAAAATCTCCAAACTAATGGATTGAAACAGGGGAGGTCCAAAAATCCCCTCCTCGGGCCAGGTAGTGTTGAGTGATCTATCCTACACAACACGGGTCTAAGTGGGCTAAGGAGTCCCTGATGTATTGCAGAAGGCTCATTTGCCAGAGGTGATGGTGGGGGGAGGTGCTTCGTATGATGGATGAGTTATGTGGCTTCGAGCATTATATACAGTTCGCGAAGGTGAGTATATATAAATAGGTGTGGTGTGTACAGTATATATGTGTGGTAATAAGATAAACTATAAGGGGATTAAAATATGCTAGATAGGACACTATTTTGAACTATATAGTGAGAGTGGGAGGAACATGCTTATATTAATGAACTGTTTGTGGACAGACAGTCATGCAAGTAATGGTCGCTCTTCTGTAAATCTAAAATGACTTACTTAAGAATGGTAAAGGGGTGGTACCTTATATATATATATATATATATATATATATATATATACATTTATTTTTTTACTAATAAGAAAAGTGAGTGTGTGTGTGTGTGTATGTTTATTATTGAGAGTTTTGATTAGGTTTGCAATTATCGAACAATCATTTTAGATTTACCCCCTTTCCCCTCCCACAGACCCCCTTCAATGTATGATGATGCCCACCATACCCCCTTCAAGTTAAATTTGTACTTTTTTGACAGAAAAATGTCCCAGCCAAAGGCCGGATTCTCCTAAATTGCAGGCTTGCTATCGCTAGCCAGAAAAAATAAAGACACCTGAATGAGGCAAAACGTCTTAAATTTGTTCAACAGTCGTTTTTCTAAACATTACCCAACGTTACAGGTGTTCTTCCTTCTGTGTGTTCATACCAATAACGCCTACTACTGATCACCTCCACTTCTATTTTATTTGCCAGAGGTGATGTGAGAAGGGGAGGGGGAGGAGGAGCTTTATATGATGGAGGAGTTGTGGAGCTTCAAGCATTATACAGAATTATTATTAATCTCCTAAATGGTTAATCCAGAAAGTGTGTACCTCTGTATTTGACCACTTGCAAGTTTCAGGCTACAAGAAAGTTGGAGGTTTAGACATCGATGTTAAGTTGAATTATTAGCTAGAATACGATGGTAGAGCATATTTAAATACATACATGTAAATTCAGCAAAGTATATATGCTCCACAAACTCATGTAGCATTCGATCATTGCTAAATATTAATGTTTACGGCTTCAACTTCCTTATAGCTCGAAACTTACAAGTGGTCAATTTGTGCCAGATTTTTATATTAAGCATTTAGGTGATGACTTATATTTAAATTCACGACTACTTCTGGACGATTTTATTAGAATTTAGGAAGGGGTTCTAGGAATTAAATGGCCTTATTAACCCCTAAAGTTTGGGTACCATCTGGAAACGTTCCTGTGGTGCGCCCCGGTTACCATCCTAAAACGTTCTGTATTTTCCGCATTAAAAATTGGTCCGGGGTGATACGAGATGGTATCTAGTCATTGCCAGGGTTATTTAGGGCCATCATGCTGCCTAAGTTACATGAACTCAGTAACCCACAAGCCATTAGAGCAGGAAGATGTGTAAGCTAGCACTGATAGCTCAATGCTGGTACTTGTGCAATAATATCTTCAATTCCTCTCATCACTATCAAGGCCACAGACCAGCTGGAGACAAGATTTTGGTGTCTCCGTACAAGCCAGAACAGGTACTTTCTTTCACACATTATTTTGCATCCTTAACACTTACGGCGTGGGCATATGTTAGCTATATTAGGTCTCATTCAGGCACTCCTGAATGATTGAGCAAGTGTCTGAATGAAACTAAATGTATTCAGCCAAAAACTAGAAGAAAATACCTTCAAAGTTACACCAGAACGAGGTTCATAGCGCACAGGGTTCATCCGCAGCGCTACCATAGACATCGGCAAATATTCGCTAATACCGAGCGAATATCGCTAATGTTGCGCTACATTTGCCATATGTCTAGCGAGACATGGTTTATATCCCTCAATGCTGAGGCCGCCTGGCTGGAGAGGGGATGGGGGCCTGCCACGCTCCCACTCACTAGCACTCGTCTCCACAAGCTTTAAGAGCCTATAAAGAGCTATAAATTGCCATGGCGTTCCAGAACGGTCACCGTAGACAATGGGTTAAACCTTTGTTTCATAGAGTTAGAGGGAGCTAAAAAAAAAACGAAAATCGTGAAAATCGCCTGCTCACTGTGCATGGGAAATTATATGAAGCCCACTGTTCATGGGCTAAGCCTTATCATACAAAACAATTATTCCTAAGATGAATAAAACTGTCTTGTGGTAAGTAAAATATTATATTTAACTACTTGCATTATACCAGTAATAAGATAAGATTATTTTTTGGAAAGCCACATCACCCTGCGCGTCGTCGCTGAGTAAATTGATTTCGATGAAACTTGATAATTCCATTCATTGGATAGGCCTACCCAAAATGATCCCAATAACATTTGGTAAACATTGGATATGACCTCCCTCCCCCATCCCTTCTTGAATCCCGAAGTTTTTACTCAATATTCATGATATTTAAGGTACAAGCTCCAGGTTAGTATCTGACTTCACACACAATTTTTAAAGATAATTTTATAACCTTATTCGGGGGTGGCTGCCTTGGACCTCATATAATAACCCTTACTGTACCAGCGACGATATACAGCCGTCACTAAAAAAAGTCACTCGTCAGTACCAGCGACTGAAGAGGTCAGTCATAACTATGCGGAAGAAAATCTAAACAAATAAAGTAAAATAAACAGGAAGCGTTAGCGATAGGCCTACTATTACCAAGGAATGTATATGTAATGCCCTCGAAATGAAATGCTGGGTGTGAAGGGAATTTATGGTCTCCTGAAAACTCCCCAGGCCCACTTCCTTGGTGCCTGGCGCGGGGCTCGAACCTCTGAATGGAGTTTAACCCTCTTAAAAACCCACAGGTTTTGAGATGCCTTGGGTGGGGTTCGAACCCTGGTTAGTAACCATATCCTCAATAGGTCAACCAGGCCCGCGCGCTAACCCACTGTACTACCACGGACGTACAAAAGTATAGTAACCTTAGTCCTATTTGTAAGAACCAGGTGATAGTCTTGTGGTGATTCACGTGATGAGTTTATTGGACTTCCCATCAACGACTATTTTACACTATACCAGACGTCAACTCGGGTATTACATTATTGGGGTTGCGGGATATTTTCGAGGGCATTACAGTATATATGGGAGAGTAAATGTGATTGTAAGTGTGTGTTTCTGGGCGAATGTACAATAATACTTGCGTGTGCAACAAGAGTTGTGTATATTGTGTAAATGGAAATTGTTTCTATGTTTATCAACTCTGTGTAAGCAGAGTGGTATCGCCCCCCTGTATAGTGGGGTACCACCGGCCAAAATGTCTGTCATCGTCGTTGTCGTCCGTCTGTCACGAAACTCCTACACCGTACATTCGGTGGGTGAATGCGACAGTCAGTCAAACAAAACAAAAACAAAATTGTGCTATAGTTATGATTTTATGTCAAAAATATAGTTAGTAGTAATAATGATGGTGAGAATAGTAGTGATGATATAACAGTAGTAGTGCTGATGATAGTAATGGTGACTAGTAATGATGGTGACAGTTTTAGTGATGATGACTGATGATGGTGATAATGTTATTGATGATGGTGATAATGTTATTGATGATGGTAACCCATCGCAGAGTTGGGTATGCCGTTTTGATTTTGGTCAAAATGGCAAGTCTACTTTATATTATTATTTTGATAATGATTAATATTAGCGTATCATATTAACTGGCTAGAATTAAGGTGGAACAGGAAAGAACCCTACGTGCCCCGCCTTGCCCCCTTCCTACCATAGATAGACCACTGGGCTAATTACACCATGATTGTATAAAATTACATAATTAGGCCTATAGAGAACGCCGATAGTAATTTATATTTTAGTTATCGGTAAAAACGCCATTTTCTTATATTGTTTATCAAAGAATACTAATATATTTGAATGGGTAACTAAATGATAATAAATAAATTTCCTCTATACTATATTCTTTATTTCGAGTAAATGCAAGCAAAACCAGCTAATTTTTATGTTGTATAAATACAAATGAATTTAGATATAATAAACATCGT
Source organism: Paralithodes platypus (assembly GCA_032716605.1). NCBI lineage: Eukaryota > Metazoa > Arthropoda > Malacostraca > Decapoda > Lithodidae > Paralithodes > Paralithodes platypus. The sequence continues at coordinate 43,110,187 of CM064487.1, read as the reverse complement.
TAAGTATTAACTTATGTGGACCAGCATAGGAACAAGCAACTATGTAGATAATTAGAATTGAAGGTATCGGATCACTCGAGAAACAGGACTCACTTAACCCTTTCACGCATTTATGACGCAGAGGTTGCCAGATTAGAAATAAGAAATAGAGTTCTCTCACGCTTATAATTACCTCTCCAAAATTAGTTTTCTGCCCACAGCTAACTCAAAAACAACTGCAGAGGTTGAAGTAGCTAAACTAAAGGTTTCTAAATACCCCTGATGGTAACAAAGGCTTTAAAGTATCCCCAACAGGCTCAAAATCGCGTCATATGTCGGAGAGGGTTAAGTGTTGGTGGTACATCTAGTTCGACTTGCCTACAGCCTAGCTGCTATTTAGCTTACGTTAATAAGCTAAAATACGTCTTATTACCAAGTGACTAACATTTACATTATCAGTAACAGTAACGACGGTTACATTGATTTGTCATATTATATTGTCTGCATAATTTTCTCCCATCACAAAATATGTGCCTGCTTGGTTGTTTTGGTTGTAGTGGAAAGAAGAAGGGTCTAAAAAACGTTAATGAATCGGTAAAAGAGAGTGGCATCGAGTGGGAGGAAAAAACTAAATGCTATCCCGATCTTATTGTATCACTGGTTAGCCAGATACAGGCAAATGGGAGATAGTGTGAGGAAAAGGCTGAAGAAAAGGTGAGAGTGTGAGGAAAAGGCTGAAGAAAAGGTGAGAGCGTGTGAGGAAAAGGTGAGAGAGTGTGAGGAAAAGGCTGAAGAAAAGGTGAGAGTGTGAGGAAAAGGTGAGAGAGTGTGAGGAAAAGGTGAGAGAGTGTGAGGAAAAGGTGAGAGTGTGAAGAAAAGGTGAGAGTGTGAAGAAAAGGTGAGAGAGTGTGAGGAAAAGGCTGAAGAAAAGGTGAGAGAGTGTGAAGAAAAGGTGAGACAGTGTGAAGAAAATGTTAAAAGCTATTTAATAAAATGTGAAGCAGAAGCAAATGAATCTATGGAGATATTTGAAGATAAATTGCAAAAACTAAAAACTCATATACATGAGCAATCTGTACAACTTCAACTAGAAAAAAATAAATCCGAAGAGTTACTTAAGGATCTAGGGACAATTGCTAATAAGTGTATTGAATTACAGGTTAATCAAGATAATACAAAAATGATTTCAACCCAGCATGGTCGGGACGCAGTAAAATATACTTCCAGTCTCGAGGATATAATAAAGCATTTGGAAAAACAACTTAGAGATGCTGAAAAAGAAAAGTTGTATTGGAAGGAAAATTATCTAAACAATGAAGACGATGTTGCAAAATTAAAACAGTCTCATGATATAGCTAAGAAAATAGTTTCTGAAAACACAGACGAAATAGAAGTCTTATCTAAGTTAAAGAGAATGAATGGTTAGCAAATAAAAGGATTAGAGCAGCAGGTACAAAAATATCGTGCAAATATTCACGAAAATTATAGAAGTTTGGGTCAAATGAGCGATGCATATCACAAGCACCAAAGTGAAATTAGTTATCTTAAAAATGAAGTTCAATGGCACCCAAAACAAATACAAATCATAGAAAATGAAAAACAAAAGTGGGAAAATAAATACATGAAAAAACAACCCAGCATCGATATGTTGGTTTCTGAACTTCAGCTGTGTTATGAACGCGACGCATTTAATGGGTCACAAATAATGGAGTTGGAAACGCTAATTTGTGATGAAAGAAACGATCGAGAGAATCTTGTAATTGACTCGGTGGCTAAAGATGTAAAAATAGTTGAATATTTAACCCTCATTGCTGAGCTGAGGGACAAAGTTTCAACTTAGTCATCAGAAGAAAAATTAGGGTAATTTTCAATAATACATCTACGGATTGCCGCACAAGGAATAAGTTGATTTCAACCACTGCATACACTTTCTAGGTTAAAATTCTGATTTTCAAAATTCATTTTTCATTTTAAATCTTTAGAATAACCTTAAAACCTAGCCTAACGATTCTCCTAATCTCCCAGTATATGTAGGAAAAGTTCGGTTCGGTTATTAAGTTATTCTAAAGCCATAAATGAAAAGATTAATTTTGAAAATCAAAATTGGTAATATGTTCTCCCACAGCGTTTTTATGTATGATCAATAAGCAGAGTGGTATTGCTCCCCCTGGTATACTGCGCACTGCCAGCTGGCCTGTCTGTCATTGTCATTGTCATTGTCATCGTCATCCGTCTGTCTGTCCGGCAAATTCTCCTGGAACATTCGATGTATTTTGATCAAGCTTGACACAGTCTCTTCTGATAGCTCAGAAGAGCTGGATGGTGTCCGCATTTCAGCTTGGCCAGGTGGACTCAGTCCTCGTGAGGAAGGGAGGATTCAGAAGGATGGATTTCGAGAGGTCGTGCCTGCAGCTGCGTGTTGTCTACGAGTGATTGGATGGAACAGCGAGAGATAGGAGTATGGATGTGCTTCTGGAAGCTGGATTGGGGTGGGCAGAGAGGGAGAGAAGACAGTATTTGTGTGTGATACCGTGTGCTGGGTGTTGTTTTGATATTTCTTGGTGTCTGTGGCTGTGTTGCCATGTAGTGTAGTGGTTGGTGTTGGTTTGTGGATGCTGCTGCCAGGAGTTGAGTGCCTCTCATGTCCAGATGGTCTTTGACTTTGAGGACTTTGGTTTCTTGATGTAGGTGATCTGTAGGTGTAGTAGCTGTGCAGCCTGTGATTACTTTTAGGGCTATATTTTGAATAGCCTGTAAGGTCTTGTGATGCGTTTCAGCTAGGTTAGAAGCCCAGGCCGGGCTTGCGTATTCCATCACTGATCTTATGTATTGTTTGTAAACTGTGGTGGTGGTTTCTTTGTTGTGTTCAAAGTTTGTGTGGGCAAGTGACCTGAGGGCTTTAAGTCTGGGTGTCGGTTTATTTTTCATGTTTGTGGTGTGCTGTTTGAATGTCATTTGAGTATCATATGTACTCCTCTGTGTGTGTGTGTGTGTGTGTGTGTGTGTGTGTGTGTGTGTGTGTGTGGGGTGCGTGGTTTATGGCGCGTTGCGGGGTGTATTCGTGTTCTGATGTCCAGCTTGTGAGGAGGGTTACGGTGGATTTGGCTGGGGATAAATTGAGTCTGTTTGTAGTGCACCAGTCATGTAATGTGCTGAGATAGGGTTGAAGGAGACATTTTGAGGGGTTTAGGTCTTGGTATGTGCATGTGAGTGTTATGTTGTCTGCGTAGGAGGATAATGTTTATTTGGGGTTTATCGGATATATTTACATCATACACATACAAACCCCTGCCCCCTCCATGGGGGCAAGAGTCTTTGGAGCGGCTTCGGTCGCGCCGGGCAACTACCCCCGCTGGTTGAACCAAGTGTTAACTAGGTTATATAACTAGTAAAAGGCTGTCCAAGGTATCTTCAATTTTTACCAAATTCTCTATATTGTCAGTAGGGGACAACACATTAATTTTGGTACTTATTTATGAGACTACCACACTTTGTTTCTCAACTTATTAATAATAGTTGCAACCCTTGGTAAAACAATAAAAAAGACAGTAACAATTTTTTTTTTTTTTTTGTGATTGAGGGAGGCAAAAGGCAGAACTGCCTATAGCGAGTGCCTCCCCCATAGTTGAAAGAGTGACAGGGCCAAAATCAAGGGACGTTCGAGCCAAAATGCCTGGACACACAGAGTTTGAAGCAATTTAAGTCATAGGAAGAGGGAAAGACAGATTCTGGGAGAGAGTTCCAGAGCTCAGCTGTTGAGTAGAAGAAAGACCGAGAGTAACGTTTCACTCTCGGGTTGGAGAGTTTCACAGAGTAGGGGTGGGCTTGAGTTGCAAGACGGGTACCACGTGCCCTACGTAAAGGAGGTGGTATACACTGGGAAAGCTCTGAGGAACACTGATTATTATTGTAGCGATAGAATAGCGAGAGAGATGCAACATTGCGGCGGAGAGAGAGAGATTGCAGAGAGTTGGTGAGTGGATGGGAGTTAATGATACGAAAGGCTTTCCTTTCAACTTTGTCTAGGAGAGCGGTGTGAGAGGAACCTCCCCACAGATGTGAACAATACTCAATACAAGGACGCACAATGCCTCTGTACAGAGCAAGAAGCTGTGCAGAGAAAAAGAACCCCCTAAGGCGGTTGAGCACACCCAGCTTCTGGGAGGCTGCCTTAGCAAGACTTGTAATATGGTCCTTCCAGCTGAGAGCAGAAGAAAAAGAGACACCAAGAATATTGAGAGAAGATGAAAGATTGATTTTTGTATTGTTGAAGAATAAGGGATAGTCCGCTGGGAGTTCCTTACGGGTAGATAGATGGAGAAATTGGGTTTTGGAAGCATTAAAGGTAACAAGGTTTTCTCTGCCCCAATTGGAGATAGTATTTAGATCAGAATTTAAGAGTTCTATGGCTTCATTCCGTTTGTCGTTGAGGGATTGCTGGCTTGGGCGTTCTGAAAAACTAATGGAGTAGTGCAAGGTCGAGTCGTCTGCGTATGAAGGGATGGGAATTGAGGTACAGTTGAGATCATTTATAGAAATTAGAAAGATAATAGGAGATAGGACAGAGCCCTGAGGAACTGTAAACATGCCAAATTCTCCTATAGATGGCACACAGTCTAGAGGAACAGCTGATGATGGGGAGTGGCAGTGCCGTACGTAGGGAGAGTATTTTTGTTTTCTTATATATCTCCATTATAATACATTTCTTCTCTTAATGACATATATAGCAATGATGTATATGCTCTACCGAATCTAATAGGCATAAAAAGATATGAGGTAACTGTTGGTGCTAAAAGTCAGTAATACCTTAAAAATTAAAGTTTGACATATGTACAGTCGTCAGGATTAATTTGTTTCAGTTTCCCTGGACTCAGGCGTTAGTAGCACTGCACGATAGAGAGGTATCCCCTCCACATCCTTTCCTTGTTGTTACCATACCCCCACCGAAACCCTCCCATTTTCTCTCCGACCCCAGAACTACACCCACCCTCCCTTCTCTCGCTCTCACCCAGTTAAGGGCTACTTCTGGACCTCACCAATTGCATGTATTCCGAACACCTAATGAAAGAATGAAATGTATCATAGGCAGATAAATTTACCATTGACCCCTGAAATGTTCATACCGATGTACTGATGGTTTAGTACTGTATCATACTCTAATATAGCTGCCAAACTAACCCACGTGAAGTTGTATTTCATTTTCATCGTTGTAATGGCTCAGACTGGGCTACGTAACAAGCTTGAGACAACGAGGACCGTCTGTGTCAATTCCACCATTAGTCTCTCCCATCAATGAACACACAAAGTAAACCATTCAAGTAGTTTGAATTATTTCTTTTATACAATTATTAAATACTAATATCACTACTTATTAGCACCGTACACAAGAACAAAACATTTGCTTAATCATATTCACCACAAATTTCGGTAAACCTGACTTTTTGGACCGACAGCGATTTCAGTAAGTTTTATTTTGTTTTTTATTATTTTTTCCTTCAGATATAGTGTTGTTGTATACTGAAGAGGAGCTGAAATGAGTATTTACCCATTATCCAACAATCTAAAAACACGCCCCCCACTAGTGGGGAGGGCTATGAAGTTCAGGGAAAATGAGGGGTTAAAAGCGTAAAAATACAATAATATAGCATTTTGTATCAAAACTTGACTCTGGTTTTCCCAAATTGCAAACCCATAAAACCCAATTTTGTGAATACCCGAGCCAACTTTTGACGAAAGCTGGCTCTGGCTCGGATTGGGTGGAGTGGGTAGCCTAATATCTTATGTTCTAAAAATAGTCAACTTTGGGAAGACATTAGCCTAACCTAACAACTTACCTAACCTATCCTAGTATTATGGGTGGGGGCTGCTGCCCCCACACCCCCGCTGGTCGAGTTACTTTTTTTTTTTTTTTTTTTTTATATATGCTATTAGCCTAACCTAACAACCTAACCTAACCTAACCTAGTATATGGGTGGGGGCTGCCGCCCCCACACCCCCGCTGGTTAGGTACTGGCTGAAAAACTGATTGTTTTACAGTAGGCCTTTGTATTTTAGTTTTTTTTTCCTCTCTTATAATACATTTCAGGTCTTAATGACATATATAACAATGATGTATAATTGTATATGCTCTACCGAACCTATTAGGCCTAAACAGATCGATGGGCTAACTGTCGGTCCAAAACATCAGTATAACCCAAATTTCTCTGCTTCCAGACAGTTCAGGACTCATTAAGTGTAAACAGCCAATTTGCCAATAAATGCTATGAATTATTGCCGAGAATGTGCCCAGTGAGTCGGCCATGTGACTTCATTACGCTAACTCAACACTCGCCCTCTTAACGGAGCTATCTACCCAATCATTAGGCCATATTGTTTTCCTAAATGGCCATAATGTAAAACTACTGTACAGTATATAAACGGGACACGAACTACCCTCGGGCAAGGTACTGGGGTTTTCGAAAAGAGGCTCCAGACTTGAAAATATTACTTGACATAAACAGGCTTAATAATCCTGAAGGGTTGATAACCAATATGTATGCCCTATTTTAATTAACTACCCCTCGGGTACTCTTACGTTCATCTATCCATTAGGGAGGGTCTTATTTTAAAGTTCCCATGCCCTCAACACTTACGCTTACCCATGCATTAGGGAAGGACTTATTCATGTTGTCACCTTACCCTTAACACCTTGCTATAAGGTTACTCTGTTTGATCAGGTATCTTGTTTTGTAACCAAGTTAAGGGGGTCGTTCACTATGGCTATGTAGCAATATGGGTTGAAACATAGCAAATTGCGTTAAACACTCCCTGAGTAATGGCAAGACGTAGGGTATCTACTCCACATAATACTATTGAAAGCTTCACGCCTATTCAAGCTTATTCTCTTGAGATAACTTTCAAGATAATTTGAATTCACACCTGTTAAGAATAATTACTAAATAACTATATAACACCCATTTATTAAATACCACATTAACTACAATAGTTATAATATTGAACTCATCAATAATTCTTCTACTACAATACCACTCTGTATAACAGTTTCGTGTATAACCAAATAATCTCATTATACCTTATATATAATTATACAAGTGTTTATTTCTACCCCTCATACCTGGTATAACCATATCATTATACAGTTAATCCTACTAGTAACGGTAGTAATTAGCAGCTTCAGGTTAGGTTTTGTTTAGTTCATATGTTTAATGTGCAAGAGATGGTGGTCAAGAGATGTGCGAAATACTTAATTCCTTCATTAGGTGTTCAGAATAAATCGGTGAGGTCCCAGAAGTAGCTCCTAGCTGGGTGAGAGCGAGAGAAGGGAGGGTGGGTGTAGTTCTGGGGTCGGAGAGAAAATGGGAGGGTTTAGGTGGGGGTATGGTAACAACAAGGAGAGGAGGTGGAGGGGATACCTCTCCACCGTGCAGTGCTACCAACAGGGAAAATGAAACTAATTAATCCTGACGACTGTACACAAATTAACTTAATTCTATTTAAAGAGACCTCACTCTACCGCCATGAATCATACAAAATATAGACCTGATTTTTTTCTCCAAAAACAACCTTAAAATTCCTATAATTTAAAGGTGGTCCACTGTTTTCCCAACAATCAATTAGAACCCCTAAAAGCTCTGTTTACTCTACCATAACTTAGAGGATCAAGAATATCCAGGGCTGGAGGTCTTCATGGCGTATCCACTGACGTTTCACCACACCCACTCCAATACAAAGTCTGACCTTCCTCTACCTCCACCGAACTTACTACGCTTTGGTTTTACAATAAATCACATTATCTGAAAGTTTCGAGACAACAAAACCTTTAATATTAAATCCACACACATGAAACAAGGTAACTCAAATCTTAAACTTACAATCTTATGAAACGGTTAAGGGGAGGTTTTTAGTGTGTTTCCTAGACTTCCATCAAGCTTGAAATTACACTCCCTTGACCCCCTTTCAAGATAAATTTGTAAATTTTTCGGTAGAAATATGTCCCGGCCGAAGGCCGGTTCCTCTTAAATTGCAGGCTCGCTATCGCTCGCCAGGAAGAAATCGACACCTAAATGGCACTAAAGGTCTTAAAAGTGACATAAATGGGGTGAAAGTTCTTAAAATCGCCAAACTAATGGGACGAACGTCTTAAAATCTCAAAAGCAATGGGGCTAAACATGAGGGAGAAAGGGGTAAAGAAAAAAATCCCTCAAGTGGAAATCTCCCCTTAAGCTTCATGCTATGTACTGTACAAATTAAATTATTGCTATTCGAAACCTAAATTAACTTACTTAGTCAATAAACCTTAAATCATACAATAATATTTCATAAACCTTTGCGATCTCAACCCTATTATTCAAGTATTATAAACAATAATCTAATCAGATCAGATGAAGGTATTGAGAGATAAGCTTTGACATGTTCACACCAACCAGTTTACAGAAACAAAACAATGCGAAAACACAATGTATATGCAATTATCCATAACGTACTGTAGTATCACAAACTTCCACTATAGTGAAGCAGATAAGTGAAACAATCGTTCAAATGGTGATGCAAGCATGAAATTTGGTACAGGTATTCTTCAAAGCTCACTTTCAAAGCACATACCGCTGGCCACGCAAAAATTCAATATGGCGATCATTTTTCAAGATGGCCGACACATCTGACTGAGCCCTACTGTTATGGGTCAGTTAATTGAAAGAAAAAAGACATGAATACTGTCCAATCCATTTTTTTGGGGCTCTAACGTGGTAAGTGAAGGTAATTTTGTCCAAAGCAGTTGCATATTAGACTTTAACTAAGATGGCGTCCAAGATGGCCGCCATTAACCCGAGGAGGCCGGATTTTTTGGCGATTTTCGGTAGTGTTTATGGCTTAATAGCTAATCAAAGAATAAAGATAGAGAAATGAGTCATAAACCACGTGAGAGAGGTAACTTTCAGCTTTTGTCTCGTAAAAAAATTCAGCTCCATAGGCCCAGTAGTTACTGAGATATTGCTTGTTTTCGTGAGGTAACTTTTCCGTGATTTTCCGTGTTTACGCAACTTTGCCATAGTGAAATTTCCTTAAACCCATTGTGTTGACATCATGGTACTTTCGGTGATATTGGAACTCGGTGAAAATTACCGCAAAAGTACCGTGACGTCATACAAGTAAATAGCAGCCATCAGCAGGCTATTTAAAGCCGTGCTATTTGAGTAGTGTATCGGCCTTCTGGGGTTAAAGACAAATTTTGTGATATCTTGGCTATTAGTAGAGCTAGACAAATGATTTTTTCATCTAATCCTACATTTTTGAGGTCAGAGAATTAGAAAGACTTGTCACATTATTAACTCATCAGGGTCATAAGTAACTAGACAAAGTGAAGGAAGATTATATCGTAGGAAACAGCCTAATTCACATAATTTATACATATCCATTGAGTACAAATAACATTAGTAAAAATACCATAGAATCAAAGACTCACACCTCACATTTGCAAGTGCACAGAGCTGTACAGGAGAGACCCAGCCTGTAGGACTTGCACCTGCCACGACAGTCTGATTTACAGCCACATTTGGTCAGCTGTTCGCAACTCTTGGCTATGGGGGAGTTGGCTGTCCAGAAGATGTGCCATTCTTCACCAACCTTCTGCCATCCCCAGTCAGTAGGACTCTCTGCTTCTGGTTGACACTGGGTTGCTTGGGCCCAAACACAACCAGCCTGGAAGGCAGCTCGTCTAGTGTGCTGAAGCAGAGCTGCTCTTGTTGGTGGAATGGCCTCATAAGGCCTCTGTTTTCTGGCAAACATGTCAAGCCTGGCCTCATCCACAGTGGTAGCAGTGCTGGACCTGTCATACATCAGTATGACAAACCTCTCCAGTATCTCCAGGTCACCATCTTCCACTGTAAGAGGGTACTGGCTCAGCTTGGAGAAGACAGGGGAGGCCTCTGGACAAACATCCCATGTCTGCCAGGCAGTTTTCTTTCCCTTGTTACGGAAGGCTGAACCAGTGTCACACCCTGTGAAGGCATGAAAGAATAACATGCCTTTAGCCTTCTCCTGCCCCATACAGCGATACAGGCCATGCACACTGATCCAGCGCCGGCTTTGACCGTGACCAAATGCCACCCATAACTGCTCTAGCCCCAAACTCTGAAGGGCTGGAAAGGCACTCACTGCAATGACCACAACATCTGTATCATTTGCCTTGACCATGACGGCTTTGCTCCCATGTTCTGCAGCATATTTGGCATGCACAAAGATGCGGCTGTCAGCTTCCTCATGAGAGCACTTGTCCAGTCCTTGAAGACCAGTTTCATGAGTGCTGAGGACTGCAGATCCCTTTGTGACAATTACCAAGTTTGGTGCAGACATTTGGGCAACCCTGTCTGCCAGGAACTGGAACAACTCCGTCTTGTTATCATTATGCCTAAGGAAGTTACGCCAATTGGATGGAATGCTGTTCTTGTTTGTCACCTTGTGTCTTCCTCCCTGGCCACGTTGAGACCTGGTCTCGGCTTTGAGGCTGGATGGGTTGCACACATCAAAGACAAGATGTGTTGTCTTGTACTTCGTAGCATAGCTGTGAATAAATGGCAGGAAGTCCAGAGTTGCATAGCCCTCAAAGGTCTATCCTCTCTTTGGTGGCAAGACATGGGCCAAAGCAGACCCATCTACAATCAGGACATCGGTCTCTGGTTCTTCGTCTGTTGATGTAACATGAGTCTCCAAGATAGAGGTCAGTTGAGACTTCTGGCAAGTGTACAGCCTTCCACCCTCACTCAGTGCAGCTGGGAATGCCTGATTCTCATGCTGGAAGAACTCCATGGGAAAAATGGATTTTGAATCTGCCATTTTGGTTTCTGATTAAGGCCGAGGGTTTATCCTTTTACCACCTTAACGAAATTACACACACATTACTTTATGGGATACAACTAGGTTCGGGTGACCTACACCTAGCCTGATCATTCATCCAGTGCCATTTAAGTCCCTGTGATCTGTACACCATCCAGGTAAGTACATGAGCAAGTCATGTATAGCCCCCTTACCCTTGGCTCGGCTCTCCCGCGCTGGCACACCCTGTCAATTCAGGTGCAGCTATCTAACTCTATCTACTAACTACCAACTACTGTCTAGTAGCTAATTGATATGGGGCTGTTAGAAAGCATTTGGGACACTAAATTAAACTACACTACAACTTATAGTATAGTACAGTAAAATAAGCTGACACTGAACCCCATGCTGAGTTGCACAGCAGCGATGTTACCAGTGTGCCCTGGTTGTGTGTTGACATCACTATTATATTTGCAAGATCTCATCACTGCCTCAGTCCTTACTAACAAATGTGAAAATGGCTCCATTGGATTATCTGACCCAAAGAATGTATGTGCACACCAAAAATCATGTATATATGTTCAGTAGTTGCTTAGATATGAAAATATGAATTTAATGGACGCCATCTTGGATGCCATTCTAAAATTCCAATTATAGACTATGACAATGATTAAAACAGTGCTTCTCATTAATCTGGTTAGCAAGAAACAGTTTTCTCTTAAAATATTCACCAGGTAATAATTAAAAAAAAATTAAGCAATATATGGTCAGGCACGGCAGCCATCTTGAAAAATGACCGCCATCTTGGATTTTCGCGTGGCCAGCGGTATTTCTGAGAAGAATGGAACCTTGAAGGGTACATGTACCAAATTTCATGCTTGCATCACCATTTGAACGATTCTCCTGAAATTTGCAGTTATCTGTTCCACTACTAAGCATTATGAAAATATGATGCAAAGTTATTAACCGTTTATGCCACTATGACGCATATCCTTTCGGTATTTTGGTTAAGGGGAGGAAGACCGATTTTCTGGACCCCCTTCTCCCTAATGTTTAGCCCCGCTAGTTTTGAGATTATAAGACGTTCGGCTCATTAGTTTGGCGATTTTAACACCTTTTGCCCCATTTTGTTGTCAATTTTAAGACCTTTAGTGCCATTTAGGTGTCGATTACTTCCTGGCGAGCGAAAGCGAGCCTGCAATTTTAAGAGGAACCGGCCTTCGGCCGGGACATTTTCTACCGAAACATTTACAAATTTATCTTGAAGGGGGGTCTAGGTTTTTTTTTCTAAGCTTGATGGAGGTCTAGGGAGGAAACTAACAAAATATATGAATAAATGAATTAATATATCAAACAAACGGACAGCCTCCCCTTAATACTATACGACTTCACTCAGGCTAGGAAGGACATATGGAAGTCAGAGGGACAACTGATACAGTCTCGACCCACTGAACTCCCACGGCCCCCTCCCAAACTGCATACAATCGTCCAAGGCGGCCAGCATAAACTATCAACATGCGTCATGGTCTTGAAGGGGTTAAATACTTCTTATTTAAACAGGCAGGCTATTACGATTCCTGTGCAACTTAATACTGAACCACATTATTAAATAGACTCATACCCAAATACAGTATATATATATATATACCGGTATATATACAGTATACTGTACTGTATATATATATATATATATATATATATATATAAGTTTATTCATGCATTAAGTCAAGAGTTTCACTGTCTTAACCATTTCAATAATACAGTGACTCTTTCATTTTTGTCATTGCTACCACACTCTCAGGAATGTTAGGTATGTAAAGGGTAATTGAAAGTCCATTACAATATACCTTTATAGATGTACTGTATACTGGTAGTAGTAAATCATCTAATACAAGGATAGAAAACACATTATCATTATGCCCTATAGTTTGTTATACCTCTTTTACATCATATATAGTTTTACAGCGTATTTGACAATTTTTGTTTATACAACTTAGAATATATATCTAGCAATCGAAGCAGCACACTATAAAAATCAAGGACTTGGAAAAGGGTATTATACACTAATTGAGTTTATTGATAGTGATTGACCTTTTTAGATGGTGTAAGGTGGGTATAATTATAACCATCAATATACCTTCAAATGGGTAGATGGTAAGGGACACTTTATATAAATTGTTCATACCCATACATATTGAGTGAAACATTGATCTTAAGTTACCATCTGAGACCCATATAATTATCCCTTCTAAAAATATAATAATAATCTAGCCAGAATATATTGACGGAATGAATGTGTCGTGGTATAAGCCTACCAATAGGGTTAACCCTATTTGGCGCGAGGCGGGTCTAGTTGGACCCTCCCTGTTTCACTCCATTACTTTGCAGATTTCAAGACACTTCGAAATACTTCATTAGTTTGACGGTTTTATGAAGATTTACCTCATTCAGGCGTGTCGTTTATAATATATATATATATATATATATATATATATATATATATGGAGAATAAATCACAAATACGTGTGATCAAATTATGTAGTAAAACTCGCAGTAAAAATTCAACATTGAGACACCAAGCTTTCGTCTATTATCTCAAGACACCTCATTACACTGAAAATGTCTTGAGAGAATATTCGAAAGCTTGGTGTTCCAATGTTTATTTTATCTTGCGAGTTCTACTATATATACAGTATTTTTTTTTTCTATGTGATTGAGGGAGGCAAAAGGCAGAACTGCCTATAGCGAGTGCCTCCCCCATAGTTGAAAGAGTGACAGGGCCAAAATCAAGGGACGTTCGAGCCAAAATGCCTGGACACACGGAGTTTGATGCAATTTAAGTCATAGGAAGAGGGAAAGACTGATTCTGGGAGAGAGTTCCAGAGCTCAGCTGTTGAGTAGAAGAAAGTTTGAGAGTAACGTTTCACTCTTGGGTTGGAGAGTTGCACAGAGTAGGGGTGGGATTGAGTTGCAAGACGGGTACCACGTGCCCTACGTAAAGGAGGTGGTATTATATATATATATATATATATATAATTATATATATATATATATATATATATATAGTTACATATCAAAATTTCGGAAGACACCAGAAGTTGACTTGTATAATTTTCTTACAACATAGGAGTTCAATATAAACAACATTAGATAGTTAAGAGTGTCAAACCAAAGCTTTGATACGTAAACAAACACCGAAGTCGAGCTGACCTCGGCGTAAAATATGAAAAAGACTGTTCTAGTAAAATGCTAAGGAAGAATATTGCGTAACATTTTATAATTAACAACTTTTAATCAATGTATATAAATATTTACACTTATTTACAAAATATACAGACAATGAAAAATAGTACAAAGTCTCTCGTAGCTAAGTCTTTGGGTGGAGTAGTCTATTATGAGAATGAGTCTACTACTGCACTGGAGTGTAGGATATATAGAAGTACTATACATAAGGCCTAAGCTGGACGTTAAAGAGAACAAGTTAATGAAGTAAAAGTAACGATACTTATCCAGGCTTGCAGATATACTTAAGTTTCCACACAATGAAGGTATGAAGCACGAGTATATTGGTTGATCACAAATTGTCCCAATCGAGTATTAGGATGCAAAAATAAAAGGGTGAAAGTTTAAGACTTCTATCTATCTATCGATCTATTGCCAGACGCCTTACTCCCCTTAATGGGGGTGGCCATACACAAAATGCCCCCAAGCAAACCTATCCCCTGTAAGAGGGACAACCCATGCCAGTTTACTGAAGGACTTACAGGATTGACCACTCAATTTAGGGTCCGTCTGACTCCGAGGCCTTTTATCTATTTTTTAGCACTATTGTTCTACAGTGGTGTGTGGCTAATCCATCCACTAACTTGCTTCACCCTAAGATAGCAGTACTGATTTGTATAAGGTTTACTCCCCTAGACAGGTTGCCGACCAAGGCTGACGAGTCCCATCCACCCGGATTTTTATAAGGTTATCTTCCCTAGATGGGTTGCCGACCAAGGCTAACGAGTCCCATCCACCCGCATAGTTTAAGACTTGAGCTTGTATAATTAGTGGTGTAACAACGTAAAAGGACAAGTGATGAATAATGATCTGAAAGGTAGCAGACTTGGACAGTCAATTGTAATCGAATGAGTTATATACAGAACAGAATTCCCTTACTTTTTTTTTGTAGTTAAAATAGGACTTCAGAGGCTATCAACCCAATTGGATTATTAAGCCAGTACACTGCAAGTCAAGAATAACGTCAGGACTGAAGCTTCTCTGCGAGAACACCAGTCCCTTGAACTCCCTTTCAAACTCGCTCTCTCCTTATACAATACCTCTGTCCTTCATCTATTTCCCCGCCAAATGAATAGGGAACAAAAAAATACTTGAACTCTAGCAATAAAGAAAGGAAACTCAATTAAAGGCTTCTAAAGCTCGCAACTGTCCACATAACTTAAATATCGTCTCACGGGTTCACAAAACAACCTATAACGAAAATTTGTTTAGTTTCTCAAACATTAATTTGAAGGAAATATAGTTCATGGAGCTTCAATGTTTTAATAAACGGTCTCAAACATAAGGTTGACGTAAATAAAGTTCATGAAGCTTCATGGAACTCATATAACTATGAAACTATGAAGCCTAACGGAAATTATATATTTTTTTGTTGTTCTATATTCCAACTCCTTACTCCCTCTCGGGCATAGGCTGAGAGCCTATAGAATTATGTATGTATGGCGAACAATAGCCAGACTGGAATTGAGAAGATGCCGATTTTCGGCCGGGGTTTTTTCCTCCAAAAAAAGGTACACATACTGTATAGTGAAATTATAGAACAATAATAGGATAAATTAAAGTTGCAAGCAACGTTGTCAAAGGAGTACAAAGGAGTACAAAGGAGTACAAAGGAGTACAAAGGAAATCAAGCAACAACATATCTAGTGACCCTTCTAGGTTGCTTGTCCTCCAAAACACTGAGGATCAAGTGTCCAAACAGTGGTTTAGAGTGGGTAAGGGAACATTGGAAAGGGAATTACTGCCCTGGAACTAATGTCCGTGGCAGGATTAGGAAGTTAGTAGGGGACAGATGGGTTAGTAACTGAGGGGGGGATAAAATAAAGTTATTCATTTACAAACGCAGTCAGTCGCGGGTTTGATGCGAGATATTTGTCTAGGCAGAGTTTAAATGAATCAACGGTGATGCAGTCTATAACGTTTCGGGGAAGCCCATTCCACAAGTTGACAACTCGATTGAAGAAGAAATTCTTAGATTCGTGTGAGTTAAAAGATTTACCAATAATTTTGCAACCGTTTCCCCGCGTGTAATTAGATTGGTCGATAGTGAAGTACTTACTACAGTTCATATTGTCGATGCCTTTGATGATTTTGAACACTTGAATTAAGTCACCTCTTAATCTGCGCTGGGTTAAAGGAAATAGATTTAATTCTCTAAGACGCTCTTCGTATGGTTTGTTCTTTAGGCTAGGTATCATTTTGGTAACTCTACGTTGAACTCGTTCTAGCTTGTTTATATCTTTTTGGTAATAAGGGCACCAGGATTGAACGCAGTATTCCAGAAGAGGGCGGACTAAGGAATTGTAAAGGGTTAGGATAACTTCTTTGGATTTATGCTCAAATGACCTGCCTATAAAGCCAATTATTTTGTTTGCCTTCTTAACAACTTCTGAACATTGTTGACTCGGTTTTAGGTTACTCGATATTGTTACTCCCAGATCGGTTTCTCTGTTTACATTCTTAAGCTGAGTGCCATTCATCGAATAGTTTGCTTTCTCATTTAGGTATCCGATATGTAGTACTTTACATTTATCCGCATTGAAACTCATTTGCCAAATTTGGGCCCAACATGACAATTTATCTAGATTGTGTTGCATATCGTCAACTTGTTCTTTTGAGAGTACGCTATTTGCAATTTTTGTATCGTCAGCAAATTTTGAGATTGTACAGGTGAGACCCTCATCTATGTCGTTGATGTAAATTAGAAAGATAATTGGTCCTAGTACCGATCCCTGGGGTACCCCGCTACTTACATTGGTCCATTTAGATGCCTTACCGTTTATGACTACTCTTTGCTTTCTGTCGCTGAGCCAATTTTCTATCCATTTCAACACACCGTCTTGTATTCCATGCGCTTTTAGTTTTAGCAGTAAACGTTTGTGGGGAACTTTGTCAAAGGCCTTTTGAAAATCAAGGTATATAATATCTACAGCTTTACTCTCATCGTAGAGGTTGAGGATATCGTGGAAGAAGTCTAAGAGGTTTGTTAAACAGGAACGTTTTTTACGAAAGCCGTGTTGAGTATCTTTAAGTATGTTATTGTCCGGGGTTCGAGCGGTTTTGCAAGCAGGGTATTGTGTTGGATACAAGAGCTGTGTCACAGATATCAAAAGATCATTTAACTTATCGGGCATGGAGAAACTACAGAAGGAACAGATTGTGCAAACAAACAAGAGCGAGAGAGGGAGAGATTGGCTGTATAAAAGATCTGCCTCTATTCGTTTAGTAACAGAGTTGTAGATATGTGGAATAGGCTACCGAGTGCTATAATGGGATCAAGAACAATAGAGCTTCAACTTGAAATTAGATAGAACGAGATGGGTTGGGTGTGAAAGGGATCTGCCATGTGTAGGTCAATCGGCTCTCTGCAGACTCCCGTTTTCTTATTATTTATGTTCTCATTTGTGAGGGAGAGAGAGTGGCAAGAGAGAATAGGATGTCGTAAACGTAAGGAAGATAGCGATAAATATGAGAGAGAGAGAGAGTGCGGGATGGGTTGGGTGTGAAATGGATCTGACATGTGTGGGCCAATCGGCTCTCTGCAGACTCCGGTTTTCTTATGTTCTCATTTGTGAGAGAGAGAGAGAGAGACTAGGATGTCATAAAAATAAGGAAGACAGAGATAAATGAGAGAGTTGGTATGAGATGGGTTGGGTGTGAAAAGGATCTGTCTTGTGTGGGCCAATTAGCTCTCTACAGACTCCCATTTTCTTATGTTCCTATTTCTTACAATTGTGGTTTGGTTGCAGGTATATGATAACATGGGTGTATAGTAAGTAGTGTAAATAACAGGTAACGTTTATGAGATGGGTTGAGTGTGAAAGGGACCTGCCTTATGTGGGCCACTTGGCTCTCTGCAGACTCCCATTTTCATCTTGGTTGCATGTGTAAGGGATCGGCCTCATTTGTACCGGTGTGCAAACAAACAAGAGCGAGAGAGAAAGAGATTGGCTGTGTAAGGGATCTGCCTCTATTCGCTTGGTAAAAGAGTTGTATATGTGTGTAATAGGCTACCGAGTGCTATAGTGGGATCAATAACAATAGAGCTTCAACATAAAATTTGATAGGACGAGATGGATTGGGTGTGAAAGGGATCTGCCATGTGTGGGCCAATCGGCTCTCTGCAGACTCCCATTTTCATCTTGTAAGCATGTGTAAGGGATCTGCCTCATTTGTACCAGTGTGCAAATAAGAGAGAGAGAGAGAGATTGGCTGTGTAAGGGATCTGCCTCTCGTAACAGAGTCGTAGATATGTGAAATAGGCTACCTAGTGCCATAGTGGGATCAAGAACAATAGAGAATTTCAAGATAAAATCAGAGTCATATGGACAAAATGGGCTGGATGTGAAAGGGATCTGCCTTTTGTGGGCCACTTGTCTCTCTGCAGATTCCCATGTTCATCTTAGTTGCATTTGTAAGGGATCTGCCTCATTTGTACCGGTGTGCAAACATACGAGCGACAAAGAGAGACTGGGTGTGTAAGGGATCTGCCTCTATTCGTTTAGTAACAAAGTTGTAGATATACAGATATACAGATATGTAGATATACCGAGTCCTATAGTGGGATCAAGAACAATAGAGTTCAACATAAAATTAGATAGGACGAGATGGGTTGGGTTTAAAAGGATGCCACAGGCCCAATACAAAAATACACCTTGTGTCAAAGTTTGGTCATCCGACAAGTAGTTTCGGAGTTATTGCGTTAAAAAACGGACTATATATATTTTTATGGAAGAATGCAATACTCTTGAACCCCTGAAGACATTGCTTGCTGTTTGAGGGAGGAGGAAAGGTAAGTCACACCACACCAAAAATTGTCAAAACATTGAACGTCTAGAACTTTGTTATTAAATTACGCATTTGGCAAAGGGAGGAATTGTTAAAAACTTTAGCCAATACTCTGCTATTCACCAAAAATATATATGAATTATCATTATTATTTGGTAGGGTAGATATGTATAGGTAGGTTGGTTAAATAATTGCTGGAATTCGTAGGGACTCTAACTATTTTGAGAGAGTTAAATTTAAAAGATTTATGGATCTGAATGATTAATATAACTATTATTAAGCAAAACTAGGGGATGCGGGAAAGCCTATAGATTAAAGACTGAAAACGTTGTGTGGGTACCTCACACGGTGTTAAAGTAATTTATGAATAGACAGTTTTCAATGCTGCAGCCAAACTATTCCACCAATTTCTATTCTTTTGGTACCAAAACGTTCGGAATTGCGGGCCTCACCCAACTACGCAAACATGGCTTTGATCATCTGCGTAGTTTTCAAGATGTGGATTTTTAAGTGTTTTCAAGTTTTTTTCAAGATTGCTGGGAAAAAAACTCACATGCAAAAGCAAAACCTTTTCCATAACATTTGCGGAGCATTAGTAGTGGAGTCCATATGCCAAAGCCCAATCATTTCCTATGAGTGGGAGAGACGGTATTTAGGTTTCAAATTTTTCGGGAAATCGGCTACCATGGACCTGTTTGGCCACCATTTCGGATGTTTAGCACATCAAAGGTTGCCCAATACAAAAACGCACCTTGTGGGAAAGTTTGGTCCCGATCTAAAAAGCGGTTCTGGAGTTAATGCGTAAAAACCGGCGTGGAAAAACAATTTGGAAGTATAAGAAGATTTAATTATTGTAATAGGGGTTCCCCGCAGGGCTCAAACCCCTAATAATAGAGATAATAATTATAAAATAGTATAATAATAATAATAAAACTAAATAATAATAAAAAACATACACGGACATTGGGCAAACAGAAAAACACACACAGACATCGGGCAGACAGAAAAACATACACGACCATAAGGCAGACAGAAAAACATAAACAGACATCGGGCAGACAGAAAAAACATACACAGACATCGGGCAGACAGAAAAACATACACAGACATCGAGCAGACAAAAAAATAAACACGGACATTGGGCAGACAGAAATAACATACACAGACATTGGGCAGACGGAAAAACATACACAGACATTGGGCAGACAGAAAAAAACATACACATACGTTGAGCAGACAGAAAAACATACACAGACATCGGGCAGACAGAAAAACATACACAGACATCTGCCCGGGCAGACAGAAAAACGTACACGTACATTGGGCAAACAGACATACATACACAGACACCGGACAGACAGGGAAATATACATGTAGGCCTACATTGGGCAGACAAAAGAACATCAAAGTACCTTAATCCAATATACGACAGACTTTAGTACCTTATTCCAACATCTGGTAGACATTACTACATTATTCCCAAATCTGACAGACATTACTACCTTATTCCAACATCTGACAGACATTACTACCTTATTGCAACAACTGCCAAACATTACTACCTTATTCCAACATCTGGCAGACATTACTACCTTATTGCAACATTTGACTGACATTACTACCTTATTCCAACATCTGGCAGACATTACTACCTTATTCCAAAATCTGACAGACATTACTACCATATTCCAACATCTGCCAGACATTACTACCTTATTCCAACATCTGCCAGACATTACTACCTTATTCCAACATCTGACAGACATTGCTACCTTATTCCAACACCTGACAGACATTAATACCTTATTCCAGCATTTGGCAGACATTTCTACAAAATATAAACATCTGGCAAATGTCACTACCTTATTCCAACATCTGACAGACATTACTACCATATTCCAACATCTGGCAGACATTACTGCCCGATTGCAACATCTGACAGACATTACTACTTTATTGCAACATTTGGCAGACATTACTACCTTATTCCAACATATGGCAGACATTACTACTGTATTCTAACATCTGGCAGACATTACTCCCTCATTCCGACATCTGACAGACATTACTACCATATTCCAACATCTGGCAGACATTCCTACCTTATTCCAACAACTGCTAAAAATTACTGCCCGATTGCAACATCTGACAGACATTTCTAAAATATTCCAACATCTGACAGATATTACCATTTTATTTCAATATCTGGCAGACATTACTGCCCGATTGAAACATCTGACAGACATTACTAATTTATTCCAACCTCTGGCAGACATTACTACCTTATTCCAACACCTGGCAGACATTACTGCCCGGCAACATCTGACAGACATTTCTAAAATATTCCAACATCTGACAGACATTACTACTTTATTCCAACATCTGGCAGACATTATTGTCCGATTGCAACATCTGGCTGACATTACTACCTTATTCCAACATCTGACAGACATTACTACCATATTCCAACATCTGACGGACATTGCTACCATATTCCAAAATCTGACAGACATTACTACCTGATCCCATGATCTGGCAGACATTACTACCTTATTCCAACATCTAACAGACATTACTACCATATTCCAAAATCTAGCAGACATTAGTACCTTAGTGCAACATCTGGCAGACATTACTACCTTATTTCAACATTTGGCAGCCAATACTACTGTATTCCAACATCTGGCAGACATTACTACCTTATTCCGACATCTGACAGACAGTACTACCATATTCCAACATCTGACAGACGTTTCTACCTTATTCCAACAACTGCCAAAAATTACTACCTTATTCCAACATCTGACAGTCATGACTACCTTATTCCAACATCTGACAGACATTAGTACCTTATTCCAATATCTGGCAGACATTCCTACCTTATTCCATCAACTGCCAAAAATTACTGCCCGATTGCAACATCTGACAGACATTTCTAAAATATTCCAACACCTGACAGACATTACTACTTTATTCCAACATCTGGCAGACATTCCTACCATATTCCGACATCTGACAGACATTACTACCAAATTCCAACATCTGGCATACATTCCTACCTTATTCCAACAACTGCCACAAATTACTGCCCGATTGCAACATCTGACAGACATTTCTAAAATATTACAACATCTGACAGACATTACTACTTTATTCCAACATCTGGCAGATATTACTGCCCGATTGCAACATCTGACAGACATTACTACTTTATTCCAACATCTGGCAGACATAACTACCTTATTCCAAAACCTGGCAGACATTACTGCCCGATTGCAACATCTGACAGACATTTCTAGAATATTCCAACATCTGACTGACATTACTACTTTATTCCAACATCTGCCAGACATTACTGTCCGATTACAACATTCGACAGACATTACTACTTTATTGCAACATCTGGCAGACATTACTCACTTATTGCAACATCTGACAGACATTACTACCATATTCCTACATCTGACAGACATTGCTACTATATTCCAAAATCTGACAGACATTACTACCTGATCCCAAGATCTGGCAGACATTACTATCTTATTCCTACATCTGACAGACACATTAGTACCTTAGTGCAACATTTGGCAGACATTGCTACTGTATTCCAACATCTGGCAGACATTACTACCTTATTCCAACATATGGCAGACATTACTACCTTATTCCAACATCTGGCAGACATTACTACTGTATTTCAACATCTCTCAGACATTACTACCTCTTTCCGACATCTGACAGACATTACTACCATATTCCAACATCTGGCAGACATTCCTACCATATTCCAACAACTGCCAAAAATTACTATCTTATTCCAACATCTGACAGACATTACTACCTTATTCCAACATCTGGCAGACATACTACCTTATTCCAACATCTGGCAGACATTACTACTGTATTCCAACATCTGGCAGACATTACTACCTGATCCCAACATCTAGCAGACATTATGCTACTACCTTATTCCAACATCTGACAGACATTACTACCTGATCCCAACATCTGGCAGACATTAATACATTATTTCAACATATGGCTAATATTAATACCATATTTCAACATCTGGCAGACATTACCTTCTTATTCCAACATCTGGCAGACATTACTTCCTTATTTCAACATCTGGCTGCCATTACCTCCTTATTCCAACATCTGACAGACATTACTACCTCATTCCATTATGTGGCAGACATTACTACCTTATTCCAACATCTGGCAGAAATTATTACCTGATTGCAACATCTGGCAGACATTACTACATTACTCCAACATCTGGCAGACATTACTACCTTATTCCAACATCTGGCAGACATTACTTCCTTATTCCAAAATCTGACAGAAATTACTACCCTATTTCAACATCTGGCAGACATTACCTCCTTATTCCAACATTTGGCAAAAATTACTACCATATTCCAACATCTGGCAGACATTACTACCATATTCCAACATCTGACAGACATTACTACCTTATTCCAACATCTGGCAGACTTTACTACCAAATTCCAACATCTGGCAGACATTACTACCTTATTCCTACATCTGACAGACATTACTACCATATTCCAAAATCTAGCAAACATTAGTACCTTAGTGCAACATCTGGCAGACATTACTACCTTCTTCCAACATTTGGCAGCCAATACTACTGTATTCCAACATCTGGCAGACATTACTACCTTATTCCGACATCTGACAGACATTACTACCATATTCCAACATCTGGCAGACTTTCCTACCTTATTCCAACAACTGCCAAAAATTACTACATTATTCCAACATCTGGCAGACATTCCTACCTTATTCCATCAACTGCCAAAAATTACTGCCCGATTGCAACATCTAACAGACATTTCTAAAATATTCCAACATTTGACAGACATTACTACTTTATTCCAACATCTGGAAGACATTTCTACCTTATTCCGACATCTGACAGACATTACTACCATATTCCAACATCTGGCTTACATTTCTACCTTATTCCAACAACTGCCAAAAATTACTGCCCGATTGCAACATCTGACAGACATTTCAAAATATTGCAACATCTGACAGACATTTCAAAATATTGCAACATCTGACAGACATTACTACTTTATTCCAACATCTGGCAGACATTACTGCCCGATTGCAACATCTGACAGACATTACTACTTTATTCCAACATCTGGCAGACATTACTACCTTATTCCAAAACCTGGCAGACATTACTGCCCGATTGCAACATCTGACAGACATTTCTAAAATATTCCAACATCTGACAGATATTACTACTTTATTCCAACATCTGCCAGATATTACTGTCCGATTGCAACATCTGACAGACATTACTACTTTATTGCAACATCTGGCAGACATTACTACCTTATTGCAACATCTGACAGACATTACTACCATATTCCAACATCTGACAGACATTGTTACTAGATTCCAAAATCTGACAGACATTACTACCTGATCCCAAGATCTGGCAAACATTACTATCTTATTCCTACATCTGACAGAACATCTGGCAGACATTCCTACCTTATTCCACCAGCTGCCAAAAATTACTATCTTATTCCAACATCTGACAGACATTACTACCTTATTCCAACATCTGGCAGACATACTACCTTATTCCAACATCTGGCAGACATTACTACTGTATTCCAACATCTGACAGACATTGCTACCTTATTCCAACATCTGGCAGACATTACTACCATATTCCAACATCTGGCAGACATTACTACCTGATCCCAACATCTGGCAGACATTAGGCTACTACCTTATTCCAACATCTGACAGACATTATGCTACCTGATCCCAACATCTGGCAGACATTAATACATTATTTCAACATATGGCTAATATTAATACCTTGTTTCAACATCTGGCAGACATTACCTTCTTATTCCAACACCTGGCAGACATTACTTCCTTATTTCAACATCTGGCTGACATTACCTCCTTATTCCAACATCTGACAGACATTACTACCTCATTCCAATATGTGGCAGACATTACTACCTTATTCCAACATCTGGCAGAACTTATTACCTGATTGCAACATCTGGCAGACATTACTACATTATTCCAACATCTGGCAGACATTACTACCTTATTCCAACATCTGGCAGACATTACTTTCTTATTCCAACATCTGGCAGACATTACCTCCTTATTCCAACATCTGACAGACATTACTACCATATTCCAACATCTGGCAGACATTACCTCCTTATTCCAACATTTGGCAGAAATTACTACCATATTCCAACATCTGGCAGACATTACTACCATATTCCAACATCTGACAGACATTACTACCTTATTCCAACATCTGGCAGACATTACTACCACATTCCAACATCTGGCAGACATTACTACCTTATTCCAACATCTGACAGACATTACTACCATATTCCAACATCTGACAGACATTACTACCTTATTCCAACAACTGCCATACATTACTATCTTATTCCAACATCTGGCAGTCATTACTACCATATGCCAACATCTGAAAGACATTGCTACCTTATTCCAACATCTGGCAGACATCTCTACCTTATTCCAACAACTGCCATACATTACTACCTTATTCCAACATCTGGCAGACATTACTACCTTATTCCAACATCTGACAGACATTACTACCTTAGTCCAACATCTGACAGACATTACTACCTTATTCCAACATCTGACAGACATTACTACCTTATTCCAACATCTGACAGACATTACTACCTTATTCTGACAACTGACAGACATTACCACCTTATTCCAACATCTGACAGACATTACTACCTTATTCCAACAACTGCCAAACATTACTACCTTATTCCAACATCTGACAAACAATACTACCTTATTCCAACATCTGGCAGACATTACTACCTTATTCCAACATCTGACAGAAATTACTACCTTATTCCAACAACTTCCAAACATTACTAACTTATTCCCACATCTGACAGACATTACTACCTTATTCCAACATCTAGCAGACATTACTGCCTTATTTCAACATCTGGCATACATTTCTACAATATTTCAACATCTAGTAGACATTACTACATTATTGCAACATCTGACAGACATTACTACCGTATTCCAACATCTGACAGACATTAACCTTATTCCAAATTCTGGCAGACATTACTGCCTGATTGCAACATCTGACAGACATTACTACCTTATTCCAACATCTGACATAAATTACTACCTTATTCCAACAACTGCCAAACATTACTAACTTATTCCAACATCTGACAGACATTACTACCTTATTCCAACATCTAGCAGACATTACTGCCTTATTTCAACATCTGGCATACATTTCTACAATATTTCAACATCTGGTAGACATTACTACATTATTGCAACATCTGACAGACATTACTACCATATTCCAACATCTGACAGACGTTAACCTTATTCCAAATTCTGGCAGACATTACTGCCTGATTGCAACATCTGACAGACATTTCCACAGTATCCTAACATCTGGCAGACATTACTACAATATTCCAACATCTGACAGATATTACTTCCTTATTCCAATATCTGGCAGACATTGCTATAATATTGCAACATCTGACAGACATAACTACCTTATTCCAACATCCGACTGACTTTACTACCATATCTGACAGACATTACTACCTTATTTCAACATCTGTCAGGCATTACTAACTTATTCCAACATCTGGCAGACATTATTACCTGATTGGAACATCTGACAGACATTCCTAACCTATTCCAACATCGGGCAGACATTCATACCTTATTCCAACATCTGGCAGACATTACTACCTGTTTGAAACATCTGACAGACAATTTTACATTCAAACATCTGGCAGACATTACTACAATATTCCACTATCAAAGACATGAAGGACATTGGTCAGACAGAATTCATGTACGAACATCCGGCAGACAGAAAAACAAACACCGACCTCGGGGAGACAGACAAATATCCAGAAAGTGAATGCCTATGCCATCTAGTGACAAAAAATGGAAACTAGTAATTAATCCCTAAAAGTGAAGGCGTATGCCATCTAGTGACAAAAATGGAAACTATTAAATAAGCCCCAAAAGTGAATACCTACGCCATCTAGTGAAAAAAATAGGCACTATTTATTTATCCCAAAAAGTGAAGACCTATGCCATCTATTGACAGAAAAATAAGCTAATAATTCAGCCAGCAAAGTGAATGCTTACGCCATCTATTGACTGAAAAGGAAACTAATAATTAAACCAGAAAATTAAATTCTTATGCCATCTATTGTCAGAAAAAGAAACTAATGATTAAATCTGAAAAGTGAATGCCTACGCCATCTATTGGAAAGATAATAAACTAATACACATATCCAGAAAGTGAATGTTTATGCCATCTATTGGAGGAAAATAGAACTAATATCTAGGAGTACAAAAGCTAATGCTTACGTGGCGCCACCTCTTGGCAGAAAATGAAACTAATTAGGTTAGTATATTTTCTTACCACTAGATGGCGTAAGCATTCACTTTTTGGGATATTTTATTAGTTTCCATTTTTGTCACTAGATGGTGTACGCCTTCACTTTTATGGATTAATTACTAGTTTCCATTTTTTGTCACTAGATGGCATAGGCATTCACTTTCTGGATATGTGTGTGTCTGCCCAATGTCGATGTTTGTTTTTCTGTCTGCCGGATGTTCGTACATGAATTCTGTCTGACCGATATCCTTCATGTCTTTGATAGTGGAATATTGTAGTAATGTCTGCCAGATGTTGGAATAAGGTAGTAATGTCTGTAAGATGTTGGAATATTGTTGAAATGTCTGCCAGTTGTTGGAATGTAAAATTGTCTGTCAGATGTTTCAAACAGGTAGTAATGTCTGCCAGATGTTGGAATAAGGTACGAATGTCTGTCAGATTTTGGAATAGGTTAGAAATGTCTGTCAGATGTTGCAATCAGGTAATAATGTCTGCCAGATGTTGGAATAAGGTGGTAATTATGACTGCCAGATGTTGGAATACGGTAGTAATGTCTGTCAGATGTTTAAATATGGTAGTAATGTCAGTCATATGTTGGAATAAGGTAGTTATGTCTGTCAGATCTTGCAATATTAAAGTAATGTATGCCAGATATTGGAATAAGGCAGTAATGTCTGTCAGATGTTGGAATATGGTATTAATGTCTGCCATATGTTGGAATATGGTAGTAATGTCTGTCAGATGTTGAAATAGGGTAGGCCTATTAATATCTGCTAGATGTTGTACTATGGTAGTGATGTCTGTCAGATGTTGATAAGGTGGAAATGTCTGTCAGATGTTGGAATATAGTAGTAATGTCTGTCAGATGTAGGAATTTGGTAGTAATGTCTGTCAGATGTTGGAATATGGTAGTAATCTCTGCCAGATGTTGGAATAAGGTAGTAATGTCTGTCAGATGTTGGTATATGGTAGTAATGGCTGTCAGATGTTTGAATATGGTAGTAATGTCTGTCAGATGTTGGAATATGGTAGTAATGTCTGCCAGATGCTGGATAAGGTAGTAATGTCTGCCAGATGTTGGAATAAGGTAGTAATGTCTGCCAGATATTGGAATAAGGTAGTAATGTCTGCCAGATGTTGGAATATGGTAATATTGTCTGCCAGATGTTGGAATATGGTATGAATGTCTGCCAGATGTTGGAATATGGTAGTAATGTCTGTCAGATGTTGAAATAGGGTAGGCCTGTAAATATCTGCCAAATGTTGGAATTTGGTAGTAATGTCTGCCAGATGTTGGAATAACGTAGTAATGTCTGCCAGATGTTGGAATAAGGTAGTAATGTCTGTCAGATGTTGGAATAAGGTAGTAATGTCTGTCAGCTGTTGGAATAAGGTAGTAATGTCTGCCAGTTGGAATATGGTAGCAATGTCTGCCAGATGTTGGAATAAGGTAGGAATGTCTACCAGGTGTTGGAATATGGCAGTAATGTCTGTCAGATGTTGAATAAGGTCGTAATGTCTGTCAGATGTTGGAATATGGTAGTAATGTCTGTCAGATGTTGGAGTATGGTAGTAATGTCTGCCAGATGTCGGAATAAGGTAGTAATGTCTGTCAGATGTTGGTATATGGTATTAATGTCTGTCAGATGTTGGAATAATGTTGTAATGTCTGCCAGATGTTGGAATAAGGTAGTAATGTCTGTCAGATGTTGGAATAAGTTGGAATATGGTAGCAATGTCTGCCGTTGTTGGAATATGGTAGCAATGTCTGCCAGTTGTTGGAATATCGTAGCAATGTCTGCCAGATGTTGGAATAAGGTAGGAATGTCTGCCAGGTGTTGGAATATGGTAGTAATGTCTGTCAGATGTTGAATAAGGTCGTAATATCAGTCAGATGTTGGAATATATTATAATGTCTGTCAGATGTTGGAATAAGGTAGTAATGTCTGTCAGATGTTGGTATATGGTAGTAATGTCTGTCAGATGTTGGAATAACGTGGTAATGTCTGCCAGATGTTGGAATAAGGTAGTAATGTCTGTCAGATTTGGGAATAAGGCAGTAATATCTGTCAGATGTAGGAATAAGGTAGTCATGTCTGTCAGATGTTGGAATAAGGTAGTATAATGTCTGCCAGATGTTGGAATAAGGTAGTAATGTCTGCCAGATGTTGGAATATAGTAATATTGTGTGCCAGATGTTGGAATATGGTATTAATGTCTGCCAGATGTTGGAATATGGTAGTAGTGTCTGTCAGATGTTGAAATAGGTTAGGCCTATTAATATCTGCCAGATGTTAAATAAGGTAGTAATGTCTGTCAGATGTTGGAATATAGTAGTAATGTCTGTCAGATGTTGGAATATGGTAGTAATGTCTGCCAGATATTGGAATAAGGTAATAATGTCTGTCAAATGTTGGAATATGGACGTAGTAATGTCTTTCAGATTTTGGAATAAAGTGATAATGTCTGTCAGATGTTGGAATATGGTATTAATGTCTTTCAGATGTTGGCATATGGTAGTTATGTCTTTCAGATGTTGGCATAATTATGGTAGTAATGTCTGCCAGATGTTGGACTATGGTAGTAATGTTTGTCATATTTGGGAATAAGGTAGTAATGTCTGCCAGATGTTTGAATAAGGTTGTCATGTCTGCCAAATGTTGGAATAAGGTAGTCATGTCTGCCAGATGTAGGAATAAGGTAGTAATGTCTGCCAGGTGTTGGAACATGGTAGTAATGTCTGTCAGATGTTGAATAAGGTCGTAATGTCTGTCAGATGTTGGAATATAGTAGTAATGTCTGTCAGATGTTGGAATATGGTAGTAATGTCTGTCAGATGTTGGAATATGGTAGTAATGTCTGCCAGATGTTGAATAAGGTCGTAATGTCTGTCAGATGTTGGAATACAGGAGTAATGTCTGTCAGATGTTGGAATGTGGTAGTAATGTCTGCCAGATGTTGGAATAAGGTAGTAATGTCTGTCAGATGTTGGAATAAGGTAGTAATGTCTGTCAGATGTTTGAATAAGGTAGTAATGTCTGCCAGATGTAGGAATAAGGTAGTAATGTCTGCCAGATGTTGGAATATGGTAGTATTGTCTGTCAGATGTTGGAATATGGTAATATTGTCTGCCAGATGTTGGAATATGGTATTAATGTCTGCCAGAAGCTGGAATATGGTAGTAATGGCTGTCAGATGTTGGAATAAGGTAGTAATGTCTGCCAGATGTTGGAATAAGGTAGTAATGTCTGTCAGCTGTTGGAATAAGGTAGTAATGTCTGTCAGATGTTTGAATAAGGTAGTAATGTCTGCCAGATGTAGGAATAAGGTAGTAATGTCTGCCAGATGTTGAAATAAGGTAGTAATGTCTGTCAGATGTTGGAATATAGTAATAATGTCTGTCAGATGTTGGAATAAGGTAGTAATACCTGTCAGATGTTGGAATAAGGTAATATTGTCTGCCAGATGTTGGAATATGGTATTAATGTCTGCCAGATGTTGGAATATAGTAGTAATGTCTGTCAGATGTTGGAATATGGTAGTAATGTCTGTCAGATGTTGGAATATGGTAGTAATGTCTGCCAGATGTTGAATAAGGTCGTAATGTCTGTCAGATGTTGGAATACAGGAGTAATGTCTGTCAGATGTTGGAATAAGGTAGTAATGTCTGCCAGATGTTGGAATAAGGTAGTAATGTCTGTCAGATGTTGGTATATGGTAGTAATGTCTGTCAGATTTTGGAATAACGTAGTAATGTCTGCCAGATGTTGTAATAAGGTAGTAATGTCTGTCAGATGTTGGAATAAGGTAGTAATGTCTGTCAGATGTTGGAATAAGGTAGTAATGTCTGTCAGATGTTGGAATAAGGTAGTAATGTCTGTCAGATGTTGGAATAAGGTAGTAATGTCTGCCAGATGTAGGAATAAGGTAGTAATGTCTGCCAGATGTTGGAATAAGGTAGTCATGTCTGTCAGATGTTGGAATATGGTAGTAATGTCTGTCAGATGTTGAAATAAGGTAGTAATACCTGTCAGATGTTGGAATAAGGTAGTAATGTCTGTCAGCTGTTGGAATAAGGTAGTAATGTCTGCCAGATGTAGGAATAAGGTAGTAATGTCTGCCAGATGTTGGAATAAGGTAGTAATGTCTGTCAGATGTTGGAATATGGTAGTAATGTCTGTCAGATGTTGGAATAATGTAGTAATGTCTGCCAGATGTAGGAATAAGGTAGTACTGTCTGTCAGACTTTGGTATATGATATTAATGTCTGTCAGATGTTGGAATAAAGTAGTAATGTCTGTCAGATGTTGGAATATGGTAGTAATGTCTGTCAGATGTAGGAAAATGGTAGTAATGTCTGCCAGATGTTGGAATAAGGAAGTAATGTCTGCTAGATGTTGGAATAAGGTAGTAATGTCTGCCAGATGTTGGAATATGGTAATATTGTCTGCCAGATGTTGGAATATGGTATTAATGTCTGCCAGATGTTGGAATATGGTAGTAATGTCTGTCAGATGTTGAAATTGGGTAGGCCTATTAATATCTGCCAGATGTTGATATATGGTGGTAATGTGTGTCAGATGTTCGAATATGGTAGTAATGTCTGCCAGATGTTGAATAAGGTAGTAATGTCTGTCAGGTGTTGGAATATAGTAGTAATGTCTGTCAGATGTTGGAATGTGGTAGTAATGTCTGTCAGATGTTGGAATATGGTAGTAATGTCTGTCAGATGTTGGAATTATGTAGTAATGTCTGTCAGATGTTGGTATATGGTAGTAATGTATGTCAGATGTTGGAATAAAGTAGTAATATCTGTCAGATGTTGGAATATGGTTGTAATATCTGTCAGATGTTGGAATATGGTAGTAATGTCTGCCAGATGTTGGACTATGGGAGTAATGTCTGTCAGATTTGGGAATAAGGCAGTAATGTCTGCCAGATGTTGGAATAAGATAGTCATTTCTGCCAGATGTTGGAATAAGGTAGTAATGTCTGTCATATGTTAGAATATGGTAGTAATGTCTGCCAGATGTTGGATTAAGGTAGTAATGTCTGTCAGATGTTGGAATAAGGTAGTAATGTCTGTCAGATGTTGCAATTTGGTAGTATTGTTTGCCAGATGTTGGAATATGGTAGTAATGTCTGTCAGATGTTGGAATATGGTAGCAATGTCTGCCAGTTGTTGGAATATGGTAGCAATGTCTGCCAGTTGTTGGAATATGGTAGCAATGTCTGCCAGATGTTGGAATAAGGTAGGAATGTCTGCCAGGTGTTGGAATATGGTAGTAATGTCTGTCAGATGTTGAAAAAGGTCGTAATGTCTGTCAGATGTTGGAATATATTAGTAATGTCTGTCAGATGTTGGAATATGGTAGTAATGTCTGTCAGATGTTGGAATATGGTAGTAATGTCTGTCAGATGTTGGTATATGGTAGTAATGTCTGTCATATGTTGGAATAATGAAGTAATGTCTGTCAGATGTTGGAATAAGGTAGTAATGTCTGTCAGATTTGGGAATAAGGCAGTAATGTCTGTCAGATGTTGGAATAAGGTAGTATAATGTCTGCCAGATGATGTAATAAGGTAGTAATGTCTGCCAGATGTTGTAATATGGTAATATTGTCTGCCAGATGTTGGAATATGGTATTAATGTCTGCCAGATGTTGGAATATGGTAGTAATGTCAGTCAGATGTTGAAATAGCTTAGGCCTATTAATATCTGCCAGATGTTGAATAAGGTAGTTATGTCTGTCAGATGTTGGAATATAGTAGTAATGTCTGGCAGATGTTGGAATACGGTAGTAATGTCTGTCAGATGTTTGAATATGGTAGTAATGTCTGCCAGAAGTTGGAATAAGGTAATAATGTCTGTCAAATGTTGGATTATGGTAGTAATGTCTGTCAGATTTTGGAATCAAGTGGTAATGTCTGTCAGATGTTGGAATATGGTATTAATGTCTTTCAGATGTTGGCATATGGTAGTAATGTCTGCCAGATGTTGGACTATTGTAGTAATGTCTGTCAGATTTGGGAATAAGGTAGTAATGTCTGTCAGATGTTGGAATAAGGTAGTCATGTCTGCCAGATGTTGGAATAAGGTAGTCATGTCTGCCAGATGTAGGAATAAGGTAGTAATGTCTGTCAGATGTTGGAATATGGTAGTAATGTCTGTCAGATGTTGGAATAAGGTAGTGATGTCTGCCAAATGTTGGAATAAAGTAGTAATGTCTGTCAGATGTTGGAATATGGTATTGATGTCTGCCAGATGTTGGAATAAGGTAGTAATGTCTCTCAGATGTTGGAATTTGGTAGTAATATCTGCCAGATGTTGGAATATGGTAGTAATGTCTGTCAGATGTTGGAATATGGTAGCAATGTCTGCCAGTTGTTGGAATATGGTAGCAATGTCTGCCAGATGTTGGAATAAGGTAGTAATGTCTGCCAGGTGTTGGAATATGGTAGTAATGTCTGCCAGGTGTTGGAATATTGTAAAAATGTCTGCCAGATGTTGGAATGTAAAATTGTCTGTCAGATGGTTCAAACAGGTAGTAATGTTTGCCAGATGTTGGAATAAGGTTCGAATGTCTGCAAGATATTAGAATAAGTTAGGAATGTCTGTCAGATGTTGCAATCAGGTAATAATGTCTGCCAGATGTTGGAATAGGGTAGTAATGTCTGCCAGATGTTGGAATAAGGTAGTAATGTCTGTCAGATGTTTCAATGTGGTAGTAATGTCAGTCATATGTTGGAATAAGGTAGTTATGTCTGTCAGATGTTGCAATATTATAGTAATGTCTCCTGGATATTGGAATAAGGAAGTAATGTCTGTCAGATGTTGGAAAATTGTAGTAATGTCTGCCAGATGTTAGGCTACTGTGGAAATGTCTGTCAGATGTTGTAATCAGGCAGTAATGTCTGCCAGAATTTGGATTAAGGTTAACGTGTGTCAGATATTGGAATATGGTAGTAATGTCTGCCAGCTGTTGGAGTATGGTAGTAATGTCTGTCAGATTTTGCAATAAGGTAGTAATGTCTGTCAGATGTTGGAAAAAGGTAGTATTGTCTGCCAGAGGTTGGAATAAGATAGGAATGTCTGCCAGATGTTGGAATAAGGTAGTAATGTCTGCCAGATGTTGGAATTATGTAGTAATATCTGTCAGATGTTGGAATACGGTAGTAATGTATGCCAGATGTTGGAATATTGTATTAATGTCTGCCAGATGTTGGAATATGGTAGTAATATTTGTCAGATGTTGAAATAGGGTAGGCCTATTAATGTCTGCCAGATATTGGAATATGGTAGTAATGTCTGTCAGATGTTGGAATATGGTAGTAATGTCTGTCAGATGTTGGAATATGGTAGTAATGTCTGTCAGATGTTGGTATATGGTAGTAATGTCTGTCATATGTTGGAATAATGAAGTAATGTCTGTCAGATGTTGGAATAAGGTAGTAATGTCTGTCAGATTTGGGAATAAGGCAGTAATGTCTGTCAGATGTTGGAATAAGGTAGTATAATGTCTGCCAGATGATGTAATAAGGTAGTAATGTCTGCCAGATGTTGTAATATGGTAATATTGTCTGCCAGATGTTGGAATATGGTATTAATGTCTGCCAGATGTTGGAATAAGGTAGTAATGTCAGTCAGATGTTGAAATAGCTTAGGCCTATTAATATCTGCCAGATGTTGAATAAGGTAGTTATGTCTGTCAGATGTTGGAATATAGTAGTAATGTCTGGCAGATGTTGGAATACGGTAGTAATGTCTGTCAGATGTTTGAATATGGTAGTAATGTCTGCCAGATGTTGGAATAAGGTAATAATGTCTGTCAAATGTTGGATTATGGTAGTAATGTCTGTCAGATTTTGGAATAAAGTGGTAATGTCTGTCAGATGTTGGAATATGGTATTAATGTCTTTCAGATGTTGGCATATGGTAGTAATGTCTGCCAGATGTTGGACTATTGTAGTAATGTCTGTCAGATTTGGGAATAAGGTAGTAATGTCTGTCAGATGTTGGAATAAGGTAGTCATGTCTGCCAGATGTTGGAATAAGGTAGTCATGTCTGCCAGATGTAGGAATAAGGTAGTAATGTCTGTCAGATGTTGGAATATGGTAGTAATGTCTGTCAGATGTTGGAATAAGGTAGTGATGTCTGCCAAATGTTGGAATAAAGTAGTAATGTCTGTCAGATGTTGGAATATGGTATTGATGTCTGCCAGATGTTGGAATAAGGTAGTAATGTCTCTCAGATGTTGGAATTTGATAGTAATATCTGCCAGATGTTGGAATATGGTAGTAATGTCTGTCAGATGTTGGAATATGGTAGCAATGTCTGCCAGTTGTTGGAATATGGTAGCAATGTCTGCCAGATGTTGGAATAAGGTAGTAATGTCTGCCAGGTGTTGGAATATGGTAGTAATGTCTGCCAGGTGTTGGAATATTGTAAAAATGTCTGCCAGATGTTGGAATGTAAAATTGTCTGTCAGATGGTTCAAACAGGTAGTAATGTTTGCCAGATGTTGGAATAAGGTTCGAATGTCTGCAAGATATTGGAATAGGTTAGGAATGTCTGTCAGATGTTGCAATCAGGTAATAATGTCTGCCAGATGTTGGAATAGGGTAGTAATGTCTGCCAGATGTTGGAATAAGGTAGTAATGTCTGTCAGATGTTTCAATGTGGTAGTAATGTCAGTCATATGTTGGAATAAGGTAGTTATGTCTGTCAGATGTTGCAATATTATAGTAATGTCTCCTGGATATTGGAATAAGGAAGTAATGTCTGTCAGATGTTGGAAAATTGTAGTAATGTCTGCCAGATGTTAGGCTACTGTGGAAATGTCTGTCAGATGTTGTAATCAGGCAGTAATGTCTGCCAGAATTTGGATTAAGGTTAACGTGTGTCAGATATTGGAATATGGTAGTAATGTCTGTCAGCTGTTGGAGTATGGTAGTAATGTCTGTCAGATTTTGCAATAAGGTAGTAATGTCTGTCAGATGTTGGAAAAAGGTAGTATTGTCTGCCAGAGGTTGGAATAAGATAGGAATGTCTGCCAGATGTTGGAATAAGGTAGTAATGTCTGCCAGATGTTGGAATTATGTAGTAATATCTGTCAGATGTTGGAATACGGTAGTAATGTATGCCAGATGTTGGAATATTGTATTAATGTCTGCCAGATGTTGGAATATGGTAGTAATATTTGTCAGATGTTGAAATAGGGTAGGCCTATTAATGTCTGCCAGATATTGGAATATGGTAGTAATGTCTGTCAGATGTTGAATAAGGTGGTAATGTCTGTCAGATGTTGGAATATAGTAGTAATGTCTGGCAGATGTTGGAATACGGTAGTAATGTCTGTCAGATGTTGGAATATGGTAGTAATGTCTGCCAGATGTTGGAATAAGGTAATAATGTCTGTCAAATGTTGGAATATTGTAGTAATGTCTGTCAGATTTTGGAATAAAGTGGTAATGTCTGTCAGATGTTGGAATATGGTATTAATGTCTTTCAGATGTTGGCATATGGTAGTAATGTCTGCCAGATGTTGGACTATGGTAGTAATGTCTGTCAGATTTGGGAATAAGGTAGTAATGTCTGCCAGATGTTGGAATAAGGTAGTAATGTCTGCCAGATGTTGGAATAAGGTAGTAATGTCTGTCAGATGTTGCAATATTATAGTAATGTCTGCCAGATGTTGCAATATTATAGTAATGTCTGCCAGATATTGGAATACGGAAGTAATGTCTGTGAGATGTTAGAATATTGTAGTAATGTCTGCCAGATGTTAGGATACTGTGGAAATGTCTGTCATATATTGGAGTCAGGCAGTAATGTTTGCCAGAATTTGGAATATGGTTAACGTGTGTCAGATGTTGGAATATGGTAGTAATGTCTGTCAGATTTTGGAATATGGTAGTAATGTCTGTCAGATGTTGGAATAAGGTAGTAATGTCGGCTCTCTGCAGACTCCCATTTTCATCTTGGTAGCATGTGTAAAGGATCTGCCTCATTTGCACCAGTGTGCAATTTTGTTTTTCCTATAAGAGAGAGAGAGAGAGAGAGAGATTGGCTGTGTAAGGGATCTGCCTCTCTCGTAACAGAGTCGTAGATATGTGAAACAGGCTACCTAGTGCTATAGTGGGATCAAGAACAATAGAGAATTTCAAGATAAAATCATATAGTCATATGGACGAAATGGGTTGGATGTGAAAGGGATCTGCCTTTTGTGGGCCACTTGTCTCTCTGCAGATTCCCATGTTCATCTTAGTTGCATGTGTAAGGGATCTGCCTCATTTGCACTGGTGTGCAAGCAAACGAGCGACAGAGAGAGACTGGGTGTGTAAGGGATCTGCCTCTATTCGTTTAGTAACAGAGTTGTAGATATGTGGAAGAGGCTACCGAGTCCTATAGTGGGATCAAGAGCAATAGAGTTCAACATAAAATTAGATAGGACGAGATGGGTTGGGTGTGAAAGGCTGCCACGGGCTTGTCTGGCCACCATTTTGGATATCATATCAAAAGTTACCCAATACAAAAATGCACCTTGTGTCAAAGTTTGGTCCCGATCCGACAAGCGGTTCCAGAGTTATTGCGTAAAAACCGGACTATATATATATTTTTTTATGGAAGCGTGCATACTACTTGAACCCCTGATAATGTTGCTTGCTGTTTGAGGGAGGAGGAAAGGTAAGTCACACCACACCAAAAATTGTCAAAACTTTGAAGGTCTAGAACTTTGTTATTAAACAAAGCATTTGGCAAAGGGAGGAATTGTTAAAAACCTTAGCCAATACTCTGTCATTCACCAAAAATAAATTTGAATTATCATTATTATTTGGTAGGGTAGGTATGTATACTTGTATAGGTAGGTTGGCTAAATAATTGCTGGAATTCGTAAGGACTCGAACTGTTTTGAGAGAGTTAAATAAAAAAAAATAATAGATCTGAATAATAAAGAGACTATGTTATTAAGCAAAACTGGGGGATGCGTGGAAGCCTATAGACTGTAGAAGGTAAACTTTGTGTGGGTAGCAAATGCGGTTTTAAAGTCATTTAAGAATAGACAGTTTTCAATGCTGCGGCCAAACTATTCCACCCATTTATATTCTTTTGGTATCAAAACATTCGGAATCGCGCGCCTCACCCAACTACGCAAGTATGGCTTTGATCATCGGCTTAGTTTTCAAGATGTGGAATTTTAAGTGGAATTCGAGGTTTTTTCAAGATTGCCAGAAAAAACCCCACGTGCTAAAGCAAAACCTTCTCTATAACATTTACGGAGCATTAGTAGGGGAGTCCATATGCAAAAAGCCCAGTCGTTTCCTATTAGTGGGAGAGACGGTATTTAGGCGTCAAGTTTTTCGGGAAATCGGCTGCCACAGACCTGTTTGGCCGCCATGCCGGATGTTTAGCATATCAAAAGTTGCCCAATACAAAAATGCACCTCTTGTGAAAGTTTGATCCCGATCCAAAAAGCGGTTCTGGAGTTATTGCGTCGAAACCGGCGCGTAAGAAGAATTTGGATGAAAAACCGGGTTTAATGATTACAATAGGGGTTTCCCATAGGGGTCGAACCCCTAATTAATACTAAGGCATGGTGCTAAGTTTGTGTTTATTATTAAATTATAATTGTAATAAATATTGTATTCACGACATAGTAATTGCAACACCTACACTTATATTCATCAAAGTGAGGTGAACTGATGGGCACTGTAACACATCCAGAGTATAATATAAACTAACAAAAGAAAGCAATGTACAGTTTTCCGCACATATTCTATTCCGTTGGGGTCGTGATTTGGCAGAGCTGCACCCACTTCCCCAACCCCCCTCCCTCACTCCACCTCCTATTGGTACGAGGTGGATTGAGGGAGGGGGGTTGGGGAGGTGGGTGCAACGGTGCCAAATCATGACCCCACCGGAATAGAATA
Organism: Paralithodes platypus; assembly: GCA_032716605.1. Taxonomy (NCBI): domain Eukaryota; kingdom Metazoa; phylum Arthropoda; class Malacostraca; order Decapoda; family Lithodidae; genus Paralithodes; species Paralithodes platypus. The sequence goes on along the minus strand of CM064487.1, from coordinate 43,070,924 downwards.
TGTGCGGCAAACTGAACACTGTAAGAAATTAATTCTCTTTAATATTAACTCAGTATTCTTGGAGCTCTGCACTGTACAAAATAAAGTTTATAAAAAGGTATATATAATCATTGGTGATATATGGTGATTCTTGTTTATGATAGGATTAGTACCAACAATATACCTTTAAGGGAAGATGGGCGTATTTATTTGCTCATTTATGTATCTATAATATTATTATATTAGTTTCCTCCCTAGACCTCCATCAAGCTTAAAAAACACCCGCCCAAAACACTCCTTCAAGATGCATTTGTACATTTTTTGATAGAAAAATTTCCCGGCTGAAGGCCGGTTTCCCTTAAATTACAGGATCGCTATTACTCGCAGGAAACAATCGACACATAAATGACATGAAAAGTCTTAATATTGACAAATAAATGGGGTGAAAGATCTTAAAATCGCCAAAAGTAATGGGCCGAGCGTCTTATAAACTGAAAACTAGTGGGGCTAAACAATAAGGAGAAAAAGGATCTCCCCTTAAATGGGTAGATTATAGTGGACTCCTTAATTTCCCCTTTCATACCCGCAATGTGTTAGAGTGTACTACTATTTCTAGGAAAATATCTCTAGCAGTAGTTTGGAAGCTACAGAAGTTATTTGAATACTAATTTAGTCCGAGGAGGATCTTTTTTGGATCAGGGTGTGAATCCGGAGCAATTTTGTTTGAAGACTTGAATGAATATGAGAAATACAAGAAAATTAACATGACATAGCATTGTTTTGGCCATTTGATCACTTCCAAAGACATCATTTGACCTATAAACCACAATGTTATCTTTACATACACAAAAATAAAGACTAATAATAATGGACTCGGATTTCGTTTGACACCGTGTTTGGATCTTCCCTCTTTCGCTCCATTAGTTTGAAGACTTTAAGACTTTTCACCACATTAGTTTGTCGATTATATGACGCTTCACCCAATTCAGGTGTCGAGGATTTGTATCTCTGGGCAAGCGACAGGTGGGTATTTTTGAGTTTGAAGGAAGTCTGAGAATGCATTTTTGTTGGCCAAGGGCACAAACTAAATTACATTGCTCAAAAATGGCAGAAACAAGCAAAATCCTCAATAATAAGTACATCAATATAGTAACCTGCATGACGTCGGATCAAAAAGGGATAAACCATAATTATGATCAATGTAAAATAAATACATAAATAAATACATTAATAATTAAATACAAATAGGGGTTTGAATAAAGTATGGAAATAGTATCTAAAGTGTCCATAACCCTTTACACTTTCATCGATACATAGACTACAGTAGATCTGGACTGGACACGAAAGTGGAACTTTGCAGTAAGGGACCCCAAATCAGAGAACGAACCTCGAAACCGCGAAAATGTGATATTTTCGCGGTTTCGAGGTTCCAAATTGGGGTTCGTTCTCCGATTTTGGGTCCCTTACTGCAAAGTTCTATTTTCGTGTCCAGTCCAGATCTACTGTAGTCTATGACAGATATAATGGTAATAATTAACCTATCTATTATAAACATAGAAAACGTAATACGTTTTCTTTGTTTATAATAGATAGGTTAATTATTAATAATGACAGGCCCTTCAGTGTCCTCTTCCCTTTACTCTGTTAAAAAAAGGTATACAAAAGGTTAATTAATAAAGTTGGTATATTGTTATGATTTACCCTTGATTAGTTGATATACCTTTCTATCTCTATAACAGAAGGTTTATCACACTCATTATATATTTCAAGGGTAACTTATTATTTATTTACCCTTTGCATGATTTTTGTTAAGGCTATATTTGTTTACGACGTATGGTTTCTGCTAACTATTTCAATCACACAACAATTTCTTTATTTTTCAATGTTACTACCAGATCATTATGGAGGCTTCCATTACCAGTTCATAAATGTTTAACCCATATTATTTGTACAGTGTGTGATTTATATTAACTCCTATAATTAATTAGACAACGATTTATCTCTTTTCCTTTCCATGTTACTACCACATAATTGTTCTCAACTTAGAAAGGACCTCTAAGGATAAAATTAAGGGGTTCAGGGGCGATGGGGGGTTAGTTTTCTCCCTATTCCTCTATCAAGCTTAAAAATCACCCATAGCACCCCCTTTCAAGATAAATTTGTCTCGGCAGAAGGCAGCTTCCTCCTAAATTACAGGCTCCCTATCACTCGCCAGGATAAAATCGACATCTAAATGGCACGAGAGGGCTTAAAATTGACAAAGAAATGGGGCAAAAGGTCTTAAAATCTTAAAACTAATGAGGCTAAATATGAAGGAGAAGGGGGTCCAGAAAATACAACTTCCCCTGAAAAACTACACTGTAAAAATGTGAAGACTTAATTGACAACATATGGTACAGATAAACAGTGTTGTTCGGTTTATTTATTCATATTATAACACATACACGACTAAGACACTTAGCTGTGGTTGTTCAATTTTGTTGTGTATCTAAATGAATTCTCTAAGTGTTTCGAAGTATTTAAACCACATAGAGGGGTTTGGCTGAAAGGGTTACTACTTGTTAAACAAGCGTGGATGTTCAGAGCAGAAAGAGAAAGGTATATCCCTTTGCCTGGAGATATATTAACACTATCTGATCCGACTTCTTGTGGGTTATTATGATATTTAGCATAATTATTACTGATAATTTTGCTTGATTTGTTGCCATTTTCGAGCATTATACTTTAGTTTGTCCCCTAGGATAACCCAAACGCCTTCCCTGACTTCCTTCAAACTAAAAATATACCCACCCAGACCCCTTTCAAGTTATATTTGTAAATTTTTCGATACGAAAATGTCCCGGCCGAAGGTCTATTTCTTCTAAGTCACAGGCTCGCCCCAGAATAAAAATCGACATATGAATGGGGTGCAGCGTCTTACTATCGCCAAACTAATGGGTCGAAAAGTCTTATAATTGCGAAACTAATGAAACGAAACTGTCGAAATTCATAAAAATCCCCCCTTGGACCAAATAGGGTTAAGGGGAGATAGACGTATTTATTTGCTTATTGTTTTATCTTTAAAACAAAAATGTTTTTTTTCCTCCCTAGACCTCCATCAACCTGTGAAAAACACCCCCCTAGACCCCCTTTCAAGATAAATTCGTAAAACAAATCGGTAGAAAAATTTCCTGTGGTTACTCTTAATTTAAATTTACAGGCTCACTATCGCTAGCCAGGAAGAAATCGACACCTGAATAGCACGAAAGGTCTTAATATTGACAAAGAAATGGGGTGTAAAGTCTTAAAATCGACAAACTAATGGGCCGAACGGCTTAAAATCTAAAACACAATAGGGATAAACAGGAGAGAACAGGGGGCCATAAAAACCAGCACATCCCCCCTTAAGGTGGTGGTCGAGTGAGGTAACACATCAACGGATGGAGGCTCAGTTTTAAGGGCCCAATAATTACAACACTAAAGAGGTATCACAGAGAACTTTTATCATTAATTTGCGATGGGCCAAATTGTCCGGCAACATTTCTGGGATGTTCTGCATTTGTATTACACACTTAACTAAGCGCAGATTAATTTAGCTAAGTCAATTCATATACAACTGCCAGGCCAGAATTACCGAAGAAGGTTGAGTGCATAAAATTGATATTATTTTTGTTCTAGCCAAACTCTTGATGTACTGTACTTTAACACCATAACAACCAAAAGCTTGTTGATTTAATCCATTAGTCTATTCTCCTATGTTGACATTACGATACACTTCAACACCTTAATGTAATGAAGCAATGTGCCCATACTCTGTGGCAGGGCTAGGCATAATTCAATCCACGATTCCAAATTGGAGTGGGGGACCTTCCTGACGAGTTAATGGGATCCAACATTTCACATCCCATGTAACTTAACTATACTCAGTTTCATTTCATCTGACGTTAAATTGAATCCCTTAGCAGCTAATTTCTCGATACTTCATGGAAAAATATGAAGCTACTATGTCTTTGCATCATAATAAGACCAAGTTTATATAATCAGCATCATATTTCACTACAAAATCTTCAAAATACCCGAATAAACAAGATGAGAACATGGCAATTTACCGTCAATTGTAAAGAAACAGACTATAGTTTCATTCACATGTTGGTGACCGGACAACTCAACCTGTAGACTATTTCAACCAGTACCGTAGATCTTAACCAGTGCCAACTCAGGCAGATTTGTTAGGTTAGGCTAGGTTTAGTAAATATATATTACGACTATAAGTTGGCACTGATTTAGTAGGCCTTGGTCGAATTGTTATTGATTGAGCTCTACTGGTTAAAATGGTCCACTGATTAAGTTATCTGGAAACCCACGTATTATGTGGCCTTACCCTAGATCTCCTCTACGTGGACCTACCGAGACCTACGAGAAGACAACCCATACCAAGCGAACAAGGCTTATTTGGGGAAGGTAAGTCTCATACACATATAGCTCAAGTTGTTGTTCAAGTATCATACAACTAATATGTCACAAACCCTTATATAAAGTAACAGAAAGCAACTTAAAGGAAAGCATGTTTTAGGCCATGTGTTTCCTTAGACTGTGATCGGTGTTAGCGTCCTAACTTAACTGTACCAAAATGTCCATGTGTGGCGCATGAAGGTCTCACTCTTCATGTTACAGGTGTTGTACAATTGTTGTCATATATTACTCACTATTAAGGCTGCTCTGCCTTTCACATATAATTCACTATTCATGTGATATTTAAGTACTGGATGACTATTTGTTTCAATATAATATTACTTGTCTATGAATCTATTTGTTACTAGGAAACTATTGAATATACTTTTTGTCTTTTGATTACAACTTTGGAAATGTGTTAAGACTATAACGAAATTAAATTAAGAGACAAAGGCCTCTGTAAAGAGTTTTCGATATTGTCCCATTCAGAAGAAACAGATGAGAATACAGTACTATGTATGATGACTATGGAAAATTAAGCAATTTTCAAAATTATTTACAGTACATAGTATAGCTAATTTCTTTATAATTAAGCCCTAGATCTGGAATTAAGGAAAACAATGGTAACACTAAAGCTTTATAATATATAGCAGGATAATATAACATGACTACTAGTATATTATTCTACCACGTCTCTCTGATTTAAAAATAATTCCTTGGTAAAAGCAATGTTGAGAAGCTGTGGGGCTGCCGTGGGATCATCAGCAGTGCACCGCTTCACCAGCTCCCGGTAGAAGTCGTGCAGCTGGGCTTTACGATCCAGCTGTCTGAGAGTGTCACACAGAGAGGCTGTAAACATACTGCCACCCTCACTAAAGCTGTACCAAGTGACACCGCCGCCGCAGCTGGAATATATAGCAACTGTATCCTGTAGCGGTTCCCTTACTCTAGCATCCTGGGCTCTGATGCCATCTTTCCCGCCTTCCCCGCTGCAGAGCCCATAACACAAGTCGAATATAAATAACTTGGGCTTGCTTTTCAGCCTCGGGCAAACGGATTCCTGAAACATGCTGTACAGCCAGTCAAAGCTCAAGAGTTTTCTGTCACTAGTGAGGAAATGGCTATCGGGCGTGGCGTGACTGGAGACAAAGAATATGGCACAATTGGCTTTATCGAGCACCTCCATATCTCTGACTCTGAGCAGCTCCTCCTTGGTCTGGTCGGCGGTGAGGTCAAAGTGTGCTGTTCCGGAGTAACCCATGTCGCAGAAGATGTCAGCTAGGTTATGGGCCCCTGAACGTACGCCCCCTAGGTGCAGGTGAGGTCGACCCTTGAAGTGTGAGTACCCCAGGATACACACAAATCCCCGGGCATCTGAGTCACTTGCTTCATCCACACTTACCTTACCCTGAAATAAAAAGTAAAGTTAATTAAAAAATGGGGAAAAAATCCTTAGCCTTAACAACTAGCTTAATTTAGCTAAGACACTGTCCTAATAACATTTCAAATGCCTCATAAATTAATGTGATTATAAAGAATCCTTCATTCACGATATTCTATAGATATTTATGAAAGCAGAGGTATTTTAGGCGGAAAGTTGCTAGCACACAGGGATTGGTTAATATAGGCCTACCCACCCTGTTACAACCAACTGACAGCACACTTTAAGTCTAGTCAAACAGCAAGAAGCATCCTTCATTAGTTAACGTGATATTATGACTTATAAAATCAGTTGATACTAATATGTTGGAGTAGTAGTCATTATCGTCTTAGTCTATAATTAACCCTCTCAGTACCGGTGCCGTCCTTTTAGCTTAAGTCTTACTACTATAAGATGACATTATTCAGTTAAAAAAGAGCCTCCAGCCATTAACAGGCTTTGAACTATCTCACTTAACCCCTAAATATAGCTAGGCTAAAATGTAAAAGACGTCGCCGGTACAGAAGGGGTTAACTAAGTAAGAAGTCCCATCCTTTTCTGCCCACCCAGACCGTAAAAGTAATTGTTTCTAACATTTAGGAGTAGTAGGCAATCTCGTGTGTATTTATAACATAATATATTATTATGTTCCTTCCAACAACCAACTATACTCCTAAAATCGATTAATGAAATTTTACAAACACATGTGGCAGTCCGTGGATTCGAATCCAGGATGCTCACACCGAAAATCAACACCTTATGCATCGCACCACGAAGACAGTTTTAAACGATTGCATCTATTATTAGTAAAAAATACTCAGATTTCTGAGTAATTAAAGAAAAACTCCCACCTTCCCTGACCTCCAAGACTTTGCAAACATTTACTACTAACACACTGAAATAGAAGTCAGTCTCGTCTGTCTGTGAGGAAATGCATAATAAATTGCTTCTGATATTTGCAAGTTTTTTGTTTTTTGTTATGTGTATAGATGAGAGCAAAGAAAAAGTGTTCCCCTCCCCTTCCCCCCAAGCTGAAAGAGTGCTAGAAATCCAAATTCAAGGTAATAATAATAATAATCTTCTGGTTACTTATATAGCGCCCGTATCTCCTCCTTCGAGGATTCACAAGCGCTTGGCTTTCTTTAGTCTACCAGAGACCATTACCCACCCCCCTTGCTCATGGGGAGATGGTAACCGCCGGCTATATCCCAGAAAAACTTTTCAATCTGATCGGGGATTGAACGCAAGACCTTCAAGTTGGGAATCAGGCATGCTATCAACTGAGCCAGCCGGACGGCTGTTAGAATCAAAATATCTGGACACATGGAGCTTGAAGTACCTTAAGTCACAGGATGAGGGAAAGACAGATAGAAGGAGAGAGTTCCAGAGCTTACTATTTGAGTAGAAGAAAGACTGGGAAAATCGGTTCACTCTTGGGTTAGACAGTTAAACATAATAAGGGTGGGAATGTGTTGAAAGGCGGGTGCCCCCCACTCTCCGTAAGGGAGGAGGTATAGACTGAGAAAGCTCTGAAAAAACATTAATATATAAAGGCTCCCACCTTCTCTGTCCTCAATTCCTGTGCCAGAGTGTGTAGCGACTCTCCTACGATGAGGCTGCTGTTGTTGTCTTCCTTCTTTGTGGCATTCATCTGGCGACAGGAGGACATTTTTGGTTATCTCTTTATAAGGATATTATTATCTATATAGAAATTACAATATACTTATTTATCTCAGAGGCTAATCTTATTATCTCAGAGGTAAATAATTAGAATATTCAGTTGACATAATGATTTGTTAACAGTCCATTGTTTGTTCGAAAGGCTAAAGTAACCTAACAATGTCTTTACTAAACATGTTCTCTTTGTTAAAGCATCAGTGATTGGTGTTACCTTGAGGAATACCTGCTCCAGCTCCTTCCTGCCCAGTAGGTGTGACAACTGACGAGGGCTGGTGGTATGTAGCGCCGGACTGGTGTTGGTCTTGGTACCGACCGTGTCGTCAGAGTCAACAGGTTCAGGGTCCGTGTCGTCAGGGTCGGCACCCAGACGTAACAGCTCCTGCACCCGGCTTCGGTTGTCTTCCACCACCGCCCTAGACAGTGATCGACACAACTGTAAGAAAAAGGGTTATATGCTAAATTTATTACACGAAAGTTTGTGAAAACCAAGATACTGTCATATCATTATTATATCAAATTATACAAATAAAAGTTAATTTGTATTTCGGAAAAAACTTATAATTGAACTAAGTAACATAATCTACAATTATTTTATATAAGTAAATTAATTATAAACATAATATCAAATGTTATTTAGCAATAAATCATTGTGGTATGCCACATATTACTTTAAGTGCCTGATCTTAACCATGGATAATAACTTACATAATGATTTGTGATGTAAACAATACTAAACATGTATGCATAAATGTACAGCAAAAGAGTTAAATCATAAACCAAGTAAATATAAGATGAAACACATTGAATACAGTTTTCAGTCGTTTCCAATAATTCATTAAAATTAATTCCAGAATTCATTTTAATGAGTTACTGTATGGAAAACACACGGTTCATCATCGAGGTAGTCGACGATACCTTTGAATCCCAAGGCATTTTTCTGTGAATGAATACCCTCAACTAACCAGATTCCTATACAAGCTGCCATTGTTGTCTGCTACAGAGTGATCAAAATCTGGGTCAGCTGTGAGGAGCCTGAGGACCTGTGTGTGACCCCCCAGAGCGGCAAGATGTGCGGGAGTACGGCCCTGGACGTCGACGGTGGCAGGACTAATGAGCGGCAGTAGGAGCACCACCACGTCCACCTGTCCTTTGGAAGCTGCGGCGTGGAGGAGTGTCTGGCGGGTAGTGGCACTCCTTAGGGCCGCGCCGGTATCCTGGACCAACTCACGTATTTTTTCCACTAATCCATCCTCGGCTGCCTTAAACACTTCCTCCTGTGAATAATATATATAATAATGTTAATATATATTATGTTCTGAGTAACTTACAAAATTAATATTTACACCATTTGACAATATTCTGCAGGGCTGCACTATCCCTGGACTAGCTCATGTAGCCTACAGTCACGGTCATTGATACTGATACATACATTTTCGAAGTTGTTTTGGGTTGAACTGAAACCCATTGATATTTGTATCTAGGAAGTTCCTTTAATTTTGTTGAGACTTCAAAGTGTATCAGTATTAATGACCGGGACTCTACCAGCTGCATTAACTGTATTCTTTCTAACTGCTACTTTTAATTCTACACAGTCCATTGCAATTTGCTTATTCAAGTCTTTTACTTCAATATCATCCCATACCCCCTTCAAGCTAATATTTCTACAATTTGTAAAGAGTCAGCCAGGGAATAGGTATGGAAAATACACAGCCCATCTGCTTAATTTTTCTAGTTACAGAGGTCTGGGGTGACGATTTATGGCCAACTTATAATGAATGGACTTTAGTAAAGGTACATTTTTCTATTGGTACTCTATCTTCCAAGATTAGACAGCCCCACAGACTAAGATGTAAACAATGTCAAAATGTTTACTTTTATGCAACATTAAGTTTTTTTATAAGTTTAAATAAAAATGAATTTTCACTGAATACATAATATGTACAAATGTACAGAAAAACTTACATGAATCTTGACTGATGATACTTAATTAAATCTAAAATAACATATATGATGGAGTTCAAAATATATTATGTAAAGCCAATAGATTCCAAATGCACCTCAATTTGGACAAGATACACACTAAGTTGACCTTGTTCAACTCATCAGCAAAATAGCAAGCCAATAAGCCAAATCTGCCAACAGTCTTGGAGCTCATACCACAGACCAAAATACTAGAGTGTGCACCCTGTATCCCAGCGCAGTGTGGAGGGTGATGCCAGTGTGTCTCAGTGTCTGCCATCTTGCAGTGCCCATAGCCCAAGCACTGCCCATTATAACATGTTCAGTACCGTTAATACCAATTATTAAGGAATCTTAATGATAGTAGATAATCACAAACACTCAAATTTAACTGAAGTGATGTAAAGAATAGATACAAACAAGTAAATAAACACTTTAAAATTTTCAATGAGTATCCAGCTGGGTTGGGCATGGTATCATGGCGGCTGCTGGCATCACTATGTTGCCTGAGTGCACCCTCTAGTCAACAACTCTGTGGCTCATACCCTTCTGCTGGTTATGTAGTCAAGGGCCCGATTTGGTGTTCTAATTGCCAGTCGGTGAGTCGTGGATCGAGTCTCCATGCGAGCCCGGTGTCCTCTCTTGCTGGCGCCTTGGGTCAGGAATAACTTGGTATATGCGTTAATGTCTTCTAGGGATATAGTGTCTTCTTCGGGGGCGTTAGCCTTTTCTTCTTTCACCTCAATTGATTTCTTCCTCTTGTTGGTAGCTTTTACTTTACCCTCTTCTTTTGGCTCCTGCTTGACAACGAGAGGTTCAGACGAAATAATATTTTGCTTATGCATTTGATAATCAATGTTTTCTTCTGAGGTATCCATGGGCTCATCAACTGCGGGTTTACTCAGACGCATTTTCTTTTTACGCAATGATTTTCTATCACGTGCATCATGGAGGCCTCTTTTCTTTATAACAATGTTGATATCTTCAGTGCACTCTTCTGTAACTTCCACTGCCCATTGCTCTTCTTTAGGCTGAATGATTGAAGTACTTGGCAAGTCGTTACTGACATGGTCTGGGTCACTTCCAGTATTCCCAGGTGAAGCATTAAGTACTTCCTGAGCCTCGCTTTCCTTTGCATGACTTCTTGGAGGGACATTTTCTTCTGACACTTGGTTAACACTTGTCTGGTTAGTTTCATTCACTAAGACCGAACTACCATGTTGCTTGAAATCAGTATTTTTCTTTTTATCAAGAGATTTATTTACTTTCTTTGATTCATTAATTTCTACATTTACATCTGGCTTAGATTGACTCTTCTCTGAAAAATATTTATTTTTTGAACTAGATTGTCTTTGTTTATTATCTTGTGCGTCCTGATCAGATGTTGTGTTTATGCAAGGAGGAATATCTGGAGTATTTTCTACTGATGCTGAATCATTCGCTATAGCTTGAACAGTTTCAGTCACATTGTTTATATAAGAAAGTCGATTAGAACCTGAGTTTTCTTCATTAACAGCACTTTTTACTGCTTCTTTCAATACACATACTCCTTGGTCACTCATTTCTTGTGGGTTATTGAAATACATTGTCGGTAACTCATTACTTGTCCCAGTATAATGATGGTCATCTTCACTCACTAAACATGGAATGTCAATGTCCTGTTCAGCATCAGTTACGGTTTCTGGCGATAGAGTCTTTTGAAGAGCATTATTTAGTGATACTGAGTCATCACAAATTAAGTGATCAGTTTCTGTGACCAAGATCTCATGCATTTGGGTATCCTCTATATCTGTTGATGCATTGGTCTCCTTTGCTTCAAACTGTGGCGGAGAGAGTGGTTCTTCAGAAGAGACAGTTTGTGGTGACAATGTCATTTGACGGGCAGTATTAAGTGGCAAAGAATCGTTAAAGACAATGTCACTAGATTCTGTCACTGTGATCTTATGCTTTTGAGACTCCTCGATAGTTTTCAATGCCTTGGCCTCTTGTGCTTTTGTAATTTCCACCTTTGACAGAGAGATTTGTTCTTCACAAGCTACGGTATCTGGTGATATGGCCCTTTGAATGGCTGTATTCACTTTTACTGAATCATTACTAATCAAGTGATCAGTTTCTGCCACCAAGATATCATACATTTGAGACTCCTCAATATCTGTTGATATATTATAATTCTGCATTTCTTTTACTTCTAGCTGCGACAAACAATGTTGTTCTTCACTAAATACAGTTTCTGGTGATATGGCTCTTTGAATTGCAGCATTTACTTTTACTGAATCATTACAAATTAGGCCATCAGTTTCTCTCACCAAGATATCATACTTTTGAGACTCCTCAATATCTGTTGAAGCAATAATCTCCTGTATGCATTCTACTTCCAGCGGCTCTTCACCGGACATGGACTGTGGCGATAGAGCTATTTGACAGGCATTATTTAGTGATATTGAATCATTACAAATTACATGATCATTTTCTGCCACAAAGATCTCCTGCCTGTCAGACTTCTCGATATCTGATGCTGCACGGGCCTCCTCCTCGCTTGTTACTTCCAGGTCTAAGGTGTCTCCATCCATGCTAGACATACTCTGATCACTCTCATAAATTACTTGAAGAGATTCCTTTACCACATGACAAATTTCATTTTCGAAAGTTGTACTCTGTAGACTGTCACTATCCTTGGAAACTATATCAATACTTAATACCTGTTCAGTTTCTGACCCTGCCGAAGAATGTTGAGTTAAATCATCACCATTAACTGACTTTACTGTAGATTCAGTTCTTTCAACTGAGGATAAACGCTTATTTATTGTTTGGATCTGGGGTGGTGGACTTGCACGTGGTGACTGAATTGGTGGTGATTTACTTTGTTCCTCTTCAGAATCTGGCACTTTGTTTGATCCATATATATTTTTTGGATCAACAGCTTGTGGGGGTGGAACTTCACTGTCTACACCATTATCTGTGAAGCAGTTAGACTGTCTTTCTTCACCTAATCTCTTTTCAGAAATATTGTTTGTGGATGATTGCATCTCATTTTTGCGAGAAGAGTCCTTACACTTATGAGATGTATCTGTTGATTTTAAACCTTTTACAAAACTGGGGCAAGTAGACCCATCTGAATGCAAGGGACTACTGTTTTTGTTTCTACTCCATTTAAAACGTGGGTCAAATACAGGCCTCTGTCTAAATATCTGCCTTGGCCTTTTCATAGGACCAGGTGCTGCTCTTGAAAAATCATGTCTTTCCCCATTTACAGGAGAGTTGCATACAGGATTTATACTTTCAAACGATGGAGAACAAGGCTCATTTTGGGAATCATATCCAGACCATTTTCCTTGCTGCTGGAAGTCTGGAAGGCGTGAGGTTGGACTCCAAGACCACTGCTGCTGCCCCTCCGTGGATTGATTGAGTGACAGTGGTGTACAGTAAGGTGATCCTGAGCTCCAGGACCAAGCTTGGGGTGACTGATGTGGCTGCCTGTTGCCCTGATGGTGCTGGGCGGGACTCCAGCCCCAGTCGTTCCTGGGACTGGACTCTCCAGCGGGCGCCCAGTAACCAGGGCTCGTTCCTGCTGCAGGACCCATAAAGGTTTCATTTCCAGAAGTGCTTACACCCACCTGAGGAAGAAAAATATGTATTATTATTTTGTGTGTAGGAAAGATAATATTAATATTAATAAGCATTATATATATATATATATATATATATATATATATATATATATATATATATATATATATATACAGACTATATATTATACATACATACATATAAGAGTTCTGAATATATGCAATTTAGCACTAACACAAGAGAGAGAGAGAGAGAGAGAGAGTGAGAGTGAGAGTGAAAGATTCTTACTAGAAATACGAGTTGTATCACCTTTTAGCGTGAAAGCATGGTTTTGTGTACTTTTGGTTTGCTTTATTCTCTACATACGAAAATGTTCATACGTGTTTGGACTTTTGAATATGAGGGTGAGTGAAGTGTAGTTTTATAGTTTTTTTTTATAAATATATATGATTTATATAAATCATAGCTGACTTAATATAAATGAAGTTGCTATATTTTGTTGTGAAAACATACGTAGGCCTATTCAGAGATTTACATATTACTGTATTTGTGTTTTATTTTAATTAATTAAACAGTTCCAAATATGTATACACATGATTCATAACATTCTTAATTTCAATCCCATTTTGTTTTTACATTACATTCAATTAAAATAAATAGCAATTCATCACCATTGAATATATTTATGAATTCATCAGACTAATTGGTTTAGCCTCTACACTACGGTAGTGTCAGTATTGTTTAACCTGGCTACCACTAGATAATTGGTTTAGCCTCTACACTACGGTAGTGTCAGTATTGTTTAACCTGGCTACCACTAATTGGTTTAGCCTCTACACTACGGTAGTGTCAGTATTGTTTAACCTGGCTACCACTAGATGATTTTATTAATCTTAGAAATAACCTCCAGAAATCAATGTGGTAAAAAACTATCACGTGTTTACCTTCTTGACTTTCACACATCCTTCCCAAGCGGAATGACAAGATGGCTCGTTACCTACAATAAGGGTGTGAATACCACTGTGTTGTTTTAAGGGGGGTCACCGGCTGTTTTTATCTTTCTCTCCTTTTATCTCTTTCCCTGGCTTGTATCCATTCGGCCACATTCAGCCAACTGTTTTAAGACGTTTGTCCCAATCCAGGTGTCGATTTCTTCCTGGCGAGCGATAGCGTGCCAGCATTGTATGAAGAAATCCGGCTTCGCCGGAGAAATTTTTCTATCAAAAAATGTACAAATTCAGCCTGCTGTCAAAACAAAAAATATATATGAGCTGGCTCGCTACCGCTCGCCAGGAAAATATTGACACCTGGATGGGAGTAAACGTCTTAAAATAGTAGGCTGAATGGGGCCGATGGATACAAGCCAAAGAGAGAGGGAGAGAAAGATAATAAAAGCTAGGTGGGCTCCCTTAAATTACTTTCAGTACGACATCATTATTCCTTTTGGCATCTAACTCCCATTGGACGATTTTTCCAGCTTAGAAATTACCTGTAAGAATCCAGAGTATAAACTATTTCAATGAATCCTTTTAACTCTCACAGGTCTTTCGTAAACTGCTTAAAATAGTGGAGAGCAAGCCCGAATCAAGAGATCAGGACTATTATATAAACATTATTAAACGTTGTGTTGTGTAGCTTTCACCAGTCTACACCCTGACCTACCTGGTAACGACCGCCTCGCCCCGCCATCCTCCTTGATGCTCCCTCCAACACTCAACCCTCACTCTGGAACACAACGGAACAATGTGATGTGGCTCTTATTGATGGTACTATAGTCAATTCATTATAATTAGGCCAAAAATCTTAAAGGGGGGTCACCTGCTTTTTTTCTCTTTCTCTCCTTTTCTCTCTTTCTCTGGCTTGTATTCATTCGGCCACATTAAGCCAACTGTTTTAAGACGCTTATCCCCATCCAGGTGTCGATTTCTTCCTGGCGAGTGATAGCGAGCCAGCATTGTATGGAGAAATCCGGCTTCGCCGGAGACATTATTCTATCGAAAAATGTACAAATTTAGCTTGCTGTCAAAACAAAAATATATATATGCTGGCTCGCTACCGCTCGCCAGGAAAATATTAACTCCTGGATGGGGGTAAACGTCTTGAAACAGTAGGCTGAATGTGGCCGAATGGATACAAGTCAAACAGAGAGGGAGAGAAAGATAAAAACAGCGAGGTGGGGTGGCTTAACCACTAACCTCTATAACTCAACAGAACTAGAGTAATCAAGCTAATATTCATACCATTTGGGAAGGGTCAGCCAGGGAATGAGTATGGTCATTTACAGCCCATTTCCTCTAGCCCTTTTTGAGTTACAGAGGTTAGGGGTCAGGATGTCTGGTCTACCTATAATACATGGACTATACAGTAGATGTAGGATTGTTTGTAAAAGTAGAGAACAGTTATTCCAATACTACTAAAGGAAAACCAAACATTAAGTTATTGTAAATATAGCTAGTCTTAAATGATCACAGATAATAAAAGCAATATTTGCATTCTGTGTATGTTTGTAAAAATAATTATGCATCGTTGCCCTTAAAACGAATACAAATTGTCATGAAAAATAACTCCAATAAGTTGATAAATTCACTTGTATTCAATGGACACGGTAAGGACATTTAGCGACATACAGTATAAAATTATGACTACCCACCAACTGTGCTATGGAACTATTGACATAATAACACAATTCATATACAAAATAAATAAATATACTATAGGTGTTAATGCGTGGTAAAAATTCCATAAACCACCTCTTCCGCCAGCATAACAGACGGGAGGTAGCCAATTTATTGAGTTAACTCAATAAAGCTATTCACAAAATATCAACTATAATTTGTTCGTCCTAACCGGGCGAGATATTTAATTCCCCAAGTAGCCCATTTGCTGACACTTGATTGAAAAATAAGAAATATTACATTATTGCTTCATAGTTGTTTGCATGATTGACGATTACTATATTTAGAACATCAATTCACAGCTCAGTAAGTTGAACAGATCATTAATCCGGATTATGCATAGACAAACTGACAAGCAATCGACAAAATATATTATCCCCAAACTTCAAGTGGAGGAAATACGAACAAAAAAATATCCAACAGCCTAGCAGGGTGACCTACTAGTCTACTACTGGTAAATATCCAACAGCCTAGCAGGGTGACCTACTAGTCTACTACTGGTAAATATCCAACAGCCTAGCAGGGTGACCTACTAGTCTACTACTGGTAAATATCCAACAGCCTAGCAGGGTGACCTACTAGTCTACTACTGGTAAATATCCAACAGCCTAGCAGGGTGACCTACTAGTCTACTACTGGTAAATATCCAACAGCCTAGCAGGGTGACCTACTAGTCTACTACTGGTAAATATCCAACAGCCTAGCAGTGACCTACTAGTCTACTACTGGTAAATATCCAACAGCCTAGCAGGGTGACCTACTAGTCTACTACTGGTAAATATCCAACAGCCTAGCAGGGTGACCTACTAGTCTACTACTGGTAAATATCCAACAGCCTAGCAGGGTGACCTACTAGTCTACTACTGGTAAATATCCAACAGCCTAGCAGGGTGACCTACTAGTCTACTACTGGTAAATATCCAACAGCCTAGCAGGGTGACCTACTAGTCTACTACTGGTAAATATCCAACAGCCTAGCAGGGTGACCTACTAGTCTACTACTGGTAAATATCCAATAGCCTAGCAGGGTGACCTACTAGTCTACTACTGGTAAATATCCAACAGCCTAGCAGGGTGACCTACTAGTCTACTACTGGTAAATATCCAACAGCCTAGCAGGGTGACCTACTAGTCTACTACTGGTAAATATCCAATAGCCTAGCAGGGTGACCTACTAGTCTACTACTGGTAAATATCCAACAGCCTAGCAGGGTGACCTACTAGTCTACTACTGGTAAATATCCAACAGCCTAGCAGGGTGACCTACTAGTCTACTACTGGTAAATATCCAACAGCCTAGCAGGGTGACCTACTAGTCTACTACTGGTAAATATCCAACAGCCTAGCAGGGTGACCTACTAGTCTACTACTGGTAAATATCCAACAGCCTAGCAGGGTGACCTACTAGTCTACTACTGGTAAATATCCAACAGCCTAGCAGGGTGACCTACTAGTCTACTACTGGTAATATCCAACAGCCTAGCAGGGTGACCTACTAGTCTACTACTGGTAAATATCCAACAGCCTAGCAGGGTGACCTACTAGTCTACTACTGGTAAATATCCAACAGCCTAGCAGGGTGACCTACTAGTCTACTACTGGTAAATATCCAACAGCCTAGCAGGGTGACCTACTAGTCTACTACTGGTAAATATCCAACAGCCTAGCAGGGTGACCTACTAGTCTACTACTGGTAAATATCCAATAGCCTAGCAGGGTGACCTACTAGTCTACTACTGGTAAATAAATTGCCAGTATGTTATAAGTATAAACCTGTAGCAACAAGGTTATAAAGGTTCACTAACACACCTCACCCTAACATGTTATACTGCAAGAGATAATAAGTTTACTCTGAATTATGATTATTATATCCAATCTTATATATAATTACAGATTTTACTGATAAAGAAGCAGTGATTTAGTTATATTGATCTATATATGTATCTATCTCAATATAGATAGATAGATAGAGAGAGAGAGCTACCACCTTATTCAACACATTTAATGATAATGTGAGCAAAGACCATATGCACAACATTTGTTATTCTTATAACTGACCACTAAATGTGTAACGCCAACACTAAAAATGTCCTGTCACCACCACCCCAGCAACAGCGCCAGAAGGACATAAACACCCCCATAACAGAGGCCCAGAGTGCCTTTCCCGCACGGAACAGTCTCCGTGCCACCTCCTTCAGAGATGCCTTCTACCCCCAACAAAATAGTAGCAGAACCAAAACAAGCTCTTCTCGCCCTTAGCCCGTACTATACCAGCGATGGCTGTTGGCCGTAAGTAAAAAAGTCAATCGCCAGTACCAGCGATGGACGACGGCCGTCAGTAATATGCAGTCCTTGTTACTGCTAGTATCGAGCGGTAGCTGCTAACATGACTTGTCAGCACTTCTCTGAAGAGTTGGCAACACTTCTCAGCTTGGTTGCAAGCCTCTACAAGCTGGCTGGACCAGTGCTTCACCAACTTTTGAGGTGGGAGGTTGTTCTATCTTGCCTCTGAAGCCATTTTGGACACACTGCTTGGTACTGGAGGGTACATTTATGGTAATACCCTCTGGTAAAGTAGGGGTTAACATCATCAAACAAGGCAACACAGATAAAGTGAACACTATGGCAGGCAACCTGACAAGGATATTAGAACAATCCCCACTATTGTTTGGTCGCAGCCAAGTTCTAGACTGGCACACACTTGGGATGCTCGAAGCTCCCCAGCCATGTATGAGACTGGCACTACCTGTGATGTTCGATACTCACCAGCCAAGTTTGAGACTGGCACACCTGTGAGGCTCCACCAATGTTCGAGACTGGCATCTAAGAAGAGATTCACTTCTACAAATCTTAAAAGACCGTCCAAAAGATCAGCAGCAGTGAGCAGAGAATCACCTCTACGACTCTTAAAAGATGTGTTGTGAGACCGTCCAATAAAACCCCTATTCAGATGACAAAACATAAATCCCCAACTCCTACTGAAAACGAAAATTGTTAAGTCCCCCTTCTACACTCGGAAAGTCACTAAAACAAAATTAATGTAGTGTTGTCTCTATTTTAGAGTCCCTTCTTGTGACAATATATTTTGCCTTTCAGGAAGACACTACACACTTACTATCCTTGATTTCCCCTATCTAATATTCTTAATATTACAATTGAAAATTCTGATATCAACGTAATTAATGGTATTTGATAACAGGAATATACTGTGAACAACATCCATCGAGAAACTTCGTATTCTAGTGATTTACAAATATAAATAATTACTGTCCCTCGCGGTCGTAATATTAAGAATCGTGTGAAACTTATATGTGTGTATAAATTATGTGTTGTTTTGTACCTATCATATAACTCGCCTTGTATTTTATTTATTTATATATTGAAATCCTAGTTTCACAAATACTTGTTTTTGTCGAGCATAACAAAAAACAAATCTATATAATATAACTCCACCCCATCCCCACATCAGCCAGCCGCGCCACACACACAGAAGGCACTCAAATCAGGTAGTTATCTGGGAGAGCTCCTAAGAAGGCACCTGCAAGTGATCAGTCCAGGAATTATTTACCACCCTTCAGTATATAGTGATTGGACAACTGGCGACATATTGTGCCTTGGCTGTCGCTAATCACTAATATCACTGAAATGTACGCATGACAATATTCATTCATATAGTTTTGATGATTATATATATATATATATATATATATATATATATATATATATATATATATATATATATATATATATATATATATATATATATATATATATATATATATATATATATATATATATATATATTATATATATACAGTATATATATATATATACAGTATATATATATATTGCAACGTATCTGTGCTATATACTGCATATTCATTATTATAAATATACAGTATATGTTGCCGTATGCTAAGCTCCTAAAATGTCTCTGTGGCATAAGTTACCATATCCCTATATACTAAAGTGCCCGTTGAGAGTTACTGATGCAAGTCCCAGCTGCGTAAACTGACGTCATGTTCCCAAAGAGAACCTTCCGTCATCTGGGGAGCCGCATTCGTCCGTATGTTAACTTATAGTCGCTTTTCAAATATATCTGCTCATTTTTATTGGTGCTGACGATTATGAGGAGAAACTTGATGAGATACTGCCATAGACTATTACATTTCTAAGATATTCCTTTTTGTTTATATTGAACGTATGAATGAATCGAGCGTAGGGGGTGGATTATAACCATTGCTGATATTGTGAGGGAGTAAATTACGAAATATTACATACTATTGAAATATAAACCTCTTTATGTTTTTTAGAAGATATGTAGTAAATATTTTGAGAGGAGACATTACTATTATAATATGCTAACATCAAGTTCCCAAACAGCACCTTCCGTCAGCTGTTCCTCATTTGTCTAGCTGTTACTTTTTTATTGAGTATTTTAGAAGAGACCTGGTACTTTTGAGCGATAGACATACCGATATTATGAGGGAGATGATTATGTGCGAAAATCCTAAATACTATTAATATTTTTAGCAATCCCCTTTTCTAATATTGCACGGAGGAATGAATCGACAGTAG
The DNA here is from genome assembly GCA_032716605.1 of Paralithodes platypus. NCBI lineage: Eukaryota > Metazoa > Arthropoda > Malacostraca > Decapoda > Lithodidae > Paralithodes > Paralithodes platypus. The sequence continues at coordinate 43,050,635 of CM064487.1, read as the reverse complement.
GGGGTGGAGAAATTATGCAACGGTTTACACATGAGTTTTCAAAGAATGCCTAGTAATATTGACCATTGTTGACATTAAGAAGGAATAGAGGGCTAAATAATGTATAACAATTCTAAACTTTATATGGTGTTCACAGAATAAATAGTAAATTTGCGTGATGTTGACATTATGAGGGAGTAAATAAGAAGACAATGCTGTATACTAATAAGTCAAGCTGACATCATGTTGACATCATGTTGACATTATGAGGGAGTAAATAAGAAGACAATGCTGTATACTAATAAGTCAAACTGACATCATGTTGACATCATGTTGACATTATGAGGGAGTAAATAAGAAGACAATGCTGTATACTAATAAGTCAAACTGACATCATGTTGACATCATGTTGACATTATGAGGGAGTAAATAAGAAGACAATGCTGTATACTAATAAGTCAAACTGACATCATGTTGACATCATGTTGACATTATGAGGGAGTAAATAAGAAGACAATGCTGTATACTAATAAGTCAAACTGACATCATGTACCCAAACAGAAGACAATGCTGTATACTAATAAGTCAAACTGACATCATGTTCCCAAACAGAAGACAATGCTGTATACTAATAAGTCAAACTGACATCATGTTCCCAAACAGACGCTTCCGTTAGATATTCATCAGTTGTCCATCTGTTACCTTGTATTGTGTTTTATAATATATCTTGTAAATCTGAGTGTTAGGACTACTGATATTATGAAGGAGTAAATGGCGGGATAATGTAATAACTGTCTTGATAGCATAATGCATAAATGCGCGGAATTTCGGTGTGAGTGTCCTAGGTTCGAGTCCTTGGAGTGCCACATGTATGTGTTGATTTCCTTAATTGAGTTTAGAAGTGGAGTTGGTTGCTGAAGAAAAAAAAACATGAACATACAATTATGAATATATACCATCCCTGTTTCGTATATTGTATGAATGAATTGACCGGTTTTTTAGAGAATACCTGGGAATTTTGAACATTATTGGCATTATGCAAAAATAAAGAGGCTTAATAATGTTATATACTATCAACCCATTATAGGGCAAGTGGCAAAATTTGATCATGTGAGGGATCAACAAAATTTGGACCTATGATCGCGCGAATTTACACTATTATCTCAAAACACTCCCGCCCCACAAAGAGGTTCACTTTTTGGTTTATGTTTTCTTGTATTTATTATTTATCTAGTTTCCTCCCTAAACCTCCATCAAACTTTAAAAAAAAAACATAACCCCAGGATCCTTTTTCAAGATATATTTGTACAATTTTCGGTAGAGAAATGTTCCGGCCAAAGGCCGGTTTCTCCTAATTTACAGGCTCGCCAGGAAAATATTGACACCTAAATGACACGAAAAGTCCTAATATTGACAAAGACAAGGGGCGAAAGGTCTTAAAATTGCCAAACTAATCGGCCGAACGTCATAAAATCTGAAAACTAATGGGGCTAAACATGAGGGAGAAAGTGGTCCAGAAAAGCGACCCATCTCCCCTTAAGATGATATGCCTGTGTTGTGAGATACGTAGTAAACTTGACTGCTGTTGACATTATGAGGGAGTAAAAGTGGAGATAATGCCAAGGTGTCAAACTACAGCAATTTTGTTTGAAGAATTGCCGACTTGCGAGTTTCGTTCTATAAGGAAGTTGGAGCTGTAGACAACGATATTTAACAGGATTTACAGCTAAAATACGGTCGTAGTACATTTATAAATACATAAAACCCAATTCAACATACTATTTAACCATCAGAAACGTACATTATTATTGCAAGTATGTTTAATATCGATGTTCACGGCTCCAACTTCCTCATAGCCTGAAACTCGCCAGTGGTAAATTGAATGGTAATGAGAAGGAATACAGGAAAATCAACAAGAAATATAATCGTGTTGGCCGATTTATCACTTCCAGAGGCATAATTAGAACTATAAACTACAATTTTAGCTATAGATAGACACCAACCCTTTGAGTACCAGCGACGTGTGTTATATACTTATTATTTATTCTAGCTGTATTGAGACAATATTATGGAACTTGGGAAGGACCTGTGGTAGTTAAAAGGGTTGGTTGAGATAGTTTGAAGCCTTATCATTGCTAGAAGTCCTTCCCAAGCTGAATAAAATCGTCTAATAATCGCCAGAATATGATGAAAATTACGTCCCTGGTACTGAACGGGCTAATAAAAACTAAAACAAAAAAATGGACTCTGCAAGCATAATAAATCGTAGGCTTGTCCATATTTCTTTTAACTGATATCGTAATGCATAGTGCGCGGAATTTGAATTTCGATGTGAGTATCCTGGGTTCGAGTCCTCGGAGTGCCACATGTATTTGTTGATTTCATTAATGAGTTTAGATGTGAAGTTGGTTGGTGTAAAAAAACATAATAATTCGTTTGACAACCTGGTCACAATGTTGTATACTAATAAGGTAGTCTGACATCATGGTCCCAAACAGCAACTTCCGTCAGGTGTTTCTCTGGTGCACACCTGTTACCTTTAAGGGGGTAGTGCTTGTTTTTTTGTCTATACAGTATATATATTTATTTATTTATGTTTTAGTTTCCTCGCTAGACCTCCATAAAGCTTAAAAAAAACACCACCTAGACCCCCTTAGAAGATAAAACACCACCTAGACCCCCTTAGAAGATAAAACACCACCTAGACCCTCTTAGAAGATAAAACACCACCTAGACCCCCTTAGAAGATAAAACACCACCTAGACCCCCTTAGAAGATAAAACACCACCTAGACCCCCTTAGAAGATAAAACACCACCTAGACCCCCTTAGAAGATAAAACACCACCTAGACCCCCTTAGAAGATAAAACACCACCTAGACCCCCTTAGAAGATAAAACACCACCTAGACTCCCTTAGAAGATAAAACACCACCTAGACCCCCTTAGAAGATAAAACACCACCTAGACCCCCTTAGAAGATAAAACACCACCTAGACCCCCTTAGAAGATAAATTTGTACGCCTACTGTTATAATGAATAATGAAAAGACGAGACAATGTTTTATACTATTAAAGATTCTAAACCTTCCTTAGTTATATATCGTACAGTACGTATGAATGAATTTGCGACTACCTATGTTCTTAAGAGAATACGGTACCTGATAAATGTTAATATTATGAAGGAGAATATGGCGAGCGAATATTGAATCACATCAAGATTATTCTGAAGCCACTCCAATGTTTGATCTCGTATGTGTGAATGAATCAACCGTAAGGAGTGGTCAAAATCAAGCACTTGGATCGTGAGTGAGCAAGCCTTTAAATTTGCTCAAGCTTCAGTTTATAATATGGGAATATATGGCTTACGTAAAACGAGTTAAATTGACATCATAATGGAAGAAAGAATTGCACCGAATAACGAAACTAAAAGGACGATATTCAGAGGTTATCAAATGAGTTTGTTCTCTCTCTCACATTCATAAAAACAAATAACAAACAGGTATGTGAAGCAAAATACATAGATTGTTTGACTGCATAATAAAATTGATGAAAACATATTTACATACTGTTAATCTAAAGTCTATATGGCTAGCATTGCAACAACAGCTGAATGTACTACAAAATATGATGCGAGTCAACTTTTGTTCAATTTTCTGTGTCTTAAGTCCAACCCACCATCTGTCATATCTAGGGTAGGATGGTGCACTGGCTGGGCTTTGAATTGAACAGAGGTGAGATTGAAAGGAATATATATTGATATTTTATAATGGAAAGTTTTCTTTTAATTGACGGGGCTTAGAATTGACAGAGTTTTGAATTGGCTGTGTTGAATTGACAGGACTTTGAATTGACAAGGGTTGATTAAAATAGTGTTAAATCTACGGTGTTAAATTGAAATAGTATTAAATTAACTTTTCATTGATTATGTTGTGTAATTTACTAGGTGTTTGTTGAATGAATATGTTTAATTAATAATGACGCAATTTGTCGATTTGGCATGACTATAATTAGACTAGTATATTCAGCTTAAGACAGACCTATGAGAGTCATTTTTAACCCTTTGAGCACGATGACAAATTTTCCTCGTATTCTGGTAACCATTAGACGATTGTCTTTAGCTTATGAAGTACCTCTAGGACTCAAAGGGGTAAATACGATCTCAATAAACCCTTTAAATAACACAAGTCCTTTTTAAACTGAAATAAGTCGTCGGATTTTAACCCTACTCAAGGTAAAAAGACGTTTTGGTGCCTAAGGGGCTTAATAGAGATCGTCCTAAACTGACTAAAACAATTATATAAAGCCCCGGTATCGAAGGGGTCAAAGAGTGGAGTTAGGCCGGGTCAGGGAAAGGTCAGGTTAGCCAATGTTTTACCTGACCGCATTCTGAACACCTGCAGTCTACGATCACGTATTTATGCTGGCTACTATTAAACGATTTTTGTAGTATAGCATGAGGAACTCTAGAATGAATAAGGATTAAAGGGAGATGGTTCACTTTTTTTTTTTTATTTTGTTTTTCATTTATTGATTATTTTCTATTTTCCTCCCTAGACCCCCATCAAACTTTAAAAATATATATAAAAAACACCCCCTAGACTCCCCTTCAAGATAAATGTGTAAATTTGTCAGTAGACAAATGTCGCGGCTGAAGGCAGGTTCCTCTTAAAATTGTAGGCTCGCTTTCGCTCGCCAGGATAATATCGACACCTAAATGGCACAAAAGGTCTAAATATGTACAACAAAATGGGGCGAAAGGTGTTAAAATCTGAAAACTAAAAGGGCTAAACATGAAGGAGAAGGGGGACCAGAAAACCGACCCATCTCCCCTTAAAACTATCTCAGTTAATCTTTTTATCAGCTCAGGTCTTTTGTAAGTTGAATAAAATCGTCTAATGTTGGTCGGCATAAAATAAAAATTACGTCATTGTGTTAAAAGGGTTAAACTTGTGTACTGTAAAACAATCAAGGGTTAAATTAGGTAAATATGAATGGGTATAATGATAATAATATACTTTTGATAGATATAACTTTCTACCCTTACATTAGATAGGCTTAGCACTACCAGGATTCGTTTAACCCCTTCATCATGATGACGTAATTTTCCTCATATTTCAATTACCACTAGACGACTTTCTTTGGCTTATAATCTACCTCTAGGACTCAAAGGGGTAAATATTATGATCCCAGTAACTCCTTTGAATAACATAGGTCCTTCTTAAACTACATAAAATGGTTTAATTTGAACCAGAATCACAGGTGAAAAGGCGTCATCGTGCTGAAGGGGTTAAAGGGTAGATAATTACATGAACATTTTAATTACCTGTTTCATATTCTTTAAAGCCCATATTTATGTTATTGTGGGAAAGATGATTCTTTTCCTACATCGAACGAAGACTCCAGTCTAATAATGATAGAAAGGTATATCAAATAATCAAAGGTAAATCACTATCAATATACCCAACTTTATTTGATTTACTTGTTGTATACTGTTGATCTTTGACAGTGTTCTATTAAGACGTTTCCTATCCAGTCTCAACACCAAGTACCTTGTGTTTAGTCGTTTTTATTTAATATGCAAAGTTAAAATTATGCCCAAGAGTTCCCATTATGTCCTTGGACGTAATTAATTACCAAACAATGCAAATTCCTGCCTAGTTTCCTGTATGCCCTCTCAAACTCAACTCAATCTTGCAATAACATTGTCCACGTTGGCCACCCTGCACTGTTGTCTCCCACGTTGGTATAAGCCGGAGCCGCCCGTGATAACCCTGGCCTACAGGTACAGGTACAGCTTTCGCCCGCGACTGACTGCGTTTGTGAATTAATAACTTTATTATATTCCTCCCTCAGATTCATCAAGGATTATTGGGTATACATATTACTAAGACGTTACTCTCTTTTTCCCAGATATACGAAAGATCACTTATAACTGTGTTATGTTACTAACCTATCTGTCCCCTACTAACTTCCTAATCCTGCCACGGACATTAGTTCCAGGGCAGTAGTTCCCTTTCCAAATTTTCTTTACCAACTCTAAACCACTGTTTGGACACTTGATCCTCAGTGTTTTGGAGGACAACCAGCCTAGAGGGGTCACTAGATATGTTGTTGCTTGATTTCCTTTGTACTCGTATGTCTGGGAAAGATTAAAGCAGGGGCTGAGGGGTTCAAGACCACTAGGGGGACACCGATTTTGATATGTAGACATTTACAAAGTATGGTAGTACATTCACATAATTATCTTCTCTCATGAATGGCAAACGAGGTAAAAGAAACACAGTAATAAATAACACAAAATTATACCATTTACCGCCACTTTCCACAGTTATTCAAACCTACTATATACAGTATACACACGTTTGTCTTAGTACAGTTCCACCTCACCACTCTCGGAAACGGCATCATGGTAAAATAAAAATATAATAAAAATATAATATAATATAATATATATATAAATATATATAACACCTTGTTTTCCCGCTAAACAGATATATTACTCACATTTGATAACTGCACACTAAGCCTACCTCATATACTTTGTCTGCATCTAATAGTAACTTTATATTCCTTATTTCTTAAAGTACGTACATACCTTGGGAGGTGTTTATGTGGGTTAGAAAAAATAATAAATAAAACACGAACTCACTTATTGCAAACACAAAATAGCAGGGATTCGACAACTGCACACTATACGTACCTCATACACTAATACTGCGTCTATTGTAGCTTATAGTGGTAATCCTTGAACCAGAGAGGAGATGTTGCCTGTACAACGGAAGGGGAGAGAGTGGTGCTGGTTTCTTGCAGAAGGCCAGGCGGGCGAGGCTGCAGGGGAGGAGGTGGAGGTGGTGGGAGGAGAAAGAAACCTGAGGCGTCTATAAGGAGACTTTGTATCTATAAAGTAGGTGCCATGCAGTCTGCCAATAGTGTATAGTCTCATGAAGATTGTCGTCCTGGCTATAGTTTTCATGGTATCTATTACAAGGACCTTTGTTTACTTCTTTCATCAAAAACATAATTCATTCATTCATTCACTCACTCTCACTCACTCACTCTCTCTCTCTCTATATATATATCTATATATACAGTATATATATATATATATATATATATATATATATATATATATATATATATATATATATATATATATAATTTTCAACACAAGTGTGTTTTTGCATGCGTGTTTGCTTAGCCTATGCTCGTGAGTGTTAGTCTGTGTTTGCATGTGTATGGATAGTTGGCCACATGAATGTACATATACTACATGATTTAATGTATGCAAGTAGAATTAGTGTGATTCACTTACTAGAATTATTTGCTATAAATCTGTTAGCCGATAATAAAAATTAACTACAGTACTGCAATATGTCTCCCGCCGTAACTATAACACAAACACTAGAGAAGGTACTCAACATGGTGCAAATACAATATCAATATACCAGACAGCTCCCCATAAAAGACGGTGCAACAAGACAAAACACGAGAGGTGGTCAACATGGCGTCTATATAGAACACTAATATACCAAACTCTCCCTACTAAAGATAGTGCATTGCATGGTGCCACCCACATACGACACACACTTACACACACACACACACAGGCTGCAACAAGTAAGCGCCGGGCTCCACCTGTCCTATTTCTACTTGCAACCTACTTTAGGCAGCTCATAGGTAGGACACCACTGATATTAGGTCTAGTGGGTGAATTTTAAAGTTTGATGGAGATTTAGGGAAGAAACTAAAAAATAATAATATATACATAAAAATTACGACCAAAATATAAACCCTATCCCCTTAATGGCCTTCTGTAGATTTCCTATAGATAATAATAGAGGAACTATTGGTGTTGACTGTACCAACTTACCCTGTCGGTTGCATCAAGCGACTCGCCCTCATTCCTAGCATGGGTAGTTTCGTACAACATTCATTTCGCTCACATGAATTTTAGGGTACACTACTGTATATAAACACTATCTTTAGATATATCAATAACAAATATTAGTTATGGCTTTTAAAAACTGTATTAATTATTACGGTTTCTTATATGGATTACTCTTCTAAACTACGGTAATTAGAATGATATAGAATTACTGTAATAATTAACGTTGATGGTTAGGCATGCTTATGGCCGTTAAAATTATGTAATGTTGACAATACTGCTGCCTGTCCGGTGAACGTTAATAATAGAGATTTGTTTAAGGGGGTTAACCTAGCTTTTTATGGACCCCCTTCTCCCTCATATTTAGCATATTAGTTTTGAAGTTTTAAGACGTTAGTTTCGTTAGTTTAGCGAATTTAAGACCTTTCGCCTCATTTTTTGTTCAATATTAAGACCTTTCGTGCCCTTTGTAGGTGTCGATTTTTTCCTGGCGAGTGATAGCGAGCCTTTATAGAGCCTTTAGCGAAACGTTATAGACTGCAACACCGTTGATTCATTTAAACTCCGCCTAGACAAATATCTCTCATCAAACCCGCGACTGACTGCGTTTGTAAATGAAAAACTTTATTTTATCCCCCCCTCAGTTACTAACCCATCTGTCCCCTACTAACTTCCTAATCCTGCCACGGACATTAGTTCCAGGGCAGTAATTCCCTTTCCAATGTTCCCTTACCCACTCTAAACCACTGTTTGGACACTTGATCCTCAGTGTTTTGGAGGACAAGCAATCTAGAAGGGTCACTAGATCTGTTGTTGCTTGATTTCCTTTGTACTCCTTTGTACTATCATTTTAGAAGGAACCGGCCTTCGGCCGGGACATTTTTCTACCGAAAAATGTACATCCTTATCTTGAAAGGGGGTCTAGGGGGGGGTTTTCTAAGATTGATGGAGGTCTAGCGAGGAAACTAAGAAATAAAGGATTAAATAAATATATACAGTAGACCCCAAACCAAGCACTACCCCATAACAGTATAGGTATATGCTCAGGTAATATATACAGTAGACCCCAACCAAGCACTACCCCCATAACAGTATAGGTATATGCTCAGGTAATATATACAGTAGACCCCAACCAAGCACTACCCCCATAACAGTATAGGTATATGCTCAGGTAATATATACAGTAGACCCCAAACCAAGCACTACCCCATAACAGTATAGGTATATGCTCAGGTAATACAGTAGACCCCAAACCAAGTACTACCCCATAACAGTATAGGTATATGCTCAGGTAATACAGTAGACCCCAAACCAAGCACTACCCCATAACAGTATAGGTATATGCTCAGGTAATACAGTAGACCCCAAACCAAGCACTACCCCCATAACAGTATAGGTATATGCTCAGGTAATATTTACAGTAGACCCCAAACCAAGCACTACCCCCATAACAGTATAGGTATATGCTCAGGTAATACAGTAGACCCCAAACCAAGCACTACCCCATAACAGTATAGGTATATGCTCAGGTAATACAGTAGACCCCAAACCAAGCACTATCCCCATAACAGTATAGGTATATGCTCAGGTAATACAGTAGACCCCAAACCAAGCACTACCCCATAACAGTATAGGAATATGCTCAGGTAATACAGTAGATCCCATACCAAGCACTACCCCCATAACAGTATAGGTATATGCTCACGTAATATATACAGTAGACCCCAAACCAAGCACTACCCCATAACAGTATAGGTATATGCTCAGGTAATATATACAGCAGACCCCAAAACCAAGCACTACCCCCTTAACAGTATAGGTATATGCTCAGGTAATACAGTAGACCCCAAACCAAGCACTACCCCAAACCAAGCACTACCCCAATAACAGTATAGGTATATGCTCAGGTAATACAGTAGACCCCAAACCAAACACTACCCCCATAACAGTATAGATATATGCTCAGGTAATATATACAGTAGACCCCAAACCAAGCACTACCCCATAACAGTATAGGTATATGCTCAGGTAATACAGTAGACCCCAAACCAAGCACTACCCCCATAACAGTATAGGTATATGCTCAGGTAATACAGTAGACCCCAAACCAAACACTACCCCCATAACAGTATAGGTATATGCTCAGGTAATATATACAGTAGACCCAAACCAAGCACTACCCCCATAACAGTATAGATATATGCTCAGGTAATACAGTAGACTCCAAACCAAGCACTACCCCCATAACAGTATAGGTATATGCTCAGGTAATACAGTAGACCCCAAACGAAGCACTACCCCATAACAGTATAGGTATATGCTCAGGTAATATATACAGTAGACCCCAAACCAAGCACTACCCCCATAACAGTATAGGTATATGCTCAGGTAATATATACAGTAGACCCCAAACCAAGCACTACCCCCTTAACAGTATAGGTATATGATCAGGTAATACAGTAGACCCCAAACCAAGCACTACCCCCATAACAGTATAGATATATGCTCAGGTAATTGAGTAGACCCCAAACCAAGCACTACCCCCATAAGAGTAAAGGTATATGCTCAGGTAATATATACAGTAGACCCCAAACCAAGCACCACCCCCATAACAGTATAGGTATATGCTCAGGTAATACAGTAGACCCCAAACCAAGCACTACCCCCATAACAGAATAGATATATGCTCAGGTAATATATGCAGTAGACCCCAAACCAAGCACTACCCCCTTAACAGTATAGGTATATGCTCAGGTAATACAGTAGACCCCAAACAATGCACTACCCCCATAACAGTATAGATATATGCTCAGGTAATAATAATAATAATAATAATAATAATATTTATTCAGTTAGCAATTTACAGAGTTGGTACCACATAGTTTGTTACAAATATGACATGTACCAGCCTTGCATAATTCCAACTAAGGATAGCCCAATAAGGCCGTTAGGCGTATTTCCATTGGGGTCCTTGTGGGATTAGGTTAGCTGGGGAAAAATGGGGAGGATAAAGAAATGGATACTTTAGAAAAAGTATTTCTAGGGGGTTATTTTAAGATACCTTACATCCTATAGTAAATATCAGTAATCCGTAATCAGTAATCATTTCAGTTTGGTTTGTCTATCTCTTATGTCGCATTTAGTAGTAGACATAAGCTTGGTGCTCCCTTCTCGCAGCTGTCCGGTTCAGGTGTTCCTTCAGGCTACGTCTGAAGGAATACAGTGTTCTCTTTTCACGGACTGACTGGGGTAGGTCGTTCCAGTCTTTGATGGCGGTGAAGAAAAATGTTTGCTTACCCTGTCCTTGGATTCTCGGGACCTTAAAATTAAACATCCTGTTTCTTGTATTATGTCCACTCCTCTCATTTGCTTTAACAAAATCATTCTTTAGGTACTCTGGAGCTCTGTCATAGAAAATTTTGAAGGCATTAGTGAGCCTGATTTGTTTGGCCCTGTCAGCGACATTGAGCATACCTAGTGACTGAAGTTGTTCCTGGCCAACATGTGATCTGGGTCCTAGGTTCAGCATGAACCTAACCATTTTATTTTGAGTGACCTGAAGTTTGTGCTGTGCTGATTTAGATGATGCAGAGTACCAGGATGACACAGAATAGTCAAAATGACATTGAACAAGCGCTTGGCAGAGGGTCTTTTTGGTCGCCGCGGGCAATACAGTAGACCCCAAACCAAGCACTACCCCCATAACAGTATAGGTATATGCTCAGGTAATATATACAGTAGACCCCAAACCAAACACTACCCCCATAACAGTATAGGTATATGCTCAGGTAATATATACAGTAGACCCCAAACCAAGCACTACCCCCATAACAGTATAGGTATATGCTCAGGTAATATATACAGTAGACCCCAAACCAAACACTACCCCCATAACAGTATAGGTATATGCTCAGGTAATATATACAGTACACCCCAAACCAAGCACTATCCCCTTAACAGTATAGGTATATGCTCAGGTAATATATACAGTAGACCCCAAACCAAGCACTACCCCCATAACAGTATAGGTATATGCTCAGGTAATATATACAGTAGACCCCAAACCAAGCACTACCCCCATAACAGTATAGGTATATGCTCAGGTAATACAGTAGACCCCAAACCAAGCACTACCCCATAACAGTATAGGTATATGCTCAGGTAATACAGTAGACCCAAACCAAGCACTACCCCCATAACAGTATAGGTATATGCTCAGGTAATACAGTAGACCCCAAACCAAGCACTACCCCCATAACAGTATAGGTATATGCTCAGGTAATACAGTAGACCCCAAACCAAGCACTACCCCCTTAACAGTATAGGTATATGCTCAGGTAATACAGTAGACCCCAAACCAAGCACAACCCCTTAACACTATAGGTATATACTCAGGTAATACAGTAGACCCAAACCAAGCACTACCCCATAACAGTATAGGTATATGTTCAGGTAATACAGTAGACCCCAAACCAAGCACTACCCCCTTAACAGTATAGGTATATGCTCAGGTAATACAGTAGACCCCAAACCAAGCACTACCCCCATAACAGTATAGGTATATGCTCAGGTAATACAGTAGACCCCAAACCAAGCACTACCCCCATAACAGTATAGGTATATGCTCAGGTAATACAGTAGACCCCAAACCAAGCACTACCCCATAACAGTATAGGTATATGCTCAGGTAATACAGTAGACCCCAAACCAAGCACTACCCCATAACAGTATAGGTATATGCTCAGGTAATACAGTAGACTCCAAACCAAGCACTACCCCCATAACAGTATAGGTATATGCTCAGGTAATACAGTAGACTCCAAACCAAGCACTACCCCATAACAGTATAGGTATATGCTCAGGTAATACAGTAGACTCCAAACCAAGCACTACCCCTTAACAGTATAGGTATATGCTCAGGTTATAGGTATATGCTCAGGTAATACAGTAGACTCCAAACCAAGCACTACCCCTTAACAGTATAGGTATATGCTCAGGTAATACAGTAGACCCCAAACCAAGCACTACCCCATAACAGTATAGGTATATGCTCAGGTAATACAGTAGACCCCAAACCAAGCACTACCCCCATAACAGTATAGGTATATGCTCAGGTAATACAGTAGACCCCAAACCAAGCACTACCCCCATAACAGTATAGGTATATGCTCAGGTAATACAGTAGACCCCAAACCAAGCACTACCCCATAACAGTATAGGTATATGCTCAGGTAATACAGTAGACTCCAAACCAAGCACTACCCCCATAACAGTATAGGTATATGCTCAGGTAATACAGTAGACCCCAAACCAAGCACTACCCCCATAACAGTATAGGTATATGCTCAGGTAATACAGTAGACCCCAAACCAAGCACTACCCCCATAACAGTATAGATATATGCTCAGGTAATATATACAGTAGACCCCAAACCAAGCACTACCCCCATAACAGTATAGATATATGCTCAGGTAATACAGTAGACCCCAAACCAAGCAGTACCCCCATAACAGTATAGGTATATGCTCAGGTAATACAGTAGACCCCAAACCAAACACTACCCCCATAACAGTATAGGTATATGCTCAGGTAATATATACAGTAGACCCCAAACCAAGCACTACCCCCATAACAGTATAGGTATATGCTCAGGTAATGTTTTTTTTTTTTTTTTTTTTTTTTTTTTTTTTTTTTTTAAGAGACAATGAACGGAGGAAGGAAAAACACAGGTAAAAGAAAAAGGTCCATGTGCCTAAAGGCATCCTCCATTCATAAAATGTTTGTAACAACTGGATTTAAACATTTGTAGATTGTAAGTTTGTGGAAAGCAATTCGAGGGAAGTGAATTCCAAAGAGTAGTAGCTCTGGGGATAAATGAATTCTGATAAGCAGAAGTTCTGCATTGTGGAGGAGAAAGTGTAAATTAATGGCCGCTCTCAGCTGACCTAGTTCTACAGGGAAAGATGTGGAGAGGAGGCACAATTGAAGCAAGTTCCTCGGAACAATTGCTGTGAAAATATCTGTAGAATAATGCAAGGGATGCAACGTTTCTTTGTATGGATAATGTAGGAAGGTCCTGTGTGATTGCAGGGTTATTGATTAATCTAATAGCTTTATTTTGAATTTTGTCCAACTGCCTCAATGCAACCACTCCACTTCCACCCCACAGAGGTGAACAGTAATCCATCTGAGAACGCACATGACTTTTATATATTACGGCCAACTGCTCGTCAGTGAAGAATTCTCGAACTCTGTACAGGAGTCCCAGTTTTTTAGAGGCATTATTAGCAATGCTTCTAACATAATGTGTCCAGCTCAAGTTAGTAGTTAATGCTACACCGAGAATGTCAATACTAGGGGAAGTGGGAATATTTACATCATTAAAAAATATATGGGAGTCAATGAGATTCTGTCGGTTAGAAAATTGAATATACTTGGTTTTCTGTGCATTAAAGGAAACTAGATTCTTTTGTCCCCATTCATTAATTCTAGAAAGGTCCTGGTTCAGAGAAATTGCAGTGTTTATTTTTGAATTTATAAGATCGGGTTGGGTGAAAGAATTGGTAAATGTGAAGTAACTGTGGAGTGTTGAGTCATCTGTGTAGGAATGTATTGGATTATGAGTGGTAGATATGAGATCATTGATATGAATGAGGAACAGAGTTGGGGCCAAAACTGATCCCTGGGGAACACCAGCATTTATTGAGTGAAATTGAGAATAAAGGCCATCTACCATTACACGTATTTTTCTGTTATGAAGATAAGAAGAAATTAGTGGAACTAATGATGCAAGGCCGTAGTGTGACATCTTCGACAATAAGGATTGATGCCAGACTCTATCAAATGCCTTTGATATATCCAGTGCTATTGTATGTGTTTCACCATGTTGGTCTGTAGCTTGGTTGATTTGATGCGTAAGAAGGCAAAGAAGGTCTGCAGTTGATCGACATCGTCTAAAACCATATTGCCTATCACTGATTAATTTATTATTCTCAAGATGCTTAATTATGTGATTATTTAATATAATTTCAAAGACTTTACCAAGAGTGGAAGTTATAGCTATTGGTCTGTAGTTTGATGGATCTGAAGAGGCACCTTTTTTAGGAACTGGATGGATGTTTGCTTCTTTCCAGGGTACTGGGAAGCATGAGGTATGAGTACACAGACGGAAAAAATTTGCCAATACAGGAGCGAGCACCAAGGAGCAATTCTTAAGTACTATTGGAGGGATTTCATCTGGACCAGGAGCCTTATCTACTGAGAGATTCTGAAAAAATAGTTTTGACATGTCTGGTGTGGATCTTAAGTGAGGGAATTTCAGGCGAATTAAAATTAAGTACAGGGACATCTTGATTTATTTCATCTAAGGTTGAGTTGGTGGAGAAAATATCCGCAAGAAGGTTAGCTTTACCTCGTGGGTCACTTACAAGATTGCCAGTCGGAGATTTTAATGGTGGAATGGATGAAGCAGTAGTGAAGTTGGATTTGAATGAGTTAAGAGTAGACCAAAATATTTTGTTATCATTTGGATTATTTAGAAGTTTATTTGCCTGCTTGTGGAGAAAGTTTGATTTAGTTAGGTTTAATACAGTTTTGGCATGATTTCTGATGTTTCTAAAGTAATTAAAGGCTTCATGTGTTTTTGATTTTGTGTATGCATTGTAGGCTATTGCTTTTTGTTCAGTTACTCTAGCACAATTATGGTCAAACCATTTAGATGAATTAGATCTTTTATTGTACTTTTGATGAGGAATAAAAGTTTCCATTCCAATTTTTACAAAATCTTGTATGTGGCTCAAGGTGGAGTGTGCATCATTAGAAAAGAAAGAGGTCCAGGGAATATCAATAAAGAATCCTTGAAGACCCTCCCAGTCTGCCCTATCGTAATGCCATTTAGTCACCCAAACAGGTTCAGAGTGGGAAGGTGTGGTAGGTGATAGACAGGTGGCCTGTATCAGACAGTGATCAGAAGATCCAAGCGGTAGATCCATACAGATCCATACAGTAGACCCCAAACCAAGTACTACCCCCATAACAGTATAGGTATATGCTCAGGTAATATATACAGTAGACCCCAAACCAAGCACTACCCCCATAACAGTATAGGTATATGCTCAGGTAATACAGTAGACCCCAAACCAAGCACTACCCCCATAACAGTATAGGTATATGCTCAGGTAATAAATATATACAGTAGACCCCAAACCAAGCACTACCCCCATAACAGTATAGGTATATGCTCAGGTAATACAGTAGACCCCAAACCAAGCACTACCCCATAACAGTATAGGTATATGATCAGGTAATATATACAGTAGACCCCAAACCAAGCACTACCCCCTTAACAGTATAGGTATATGCTCAGGTAATACAGTAGACCCCAAACCAAGCACTACCCCATAACAGTATAGGTATATGCTCAGGTAATATATACAGTAGACCCCAAACCAAGCACTACCCCCTTAACAGTATAGGTATATGCTCAGGTAATAACTAGCAGCTGTATTGACTTAGACTCATGATAGGCAGGCTTCTTTAGTTAGTTATGTGATCATGTAGGGTGTAGTAGCTCACACTGGTAGGACTCTGCTGGGCTAGTTATAAGAACAGTTAAAGGGGGGATGGTTCACTTTTTGGTTGAATTTGTAATTTATATATTATTTTTCGAGTTTCCTCCCTAGACCTCCATCAAACTTAAAAAAACAACCCCAAGATCCCCCTTCAAGATATATTTGTAAATTTTTCGATAGAATAATGTTCCGGCCGAAGCGAGCCTCCTAAATTATAGGCTCGCTATCGCTCGCCAGAATTTTGTTTTACACCTAAATTACACGAAAAGTCGTAATATTGACAAAGAAAAGAGCGAAAGGTCTTCAAATCGCCAAACTAATGGGTTGAGCGTCTTAAATTCTGAAAACTAAAGTGAATAAGCATGAGGGAGAAGGGTGTCCAGAAAAACCGACCCATCTTCCCTTAAAAGATCAGAGCAATTATATCAACCGAGAATTAATAGCTCTAACTCGTGAGAAGTACGGTTTTGAGTTCGTTATAATATTAGGTAAGGTGTAATAGTTCTGACTGGTGATAGGTAGGGTTCTGAGTTAGCTATGAGATTAGGTAAGGTGTAATAGCTCTGACTGGTGATAGGTAGGGTTCTGGGTTACATATATGATTAGGTAAGGTGTAATAGCTCTGACTGGTGATAGGTAGGGTTCTGAGTTAGCTATGAGATTAGGTAAGGTGTAATAGCTCTGACTGGTGATAGGTAGGGTTCTGGGTTACATATATGATTAGGTAAGGTGTAATAGCTCTGACTGGTGATAGGTAGGGTTCTGAGTTAGCTATGAGATTAGGTAAGGTGTAATAGCTCTGACTGGTGATAGGTAGGGTTCTGGGTTACATATATGATTAGGTAAGGTGAAATAGCTCTGACTGGTGATAGGTAGGGTTCTGGGTTACATATATGATTAGGTAAGGTGTAATAGCTCTGACTGGTGATAGGTAGGGTTCTGGGTTACATATATGATTAGGTAAGGTGTAATAGCTCTGACTGGTGATAGGTAGGGTTCTGGGTTACATATATGATTACTGTAGGTAAGGCGTAATAGCTCTGACTGGTGATAGGTATGGTTCTGGGTTACCTATATTATTAGGTAAGGTGTAATAGCTATGACTGGTCATAGGTAGGGTTCTGAGTTAGCTATGAGATTAGGTAAGGTGTAATAGCTCTGACTGGTGATAGGTAGGGTTCTGGGTTACCTATATGATTAGGTAAGGTGTAATAGCTCTGACTGGTGATAGGTAGGGTTCTGGGTTACATATATGATTAGGTAAGGTGTAATAGCTCTGACTGGTGATAGGTAGGGTTCTGGGTTACATATATGATTAGGTAAGGTGTAATAGCTCTGACTGGTGATAGGTAGGGTTCTGGGTTACATATATGATTAGGTAAGGTGTAATAGCTCTGACTGGTGATAGGTAGGGTTCTGGGTTACCTATATTATTAGGTAAGGTGTAATAGCTATGACTGGTCATAGGTAGGGTTCTGAGTTAGCTATGAGATTAGGTAAGGTGTAATAGCTCTGACTGGTGATAGGTAGGGTTCTGGGTTACCTATATGATTAGGTAAGGTGTAATAGCTCTGACTGGTGATAGGTAGGGTTCTGGGTTACATATATGATTAGGTAAGGTGTAATAGCTCTGACTGGTGATAGGTAGGGTTCTGGGTTACATATATGATTAGGTAAGGTGTAATAGCTCTGACTGGTGATAGGTAGGGTTCTGGGTTATATATATGATTAGGTAAGGTGTAATAGCTCTGACTGGTGATAGGTAGGGTTCTGGGTTACATATATGATTAGGTAAGGTGAAATAGCTCTGACTGGTGATAGGTAGGGTTCTGGGTTACATATATGATTAGGTAAGGTGTAATAGCTCTGACTGGTGATAGGTAGGGTTCTGGGTTACATATATGATTAGGTAAGGTGTAATAGCTCTGACTGGTGATAGGTAGGGTTCTGGGTTACATATATGATTAGGTAAGGTCACTAAGGTGTAATAGCTCTGACTGGTGATAGGTAGGGTTCTGGGTTACATGTATGATTAGGTAAGGTGTAATAGCTCTGACTGGTGATAGGTAGGGTTCTGGGTTACCTATATGATTAGGTAAGGTGTAATAGCTCTGACTGGTGATAGGTAGGGTTCTGGGTTACATATATGATTAGGTAAGGTGTAATAGCTCTGACTGGTGATAGGTAGGGTTCTGGGTTACATATATGATTAGGTAAGGTGTAATAGCTCTGACTGGTGATAGGTAGGGTTCTGGGTTACATATATGATTAGGTAAGGTGTAATAGCTCTGACTGGTGATAGGTAGGGTTCTGGGTTACCTATATGATTAGGTAAGGTGTAATGGCTCCGATTGGTGATAGGTAAGGTTCTGAATTACCTATACAATCAAACATTGCATAATAGATATAACTCGTGATAGGCAGGGTTCTGAGTTAGCTATAAGGTCAGGTAAGGTTAAATAGGTCTGAATAGTGATATTAGTGTTCAAGGTTATCTATCATATCAGGTTAGGTATAATGATTCCGACTCGTTCTAGGTAGGATTTTAAGGGGAGATATCCACTTGAGGGATTTTGTTCTTTACCTCTTTCTCCCTCATGTTTAACCCCATTGCTTTTGAGATTTTAAGACGTTCGCCCCATTAGTTTGGCGATTTTAAGAACTTTCACCCCATTTAAGTCACTTTTAAGACCTTTAGTGCCATTTAGGTGTCGATTTTTTCCTGGCGAGCGATAGCGAGCCTGTAATTTAAGAGGAAGCGGCCTTCGGCCGGGACATTTTTCTACCGAAAAATGTACAAATTTATCTTGAAAGGGGGTCAAGGGAGTGTAATTTCAAGCTTGATGGAAGTCTAGGAAACACACTAAAAACCTCCCCTTAAATTAGCTATAATATCAGGTAAGGTATAATAGTTATGACTTGTGATAGGTAGGGTTATAGATTAGCTATAACATCAGATAAGGTATAATATTAATGACTTATGATAGGTAGGATAATGGATTAGCTATAACATCAGGTTAAAATAAATACATGTGATTCGTCAAAGGTAGGATTCTGAGTTATAGCAGTAAGTTATATGTTTAGGGAAGGTGGGTTAGTTCTGAACCGATAGTTTAGTTCCATGCTCGCTTTCGCTCGTCCAGAATATACAGTAATCGACACCTGAATGGGGTGTTGCATCTAAAAATCACCAAACTAATGGGGTGAAATGCCATAAAACCTCCTAATTAATGGAACGAAATAGGGAAGGTTCAAAATGGGATTAACTTATGAAAATATAATTTAATGCGTAGACTAACCTAGAATCTTTATAAGGAATCAGCCTCGACCGGGACATTTTTCTATCGAAAAATTTACACATTTAGCCTGATGGGAGTCTAGGTGGAATTTTTTGTTAGTCTGAAGGAAGTCTGGGAAGGCATATTTGTTAGCCTAGGGGACACACTAAAGTTAATTGTTAGTCTGAAGGAAGTCTGGGAAGGCATATTTGTTAGCCTAGGGGACAAACTAAAGTTAATTGTTAGTCTGAAGGAAGTCTGGGAAGGCATATTTGTTAGCCTAGGGGACAAACTAAAGTTAATTGTTAGTCTGAAGGAAGTCTGGGAAGGCATATTTGTTAGCCTAGGGGACAAACTAAAGTTAATTGTTAGTCTGAAGGAAGTCTGGGAAGGCATATTTGTTAGCCTAGGGGACAAACTAAAGTTAATTGTTAGTCTGAAGGAAGTCTGGGAAGGCATATTTGTTAGCCTAGGGGACAAACTAAAGTTAATTGTTAGTCTGAAGGAAGTCTGGGAAGGCATATTTGTTAGCCTAGGACAAACTAAAGTTAATTGTTAGTCTGAAGGAAGTCTGGGAAGGCATATTTGTTAGCCTAGGGGACAAACTAAAGTTAATTGTTAGTCTGAAGGAAGTCTGGGAAGGCATATTTGTTAGCCTAGGGGACAAACTAAAGTTAATTGTTAGTCTGAAGGAAGTCTGGGAAGGCATATTTGTTAGCCTAGGGGACAAACTAAAGTTAATTGCACGAAAATGGCAAAAGCGAGCAAAACCCTCAATAATAATTAAACAGAATATTATAATAACCTACAAGACGTCGGCTCAGCCAGTGTTAAGGTTAATTTATGTTACACGTGGGTGCCTCTGCTGTGCCTTAAGGGGGGGGGGGGAATGCTTGTTTTTGGTCTATATATTTATTTATTGTTGTCTTGTTTAGTTTCCTCGCTAGACCTCCATCAAACTTAAAAGAAACACACCCTAGACCCCCTTTCAAGATAAATGTGTACATTTTTCGGTAGAAAAATGTCCCGGGTGAAGGCCGGTTCCTTCTAAAATTACAGGCTCGCTATCGCTCGCCAGGAAATAATCGACACCTAAATGGCAGAAAAGGTCTTGATATTGACAAAGAAATGAGGCGAAAGGTCTCTAAATCGCCAAACTAACAGAACGAACGTCTTAAAATCTCAAAACTAATATGCTAGACATGAGGGAGAAGGGGGTCCAGAAAAAGCGACTTCCTCCCCCTTAATCATTTCTGTACCGGCGACGTCTTTTTAATTGTCTTCTAACTATATTTAAACGATTCTGTGCAGTTTAAGAAGGACCTGTGGTAGTGAAACGGGTTAAGGGAGATAGTTCCAAGCCTGTTAACCCATTCTGTACCGGCAACGTCGTTTTCATTATATTCCAGCAATTACTAGACCATTTTTGCAGCTTTGTAAGCATGTGGAGTTGTTAAAAGGTTTCAAACTATCTAAATTACCCGTTTTTACTACCACGGTTTCCTCCTAAGCTGCATAAAATCGTCTAAACATAGCTGGAATAACACAAAATGCATCCTCGGTAAGGAAGGGGTTAATTTCTGGAGGCCCTTTATAAACTCCATAAAATCGTCTAATCGCAGTCAGAACAGTTAAAAGGACGGCATCGGTACTGAGAGGGTGAAGAACGAAGCACCCATGGGCGGACGGACCGTAAGCCCTGGTACGCCCACGGACTGGAAACCAAACAAGATTATGCAGTTAAGGGGGCCACCTCGCCTTTTTTGTCTTTCTCTCCCTCTCTCTTTGACTTGTATCCATTCGGCCCCATTCAACCTACTGTTTTAAGACGTTTACCCCCACCCAGGTGTCAATATTTTCCTGGCGAGCGGTAGCGAGCCAGCATATATATATTTTTGTTTTGACAGCAAGCTAAATTTGTACATTTTTCGATAGAAAAATTTCTCCGGCGAAGCCGGATTTCTCCATACAATGCTGGCTCGCTATCGCTCGCCAGGAATAAATCGACACCTGGATGGGGATAAACGTCTTAAAATAGTTGACTGAATGGGGCCGAATGGATACAAGCCAGGGAAAGAGAGAAAAGGAGAGAAAGATAAAAAAAGCCGGTGACCCCCCTTAAAATATCAATATAGTGTACATTATAGTGTGGTAACATAAGGTAGAATATACAGTGATGATCAATACCTGCTCACTATCATTATCTATCTATCTATCTATCCATCTATCTATCTATCTATCTATCTATCTATCTATCTATCTTATCTATCTATCTATCTATCTATTTATTTATTTATTTATTTATTTATCAATGTATATATCAATGTTGAGAGAGTGTGTGTGACTGAAAATCAAATTAACATTGTGGATTGAAACCTCTTATTATTATATATATATAACAACGTATGACATGTTAGCAATACGTGGAAGGTCAAGTGACATACTATACTCCCATCAAAAAAAGGGAAAACAAAACTGTACATAAATAAAGCAAGGTAAGAGGTAAGAGTAAGGAACACTCCCTGGTTCCAAAGCCATTGTCTGTTGTAAGAGAGAGTGGACACCTTTTTCCTTGGAAGCCTTTTTTTTTCTCTCCTATATTCCGGTACTCCCTCTCGGGAGAGGGAGTACATTCAGCCGTTTTACATTAAACGGTGAAGCCCGTGAGTTCTTGTTCCAATCTAGACATGTGAAGCACTTTTTAGCTGCAACTAGCCCCTGCCATCTTGCCTTCGCAGGATGCATGGGGCTTAAGGGGCCCTCACACAGTCAGGAGTGCGAGCTAGAGTCACTAGGAGTAGGGGAAAATTCGGACTCGCGGGCCTATTCACGGTAACAATCGATGACTCCTAGTGACTCCTAGTGACTCCTGTTAGATTCCCACTCGCTCGCGGTGAAAATCGATGACTCCTTGTTACTCTAGCGACTCCTGTTAGACTCCCACTAACTCGCACTCCTGACTGTGTGAGGGCCCCTTTAGTTGCCTACTCACGGCTGAAGCTGCCTCGCTCCAGTGCTTCACTGTCTCCCCTCCTAGACTCAGACCCTCACTCTCAGAACGCCACCTATTGAGCAATGAACTCACTAAGCATTGCCTCCCTACAGCATATTTTTAATATGGGAATATTCATACAGTGCTATTTAATCAGGGAGCAATGAGGGTATTTATTTGGCGTTTCGGTGGGCTTTGTGGTAATGCACTGATACTAGGTACAGCACAAATTCCATCCCAATAATATCTTCCCATTGACATATCAGGATTCGAACCCGGGTCCATTGGATTACCAGTCCAATGGCATCGCCACTCCACCACACCTCCCCTGGTGCCTCTAATATGAAAGAACGATTTTTTTTTTTTTTTTGGATCATGAAGAATGTATATCCAAAGACCAAACGAAATATGCTGTACCAGTATTTCCGAATGTTGATTATGGGTTTAGAGATATTTGAGTATACAGAGAAGAAAGTATGACCAGTGGCATCAAGATGGAGTGGGTTGGTCGATCTGTGTTACTATAGAGTCACTAGTCCACACCTACAGCCCCAACACCCTCGTACAGGGAACTGGTCTCTCTCTCTCTCTAGAGGTCAAATACTTACAGGAGGTATTTTGTATTCATATATTAAACATTATAACACACACAAAGGTACACATGCACTCACATACACTCGCTATCTCGTACACACATATCCATACACATTACACAGGTACAGTATGCACATTTTCACAACTCTCAATCATGCACACCCACACACAATCAATCGAATGCTCACAAACACACAAACAAAACAATAAAATAAATAAACACAAGGAAACATATAATTTAACAATATAACACACACACACACACATACACCCACACTCACCCCCACCCACACACACACACCAGCATACTTCCACTCAT
The DNA here is from genome assembly GCA_032716605.1 of Paralithodes platypus. NCBI lineage: Eukaryota > Metazoa > Arthropoda > Malacostraca > Decapoda > Lithodidae > Paralithodes > Paralithodes platypus. Next base: position 43,027,018 of record CM064487.1, on the reverse strand, counting down.
CCCCCAACCCACATGTCATCAATCAGCAAAAATATCACATAATATATTAATGCCATCCAAAATTAGGTCCCGTCGCTGGTTTAACCTAACTGCTTCACAAATAGTTATGTACTTACTATATCTCAGTTAACCCTTCAGTTCGATGACGTCGTTTTACATTGTTTTCTGACTAACTTTAGACTATTTTATGCAGCTGAAAAAGGACCTATGTTATTCAGAGGGTTTATCAAGATAGTATTTAACCCTTTAAGTCCTACAAGTAGATTACAAGCTCTGGAACATCGACTAATGGTAACCCGAATAAGATGACAATTACGTCATCATGCTGAAAGGGCTAAGATGGTTATCACTCTATTCTTCCAACTATTTATTGGTCTCTCTCTCGTTATTGTGTATATATTTAAAAAGTAATTGATCATGTATTCTATGTTCATGTCACTTTAATTATGTGCCTTCATGTTGAAGGTACAAATGTATTTTCAATTGACTGTCGCATATTATTTATTATGTTCTCTCCACTAACCAACTTTACTCCTAAACTCGATTAATTTCATATTATCACACATACGTAATCACAAAAAAAAAAAAAAAAAAAAAAAAAAAAAAACACACACACACGAACACACCCACACAATCATATCAACACACACACACACACACACACGGGTCGCTGTGGTCCAGTCGGTTAATGCGCTGTGTTTCGTGCTGACCGCAAGGGGCTGGGGCGTGGATTCGAATCCACCAGAATCCTAAAGTTTTTTTCGGCCATAGCGACGGAGAGAATTGTATCGTGGTGCCTCCCTAATCAAGCTGCTATCAGCCTGTGTTAGCCTACACATCTTCTCACCAATACAAAGTGCATCTGCGTATGTACAGTACTTGGTGGGAAGCCAGTCACCTACGGTCGCCAAAGGTCGCATGAGACCTCGTAGTTAAGGTAGAATAAGTATAGGTTTAAGAAAAACTGTAGATTTTCAGCCTCAGGGCTGCAATGGACAATCAAACCGACAATTATTATTATCATTATTAGCATTATTACACACACACTCATATCAACAAACACACACACACACACACAATCATATCAACACACACACACACACGGATGCAGGACCCAATGTGAAGATATGAATACCAATTAATGAAGGTCATGTGTTATTACAAATATTACACACGTACACAAACCTAACATTACAAAACAATTCACAACACAGACATAAAACAAAGTACGCACACATTTTACACACATACAAGAGAATATAACATAAGGAAAACATACACATTACAATATACCAAACACAGCAATACATCAACTAACAAACACACATAAAACTCTCTATTTATCTCTCTCTCACACACACACATACAGACACCAAGATACACATTCATACACATACACACGTTAAATGTCAAACTCACACACACACAGACAGACACCAAGACACACATTCATACACACACAGTCACACACACACACACAGAGACAAGACACACATTCATACACATACACACGTTAAATGTCAAACTCACACACACACAGACAGACACCAAGACACACATTCATACACAGACTCAACACACACCAAGACACATATTCATACACACACACACAGTCACACACAGTCACACACACACACACACAGACAACAAGACACACATTCATACACATACTCACACACGATAAATGTCAGACTCACACACACTCTCACTCCCTGTACAACCACCCCATGTCTTAAATTAGTGTGACACCCTACTTGACAACTCCACCCATAACTCACAACTGTAGTTATAAACACGTGGGAGGGGGATCGCCTACCCCATTCTCAATAGGAAAATTTCTTCAAGATATGCTCTCTAAATTGACATGTATTTATCTATATATCTAACCACCTCTCTCTGTATCTACAGTATGACAGTATTTATCTATATATCTAACCACCTCTCTCTGTATCTACAGTATGACAGTATTTATCTATATATCTAACCACCTCTCTCTGTATCTACAGTATGACAGTATTTATCTATATATCTAACCACCTCTCTCTGTATCTACAGTATGACAGTATTTATTTATAATTATATCTAACCACCTCTCTCTGTATCTACAGTATGACAGTATTTATTTATAATTATATCTAACCACCTCTCTCTGTATCTACAGTATGACAGTATTTATCTATATATCTAACCACCTCTCTCTGTATCTACATTATGACAGTATTTATCTATATATCTAACCACCTCTCTCTGTATCTACAGTATGACAGTATTTATCTATATATCTAACCACCTCTCTCTGTATCTACAGTATGACAGTATTTATCTATATATCTAACCACCTCTCTCTGTATCTACAGTATGACAGTATTTATCTATATATCTAACCACCTCTCTCTGTATCTACAGTATGACAGTATTTATCTATATATCTAACCACCTCTCTCTGTATCTACAGTATGACAGTATTTATCTATATATCTAACCACCTCTCTCTGTATCTACAGTATGACAGTATTTATCTATATATCTAACCACCTCTCTCTGTATCTACAGTATGACAGTATTTATCTATATATCTAACCACCTCTCTCTGTATCTACAGTATGACAGTTATTTATAATTATATCTAACCACCTCTCTCTGTATCTACAGTATGACAGTATTTATTTATAATTATATCTAACCACCTCTCTCTGTATCTACAGTATGACAGTATTTATCTATATATCTAACCACCTCTCTCTGTATCTACATTATGACAGTATTTATCTATATATCTAACCACCTCTCTCTGTATCTACAGTATGACAGTATTTATCTATATATCTAACCACCTCTCTCTGTATCTACAGTATGACAGTATTTATCTATATCTAACCACCTCTCTCTGTATCTACAGTATGACAGTATTTATATATATCTAACCACCTCTCTCTGTATCTACAGTATGACAGTATTTATCTATATATCTAACCACCTCTCTCTGTATCTACAGTATGACAGTATTTATCTATATATCTAACCACCTCTCTCTGTATCTACAGTATGACAGTATTTATCTATATATCTAACCACCTCTCTCTGTATCTACAGTATGACAGTATTTATCTATATATCTAACCACCTCTCTCTGTATCTACAGTATGACAGTATTTATCTATATATCTACCTATCCATGTACAGTATATATATATATATATATATATATATATATATATATATCATTAATTTTGACATTATAACAAATATATTTTGTTGTACATATCGTGAGAATAGTCGAATATGTTTAATGGTTTTAGGAGTAGAGTTGGTTGTTGGATAGAACATAATAATTGATATTGGTTCAGGAGTAATTTATGAGAGGACTTCCCTAGTGGTTAAGGCCCCATTAATTGCTCTTTCCATTCACATATGCATAGCCTACGTGAGTTGCAGTTGGGAGGTGTGTACATGCTTAGATTGATATGCAGGATTCGAAGTTGCATAATAAATCGTAGGCAGTGTCCACCATTCTTTAACTGTCTTCGTGGCGCAATGCATAAGGTGTTGATTTTCGGTGTGAGCGTCCTGGGTTTGAATCCACGGACTGCCACATGTGTTTGTTAAATTTCATTAATCGATTTTAGGAGTAGAGTTGGTTGTTGGATAGAACATAATAATGGACTTATACATATACAATATATCAACAAATAAGAGTGTTAATTAGTAGTGATGTAGGATAGTAGACCCCGTGTTGGCAGTTGTCCATGGCCTGTCTACTGTAGGGGCTACCACAGGCTGCTACACGAAAGAGGGCTACAAGGAGTTACAAGGAATAGTTTATTTCGAAGACCTTGCGTTTCATTCTGGGGAGATACTCTTAAGTGGAAAAAGAGAGATTGTATATTGCACAACACTCATTGCAGAATATGCATAAACTAGCTACTCTCTTCTTAAACTGATCTACTGAATAAATATGCATACAACTTCCGAGGAAAGTGTGTTTCAGGTAGAATATATCTTATGTGAAAACGTTTCCACACATACTAGTTCTGAACCTCTCCAATTCTAACTTCCAGGCATGTTAGCGTGTTGTAACCCTAAAGAGAGAGAGAGAGAGAGAGAGAGTTGTCCAGGGTCTGCTTATTGATTGGTATCTCACAGGGTAAAACACGAGTAACAGAGAGTTACAAGGAATAGTTTAGTATTTCAAGACTTTGCAATCCAGTCCAGAGAGATGCTATAATTGGTAAATAGATTGCACAGTGCAGTACACTCAGTACAAAGTGTATAAACTACTATCAACTATCTTCTTAAATTGTTCTATTGAACTATTTACGACTTATGAGGGACATTTGTTCCAGGTAGAACAGATATATACATGTGAACAAGTTTTCATGTATACTAATGTTAGGTTTCTTTAGTTACAATTTCCATCCAGAGTTTAGTATTCATTTATATGCAAAGCCCATTAGCATTAAAACACTTCTACAAATGTGACTTTGTAATATACGCGTTTCCAACCGAAAGAAACCGAAACCTAACACTTTCCCGTTGTCGTAAATATACTGATGTAAATAACCCTAAGGGAATAATATACCAGCAGGTATCCAGCCCTCTTTGTCATGAACTGCATTGATTTGTGTACAGTATAATATATGTATTGCCTATTTTGTAAGCTAAACGTTCATGACAATAAAATATTTTGAATTGAAAATTTAATTGAGACCTCACAATCGATCCAAATAGCTCAGTCTCCTAATTAATGGAATAGGCTTTGTAATACTAGCGTGGGCTCTTTCAAATCGCTCTACAGTATGTCCTTCCTGAGTACTTGAAACCAGAATTGGCATTGAAGAGGCCGTATTAGAGTATTATCGAGTGTAAGGGCTATCTTCTTATTCGTATATTAAAACTGTCTCTTGATATACAGTAGGTCAATAAGTTATGGGTAGTCTTCACTACTTCAGTCCACAGCTTTGAAAACTCTAGGTCACTGTTTTTCAAACACTTACATTTTTTTCCAAGTTAGTCACTATAGGTTTTTTAAGAGTCAGTGATCCTACTTGGGATTTAATTGATCGTTATGCATCACTTATCATCAAAATAATAACCCCTTCAGAATATGATGACTCTATTTATTTTGTATTCTGGACAACATTATACGGTTATAGTTACTTTAGGAAGGACCTTTAATTATCAAATGAGTATAAACTATCTCAGTTAATCCTATAACCTCGACACATCCTTCCCAGGTCCAGTAAAATCACATAATGTTAGCCACGATAGTACAAGGAAAGGTGTCATGATACTGAAAGGGTTAAATACCATGCCGAGTTGTTCAATCTCTCGCTGGGACGGCTGGGTTTGCTAGCATTTACTCCAAGAATATCTGCAAACTTGGAGATCACAATCAGTAGGCCAACATCTATATCGTTAACATGACAACATGAGAGAGAGAGAGAGAGAGAGAGAGAGATAGCGACTAGGCAATAATATTCTATACTGCAATGTAACAGCACTGCAATGATGTCCTTGACCTCAACTCTCTCTCTCTCTCTCTTACTCTGCTGGTGGAATTGGTAAGTGGGGAGAGAGCATTTTCTCGTTTAAAGGGGGTCTAAGGAGGGGGGGGGGGAACTAAAACGAATATGCTCGTAAATTGAAAACTAAATTTAAAAAATAATATTAATAATTATTACTATTATTGTAATAATTCGAATATAGCATCGCAACAAACCTCCAAAAGATTTGTATAGATTGCACGCGTAATCTATGTGTATGTGTATGTGTGTATGTGTATGCGTGTGGTTGTGTCCATGGCTGTTAACCCCTTCAGCACGATGACGCATTTTCCTTTGATTCTAGCTAAAATTAGACGAAGTTATGCAGCATAAGAAGGGCCTGTATTATTCAGAGGGTTTATGGATCATCGTAATTACCCCTTTGAGTCCTTAAAGTAGATTATAAACAAAAGAAAGTCGTCTAATGGTAACCAGCATAAGATGACAATAATGGAGAAGGGCATCATAATTCAGAACGGGTATAAACACCCATTGACCACTTGCGAGTTTCAGGCTATAAGGAAGTTGAAGCAGTAGACATCGAGTTTTAACAGAAATAATGAGTTTTGATGAATGGAAATATTGTTAAAATGAATGTAATGTACTTATGCGTGTATTATAAAAAAATATTTGCTCGTATTTCGGCAAAAATTCAATGTCTACAGCTTGAACTTCCTTATATTTTGACCACTTGCGAGTTTCGTTCTATAAGGAAGTTGGAGCTGTAGACATCGATATCATATTTAGCAGAATAACCAGCAATAATACGGCATTAGTACATATATAAATACATAAAACCAAATTAAACATACTATTTATCCATCAGAAACCTACATAATTACTGTGTTTGTGTTTAATATCGATGTTTACGGCACCAACTTCCTTATAGCCTGAAACTCGCAAGGGGTCAATGTGTACTATATATCGATCGAGTCAGTAAAATATGGATGCCATTCTATGAAAGTAAAAGGTGTATATCTATCTATATCTATCTATCTATATGCTCAGGCCCAATCCCCACCCTTCCTATTTTGTTTTTATTTTATTTTTTCTATTTTACTCTATTTTATTATTTTTGTTTGTATTTTCTTTTTTTTCTTGTATTTTCTTGGGGGTGTATATATCTCTGTCAAAAAAGTCTTTATTTGATTAAACTCCCCCGTACAGTCATGGTCAGGATTACTTGAACAGCTAATAATGATACACAGGGGACGGTGAACATTAAGGGGGGAGGGGCTGCTTATTCTGGCCCCTTTCTCCCTCGTGTTTAATCCCATTGTTTGTTTGGGATTTTAAGACGTTCGACTCATTAGTTTGGCGATTTTATGACTTTACACCCCATTTCTTTATCAATACTAAGACCTTTCGTATCATTTAGGTGTCGATATTTTCCTGGCGAGCGATAGCGAGCCTGTATTTTTAAGAGTAACCGGCCTTCGGCCATGACATTTTTCTACCGAAAAATTTACAAATTTATCTTAAAGGGGGTCTAGGGGGTGTTTTTTTACAGCTTGACGGAGGTCTGGGGAGGGAACTAAAAAATAATAAAAATATAAAACAATAAGCAAATAAATACACCCATATCCCCTTCACCCGTTCAGTACCGGTGCCGTCCTATTTACTTTATGCTGGCTACTATTAAACGATTGTATTAAGTTTAAAAAGGGCCTCCAGCAGTTAACAAGCTTCAAACTATCTCATTTATCCCATTTTACTGCCACAGATCCTTTTTTAACTGCACAAAATCGTCTAATTATAGCTAGAATATAAGTGAAATGAATGCGTCGGTACAGAAGGGGTTAACCAGGATCCTGAGGTTAACTATACTCTGTTTATTTTAAGCTGACGATAAATTGAATCCCTTAGCAGCTAATTTCTCTATACTTAATGGAAAAACATGAAACTACTATGTGGCTGCATCATGTTAACACCAAGTTGATTTATAATTTGCACCATTTTTCACTGCAAGATCTCCAAAATAACTGAGAAATCTTGATGGGAACTTTGTATCTGAATAACTGAGAAATCTTGATGGGAACTTTGCATCTTAATAACTGAGAAATCTTGATGGGAGCTTTGCATCTTAATAACTGAGAAATCTTGATGGGAACTTTGCATCTTAATAACTGAGAATTCTTGATGGGAACTTTGCATCTTAATAACTGAGAAATCTTGATGGGAACTTTGTATCTTAATAACTGAGAAATCTTGATGGGAACTTTGCATCTTAATAACTAAGAAATCTTGATGGGAACTTTGCATCTTAATAACTGAGAAATCTTGATGGGAGCTTTGCATCTTAATAACTGAGAAATCTTGATGGGAACTTTGTATCTTAATAACTGAGAAATCTTGATGGGAACTTTGCATCTTAATAACTGAGAAATCTTGATGGGAGCTTTGCATCTTAATAACTGAGAAATCTTGATGAGAACTTTGTATCTTAATAACTGAGAAATCTTGATGGGAACTTTGCATCTTAATAACTGAGAAATCTTGATGGGAGCTTTGCATCTTAATAACTGAGAAATCTTGATGGGAGCTTTGCATCTTACCGTCAGTTGAAAAGAAACAGACTATATTGAATCTCAGTAACTTGATTTTTGTCGCTCAAGCACTTATCAAAATAGTTCGCCAGCTTTACATAATGTTTCCTCCATTCAGTTAAAATAGGACTTCAGAGGCTATCAACCTTATTGGATTATTAAGCCAGCACACTGCAAGTCAAGAATAACGTCAGGACTGGAGCCTCTCTGCGAAAACTCCAGTCCCTTGTTTCCTCCAATAATTGTCCACAAATTCTTGACCACGTCTGTACAGTACAAATTGCCTGCAGTAAATGGTCATACAGATATTAATGAACAATTCTGACACGTTATTGAACTATTTTGAAACATTCCCTTCAAATGCATGTCCGAGTCAATAGTTTCCCTCATTCCACGTTCAGAAGACAGTGAGCATTAACTAGTGAATCCCAGTCATTTGATTTTGCCTCATCAGTTGTCAAATTGGTTCGTCAGTGTATCATAACTGTGCCTCCAAAATATTGTCTTAAATTCCTGCCTAAGGGTCCGTCTACACCAAACCCGCAAACTAACATATTCCGACGGAAATTTGTTCGATCACTTCCGTCAGAAATGGTCAAATGGAATACTTCACATTATGAGCGAGCCTTTCAACCTGCGGTACCAGATTATATCAGACATAATTTGGTGTGGCAGTTTGAACGGCTGATCGAAAATGTGAGGTGATTCAACGGGTTATTCCATATATGTTTTTTTTTTTTTTTTTTTGTCCGATGTAACCGATCGAACACATTTACGTCGGAATATGTCTGGTTGCGGGTTTGGTGTAGAGCAAGACCAATAGTACTATTGGTCTTGGTGTAAAGTAGACGGACCCTAAGACTTGCTTGCCATTTCTTGATTGCATGAATTTGCACACACTTGATTATTATATGTAAAGAAGGAAAATTAGCATATTTTAATTATAAGTGTATTTTGTTATGTAGTAGTAAATTAATGGCTCAATTAACTGTTTTATAGCACAGTATTCCTGTAAGTCATTCACACTAATTTTCCTACCATACATAAAATCAAGGAGGGTAAAACATTCATGTGGCCAACTGTGCATCGTATACATGAATAGCAATTGAACCTTGACATTCCACCAGCTCCCAGCAAGGTTGTGGGTAACTACTGCTAAACAGCTGACTGCCGCATCATCTTAGGGAGTGTTCAGGTATTCCATAGTTGCCACCAATACTACCTGAGCAGCTTGACGCTACCACACCTCGAATTTTTTATCTGGCTCTCCCTCTCTCTTTGGCTTGTATCCATTCGGCCCCATTCTGGCGAGCGGTAGCGAGCCAGCATATAAATATTTTTGTTTTGACAGCAAGCTAAATTTTTACATTTTTCGATAGAAAAATGTCTCCGGCGAAGCCGGAATTCTCCATACAATACTGGCTCGCTATCGCTCGCCAGGAAGAAATCGACACCTGGATGGGGATAAACGTCTTAAAACAGTTGGCTGAATGAGGCCGAATGGATACAAGCCAGGGAGAGAGAAAAGGAGAGAAAGATAAAACAAAAAAACGGAGACCCCCTTAATACTCGAATCTTTGAAGTTTGTATGCCACGATAGAGCATTGAAGTGCCTTATTTTCGTTCGACAATTTACATTATTCTCAGACAGTGCCATGTAAAGGCACAAGAATGTTATATAATGTACGATCGAGGTTAATAAGTGTTGTCAGATATTTCACAAAGTTACGGACACTGACTAATACTCTGAGGGATAAGAGCACTTTTTCCCAGTAACTATAAAGATACCAATAACACTTTTTGAGCGAAGACCACTGGAATCTATGACAACACTTAATACCCCCGATTGTACATATTTCTGCGAGTAAGTTCTCAACCTTAGACTTGTAGACTTATAATTCGTGTGCCTGTAGCTATAGTAATCCATCATTGGGTTGAGCAGGATTACGTGTATTCACACAATCGGGAAAATATTACCGAAACAACCACTAATTTTCCCATGGTTTTGCTTTTTGGTTGTAGGTAGTTTTCATCATTACACGGTAGTTTTTTTTTTTTTTTTTTTTTTTTTTTAAAGAGACAATGAACGGAGGAAGGAAAAACACAGATAGAACAAAAAAGGTCCATGTGCCTAAAGGCATCCTCCATTCATAAAATGTTTGTAACAACTGGATTTAAACTGTTGTAGATTGTAAGTTTGTGGAGAGCAACTCGAGGGAAGTGAATTCCAAAGAGTAGTAGTTCTGGGGATAAATGAATTTTGATAAGCAGAAGTTCTGCATTGTGGAGGAGAAAGTGTAAATTCATGGTCGCTTTCAGCTGCCCTAGTTCTACCGGGAAAGATGTGGAGAAGCAGCACAATTGAAGCAAGTTCCTCGGAACAATTGCTGTGAAAATATCTGTAGAATAATGCAAGGGATGCAACGTTTCTTCGTATGGATAATGTAGGAAGGTCCTGTGTGATTGCAGGGTTATTGATTAATCTAATATCTTTATTTTGAATTTTGTCCAACTGCGTCAATGAAACCACTCCACTTCCACTCCACAGAGGTGAACAGTAATCCATCTGAAAACGCACATGACTTTTATATATTACGGCCAACTGCTCGTCAGTGAAGAATTCTCGAACTCTGTACAGGAGTCCCAGATTTTTAGAGGCATTCTTAGCAATGCTTCTAACATAATGTGTCCAGCTCAGGTTAGTAGTTAATGTTACACCGAGAATGTCAATACTAGGGAAAGTGGGAATATTTAGATTATTAAAAAATATATGGGAGTCAGTGAGATTCTGTCGGTTAGAAAATTGAATGTACTTGGTTTTCTGTGCATTAAAGGAAACTAGATTATTTTGTCCCCATTCATTAATTCTAGAAAGGTCCTGGTTCAGAGAAATTGCAGAGTTTATTTTTGAATTTATAAGATCGGGTTGGGTGAAAGAATTGGTAAATGTGAAGTAACTGTGGAGTGTTGAGTCATCTGCGTAGGAATGTATTGGATTATGAGTGGTAGATAATTATGAGATCATTGATATGAATGAGGAACAGAGTTGGGGCCAAAACTGATCCCTGGGGAACACCAGCATTTATTGAGTGAAATTGAGAATAAAGGCCATTTACCATTACAGTATTTTTCTGTTATGAAGATAAGAAGAAATTAGTGGAACTAATGATGCAAGGCCGTAGTGTGACATCTTCGACAATAAGGATTGATGCCAGACTCTATCAAATGCCTTTGATATATCCAGTGCTATTGTATGTGTTTCACCATGTTGGTCTGTAGCTTGGTTGATTTGATGCGTAAGAAGGCAAAGAAGGTCTGCAGTTGATCGACATCGTCTAAAACCATATTGCCTATCACTGATTAATTTATTATTCTCAAGATGCTTAATTATGTGATTATTTAATATAATTTCAAAGACTTTACCAAGAGTGGAAGTTATAGCTATTGGTCTGTTGTTTGATGGATCTGAAGAGGCACCTTTTTTAGGAACTGGATGGATTTTTGCTTCTTTCCAGGATACTGGGAAGCATGAGGTATGAGTACACAGACGGAAAACATTTGCCAATACAGGAGCGAGCACCAAGGAGCAATTCTTAAGTACTATTGGAGGAATTTCATCTGGACCAGGAGCTTTATCTACTGAGAGATTTTGCAAAATAGTTTTGATATGTCTGGTGTGGATCTTAAGTGAGGGAATTTCAGGTGAATTAAAATTAAGTACAGGGACATCTTGATTTATTTCATCTAAGGTTGAGTTGGTGGAGAAAATATCCGCAAGAAGGTTAGCTTTACCTCGTGGGTCACTTACAAGATTGCCAGTCGGAGATTTTAATGGTGGAATGGATGAAACAGTAGTGAAGTTGGATTTGAATGAGTTAAGAGTAGACCAAAATATTTGTTTATCATTTGGATTATTTAGAAGTTTATTTGCCTGCTTGTGGAGAAAGTTTGATTTAGTTAGATTTAATACAATTTTGGCATGATTTCTGATGTTTCTAAAGTAATTAAAGGCTTCATGTGTTTTTGATCTTGTGTATGCATTGTAGGCTATTGCTTTTTGTTCAGTTACTCTAGCACAATTATGGTCAAACCATTTAGGTGAATTAGATCTTTTACTGTACTTTTGATGAGGAATAAAAGTTTCCATTCCAATTTTTATAAAATCTTGTATGTGGCTCAAGGTGAGTGTGCATCATTAGAAAAGAAAGAGGTCCAGGGAATATCAATAAAGAAATCTTGAAGACCCTCCCAGTCTGCCTTATCGTAATGCCATTTAGTCACCAAAACAGGTTCAGAGTGGGAAGGTGTGGTAGGTGATAGACAGGTGGCCTGTATCAGACAGTGATCAGAATATCCAAGCGGGGACCTCACTGTAACATCATAATTTTCTGAATTGGTTGTTAAAAATAAGTCCAGTAGGTGGGAATTATGATCAGGATTATCTGGTACACGGGTGGGTTGGTTGACTAGTTGAGTGAGATTAAATGAGTCTGCAAATAGCTCACATTCAAGACCAGCATCATCAGTCCTGGCTGAATGAATGAGCCATTCAACATTATGGACATTAAAATCACCCAACACAGTGATTTCAGAAGAAGCATTTAAGTTGAGGACACTGAGTTGTGAGGACAGAGAATCAAAAAGACTTTGCTCTGGAGGAGTATTTGGGGAACGGTAGATGCAACATATGTATTTAAATTTACCAGCAGAAATTAATTTGTATATAGAATAATCAAAATAGGGACAATTGAAACTAGTAACCTCCTCCAGGGCAATTTCAGATTTTGCGAAGCAACATACACCTCCTTTAGGTCTGAAATTTTGGAGCAGTTGATAACCTGGAAAATTAAATCTAGATGTGTCAGATGTGGATGTTACTTGAGAGTCTCTGTCAAAAAAAGGAGAGTAGGGGATTCTGCTTGAAGAAATTGGTGTACAGAATTGATGTTAGAGTGAAGTCCCCTAATATTGCTAAAGAAAAAGCTGCACCGACGAGCAGCTTTGGGATGTTGCAATGCTGCTGACACAGTCGCATGATGACGGCCGGGAGGGTCCTGTGTCGATGACCCAACCCTGCCGGGGGTGGATATCCGAGGGACCACCAGGTTTGCTCTTAACAATTGTACTGCCATGATTTACTAGGTAAATATATGTATAGTGTTGCATGTATGATATGTAGTGGGAAGAGTAGTGTTTTATGGATAGAGGATAGCGATGTAGGGCAATGTCGTGAAGTTGGATGTGTATGATATATAAAGAGGGTTTTCCTGATACCCCTGATGTGTGAGACAGAAAGATATGTATCCAGCTACCAAGGCCTGGGAGAGAAAATGGAATTCAGGCTATTCCCCGAGTCTCCCGAAACCTTGGCGGTAGTACTTCCCTGGGCTGGGCTGCCTACCCTTACTACTACAAATTGAAATTAGTTACAATCCCCGGATTTTTTTTCCCCATTATCCAACGATCTTAAAACATTCAGATGTATGTCATTTTCAGAGTAAAAAACAACAAAAACATTTTGCCTTGGGATACAGCACCTCACCCCCTCACCCCCTCACCCCCCCCCCCCCATGACTTATTGAAAGTAGCATCTCTTTTTGCCAGTAAGGGGCTTAAGAGTTTATCGCAATATCCACCATAAAGCTGTCTTATAAAGTTAACCTTAAATTAAGGGATTGCTAAACAGGTTCAGAAGATTTTGCAATGCATCTAGATATACTGTTCGTATTTTCTGGTGTGTCAAGTCTCTCGAGTGTCTGTGGATTACGATCCGATAATCTTCAAGGACACTACATTCGCCTTATTAGAAACAATTTATTAGGGAAAATAGGCACCAACAGATTCGCCATATTTTTCTCCATATAGTCCGCATGGAGGATTTTCGTTATTGACAAATTGAAAAAATAACCTTTTCACAGAAAAATCTACCAAAAATCTGTCAAAGATGTCAAATAGCGGGGGGGGGGGGGGGGGGGCGGCAGCCCCCACCCATAATACTAGGATAGGTTAGGTAAGGTTGTTAGGTTAGGCTAATGTCCTATCAAAGGGGTATAGGCTAGTAAACACTAGGATAGCTTATACCCAGTCAGAGGTAAAAAGAAGAAGAAGAAGAAGAGTCCTGCTGTAGTCTCCTTAAATGCTACCTTTTGTTTTATTGCGGGCTAGGCTTAACATGTGAAAATCCATCTTCAAAGACCCTGGCGGTGTGGAGGATCAAACCCTTGCCACACTGTATCCCGTCCATCAGCCAGGCCAATGTACAGTACTCTAGACTCTAGACCCCTACACCATCGGGTCTCCCAACCTAGAGACCCTATCGTAACAAAGATCGGCCAACATCTGCCAGCTGCGGTTGTGGACGGCCATCGTTCACTTCCTTAACCTATCAACTCCGGTGTTCCTCAGGGTTGCGTCCTGTCTCCAGTTATCTTTCTAATATTAATTAATGATCTTCTAAACTGCACCTCCAGTCCCATCCATTCATATGCTGATGACTCTACCTTACACTATTCAACTAGTTTTTCAGAAGCTCCAGCATGCAATCACTCCAAAACTCACGTAACAGGGCCATGGCACACTTATCTTCTGATCTTTCAAATATTTCCAATTGGGGCAGAGAAAATCTTGTTGCTTTTAATGCTTGAAAAACCCAGTTTCTCCATTTATATACCCATCAAGAACTCCCACAGCCCACAGGTTAATCCTTATACTTCAACAATACAAAAATCAACCCTTCATCTTCTCTCAGAATTTTCTGTGTCTCTTTTTCTTCTGATCTCCCTTGGAAGCACCATATTACCACTTTTGCTAAAACGGCTTCCCAAGAGCTGGGTGTGTTCAACCGCTTCAGGGGGTTCTTTACCCCTGCACAGCTTCTTGTTCTGTACAAAGACACAGTGCGTCCATGTATTGAGTATTGTTCGCATATGAGGGAAGGATCCTCTCACACAGTACATCTAGACAAAGTAGAAAAGAAAGCCTTTCGTTTGATTAACTCCCGTCCACTCGCCGATTCTCTGCAATCTCTTTCTCTTCACCGCAATCTTGCTATTCTACCGCTATTACAAAAATCAGTGTTCCTCAGAGCTCTCTCTGTGTATACCACCTCCTCTACGTACAGCATGTAGCAACCGTCTTGCAACACAATCCCATCCCTACTCTGTGCAACTCTCCAACCCAAGAGTGAAATGATATTCCCAATCTTTCTTCTATTCAAGAGCTGAGCACTGGAACTCTCTCCCTGAATCCATCTATCCCTGATCCTATGACTTAAATTGCTTCAGACTTCGTGTGTCCAGGCATTTTGGCTCGAAAATTCCTTGATGTTGGCCCTGTCACTCTTTCAACTCTGGAGGAGGCACTCATCACAGGCAGTTTTACCTTTTGTTTCCCTCATCCACATAGGAAATAAAAAATATCATGGTGGCATTGGTGACATTTTCCTGTATTTACACTGCAATATTTCCATACCCATAACAGACATTCGGGAATTGGGGTATAGGATATTGTATAGTTTGGTCTTTAGATAACGATTATACATAATAATAAATACAACAAAACCTCGTGGTTTGATAATTGAGGCACCAAAATGGCGTCCAAAGGCAAAGTTGACCACTCTCTCTTACTACAGGATCTCTGCCCCAACCCTAATAGTACGATGACCACTTTCTAGCAGCTTATTCTGCCCATCAGTAGAAACTTTATCTAGGTTTAGGAAGCATATCTTTGCTAGTCATAGAAATAATTGAGATGCGATTTACTAGCTAGAATCCTTAAAAGTTCTTCCTATAAACAGCAATATATCAGGGATCTGCCTTGTGTGGGCCAATCGGCTTTCTGCAGACTCCCATTTTCTAATGTTCTCATGTTCTTATTATATAGTCCAGAACACAAAGAATATGACATCACCGTATACAATGGGTTAACTTAGGCAGTGACGTCAGTGTGGTCGACTTTGCGCAATGACTTAGCCGGTGACGTCAGTGTGATCATATTTACACAATGACGTCAGCGAGCCAACCATTGAGAGAAACAAACCGACAACACGACCCCCCACTGCTCCACCACTGTTGCCAAAGCTGCGGGGTTTACCTGTTTTTTTAAGGGGCGTGACCTGATTTTTTTCTCTCCTGTTCTCTCTTTCTCTGGTTTGTATCCATTTGGCCCCATTCAGCTTACTGGTTTAAGATGCTTAGCCCCATCCAGGTGTCGATTTATTCCTGGCGAGCGATGGCGAGCCAGCATTGTATGGAGAAATCAGGCTTCGCCGGAGACATTTTGCTATCGAAAAATGTACAAATTTAGCCTGCTGAAAATAAAACATAAAAAATATGGTGGCTCACTACCGCTCGCCAGGAAAAAAATGACACCTGGATGGGGATAAACGTCTTAAAACAGTAAGCTGAATGGGGTCGAATGGATACAACCTAGAGAGAGAAGGAGAAAGAGAGAACAAATACCGTGGTGGGCCCCCTTAATTAAATACTATAAACCAACATGATATAGAGAATGGTGCCCCAGACCCCTCTATAAAAACAAATTGTTTACGGCCCACGTCAATAGCTAAACCGTGATTTTTTTATGAATTATATTATATAGTTCGCTCAATTGCTCGATACAAAATAAACTCGACACCTGAATGGGGAAAATCGTCTACTAATCGTCAAACTAATGGGGCGAAAGAGTATGGCCCTGAAATCCCATGTCAATAAGGCTAGACAATAACAGAAACAGCGAGAATACATTATAATTGAGCTATTTTGGGGGCTATTTGTCTGCCTACTGGGCGGGTGTTGTACTGGTGAAGGTGGCAACACTACTACCACCACCACCACCACCACTACTACCACCACCTCCACCACCAATACTACCACCACCACCAATACTACCACCACCACCACTACTACCACCACCACCACTACCACTACCACCACCACCTAGAAACCCTATAGTAACAGAGATCGACCAACTCCCTCCATATTGGCGCCACTGGTGACCTTAACCTCTCTTTTTACACTCAAATATGTCCATTCGGCAATATTGGTACAGGATATATACTGTATTTTGGTCTTTGGTTCTAAATTCTTCATGATCACAAATAAAATATAACTCCGTTGTTTGATAAGGTACCAAAATGGCGTTTAAAGGAAAAGTTGGCCATCCTCACTTGCAACAGGGTCTCTTGGTTAACTGAAGCCGTGACGTCACCCAGATTGCTTACATAATGATGTCATGAATGTCAACGGAAGCGAGTTTGTTATTCAACTCTATTTTGTTCGGTTTTAATTTTATTTATTTATTTATTTATTTATGTATTTATTTATTATTGTTATTATTATTATTTTTTTTTTTTGGGGGGGGGAGTACAAAGGAGTACAAAGGAAATCAAGCAACAACAGATCTAGTGACCCTTCTAGGTTGCTTGTCCTCCAAAACACTGAGGATCAAGTGTCCAAACAGTGGTTTAGAGTGGGTAAGGGAACATTGGAAAGGGAATTACTGCCCTGGAACTAATGTCCGTGGCAGGATTAGGAAGTTAGTAGGGGACAGATGGGTTAGTAACTGAGGGGGGGATAAAATAAAGTTATTCATTTACAAACGCAGTCAGTCGCTGGTTTGATGCGAGATATTTGTCTAGGCGGAGTTTAAATGAATCAACGGTGATGCAGTCTATAACGTTTTGGGGAAGCCCATTCCACAAGTTGACAACTCGATTGAAGAAGAAATTCTTAGATTCGTGTGAGTTAAAAGATTTACCAATAATTTTGCAACCGTTTCCCCGCGTGTAATTAGATTGGTCGATAGTGAAGTACTTACTACAGTTCATATTGTCGATGCCTTTGATGATTTTGAACACTTGAATTAAGTCACCTCTTAATCTGCGCTGGGTTAAAGGAAATAGATTTAATTCTCTAAGACGCTCTTCGTATGGTTTGTTCTTTAGGCTAGGTATCATTTTGGTAACTCTACGTTGAACTCGTTCTAGCTTGTTTATATCTTTTTGGTAATAAGGGCACCAGGATTGAACGCAGTATTCCAGAAGAGGGCGGACTAAGGAATTGTAAAGGGTTAGGATAACATCTTTGGATTTATGCTCAAATGACCTGCCTATAAAGCCAATTATTTTGTTTGCCTTCTTAACAACTTCTGAACATTGTTGACTCGGTTTTAGGTTACTCGATATTGTTACTCCCAGATCGGTTTCTCTGTTTACATTCTTAAGCTGAGTGCCATTCATCGAATAGTTTGCTTTCTCATTTAGGTATCCGATATGTAGTACTTTACATTTATCCGCATTGAAACTCATTTGCCAAATTTGGGCCCAACATGACAATTTATCTAGATTGTGTTGCATATCGTCAACTTGTTCTTTTGAGAGTACGCTATTTGCAATTTTTGTATCGTCAGCAAATTTTGAGATTGTACAGGTGAGACCCTCATCTATGTCGTTGATGTAAATTAGAAAGAGAATTGGTCCTAGTACCGATCCCTGGGGTACCCCGCTACTTACATTGGTCCATTTAGATGCCTTACCGTTTATGACTACTCTTTGCTTTCTGTCGCTGAGCCAATTTTCTATCCATTTCAACACACCGTCTTGTATTCCATGCGCTTTTAGTTTTAGCAGTAAACGTTTGTGGGGAACTTTGTCAAATGCCTTTTGAAAATCAAGGTATATAATATCTACAGCTTTACTCTCATCGTAGAGGTTGAGGATATCGTGGAAGAAGTCTAAGAGGTTTGTTAAACAGGAACGTTTTTTACGAAAGCTGTGTTGAGTATCTTTAAGTATGTTATTTTCCTCTAAGTGATTTAAGAGTCTGTCTCGTATGACCGTTTCTAGCATTTTACATACAACTGAGGTTAAGCTAATTGGACGATAGTTACTGGGTAGGGATTTGCTGCCTTTTTTTAATATCGGTGTTATGTTGGCTAGCTTCCACTGATCAGGCATAGTTCCAGACTGCAAGGATTTATTGAATAGTAATGTCAGTGGTTTGGAGAGCTCATCCTTAGCTTCCTTTAGAACTCTAGGCGAGATTGTATCAGGTCCAGGTGTTTTATTTACCTTGAGTTTATCTAAACAATTCAATACTTCTCTCTCTGTAACGGTGATATTGCTTAGAACATCTGGATTATCAATCTGAATCGGCGATGGTGTAGGGATATCACTGAGGTCTTCTGTTGTAAAAACTGATGCAAAGAAGGTATTGAGGGCATTACTCATTTGTACTTCGTCTTTGGTGTATTCTCCATTTTCATCGACTAACGGTCCAACAGTTGAAGTAACTACTTTTTTCTTTCTGATATAACTATAGAATTCTTTCGGGTTTGTTTTACTTTGATTCGCAATATGTAACTCTAAGGTCTTTTTACTTTGCTTAATTAACTTTTTGGCTTTGCGTCGTAGCTCTACAAATTTCACCCGTTCTTCGTCATTTTGTGAGGATTTTAATCTATCATTAGCAAATTTTTTAGCAAGCAGGCAGTTTGAAATATCTTTATTCCACCATTTGGGCTTATTATTATGGCCTGGACGCCAGGGGGGACCCCTGGGGAACGTGTTTCGCTTCATTATTTTGTAGATTTTAAGGCCCATCACCCCATTAGTTTGGCGAAACTATAACGATTCACCTCATTCAGGTGTCGATTTGTTTTGAGCGAGCGATAGCGAACCTGTAGAAGAAATCGGCCTTCGACTGGGACATTATTTTTTTTTTTTATCGAAAAATGTAAACAAAATTAGCTTAAAGGATGTATGGGTGGGCATTTTTTAGTTTGAAGGAAGCCTGGGGAGTCATTTTTGTTAGACTAGAGGACAAAAATATAATACATTGCTCCAAAATGACAAGAGCAACCAAATCATCAATAACAATTACACAAAATATCCTAATTACCCTCAAGACGTCGGATCATATAGTGATAACAACCTAACTACCAATGACTTATACTGCAATTACTTCTGAATAGAATTACTGAATGGTATCAAATATAAAGAAACAATTAATGATGAATATGGATACAACGGACAATATTAGATAAAACTAAGCTAAAGCTCAAAATATTACACAGAAGTCTCTATGAAAGACTGATCAATATTAATCGCAACACTTGAATGTTTATGGCTCAAGTAAAACACACAGTGGTATCAAGTGACTGCAAAGCATAACTCTGCGACGAGACTCACTATTTTGACCTAAACCCGAGCGATAGGAACACAAACTCAGATCTGCTTCAAGACTTCTCGACTGACATGTAAATGTATGTATGAATTAGTATAGTAATAATATATATATATATATATATATATATCTTCTCTACTGTGAGACACGGGAGCCCGAACTCGAGAAAGTATGTATATATAAATTATTACCGGTGTAGGACAGGTGTATTATGTTTCCCAACAAATAGGATTAACGAAAGCAAAGTAAAAGGGAAGACGTACAGCACGACTTCGGGTTATAATTACGTTAACACTTAACCCCCTCCGACTCATATGACGCGATCGCGTCATATGGCGGTTCCGCCCAAATACTCATATGACGCGATCGCGCCGTATGAACTTATCTTAACCCTTTACTAGCGCCGCTCGACTTAAGTCGAGTGAAAGAAACTGGGAGAAAACGGGTGAAAAATGGGTGAAGATCGAGTGAAAATGGGTGGAACAGTAATGAACCATACGTCCGACATCTGTGGCCTCCCGGCCCACACTAACTCCAGTTCCCCCACCGCACGGGTGGATGACAGTGTGACCAATAGTTAGCGAAAAGTGAACAATGTAGCAAAATCAGCTAAACTTCCATCTTTGAGGTAACACTGTCAGGGCTCCACGAGTGCTACGTAGCTGTATGTGATGTCATTGTGTAGCGATTTCCGCCTAGTTTTCGGCACAATACAGTTCCTTTCATGCTGATGGTTGATATAGCAGTCAGAATGACCTGAAAAGGCCCAAAACGGCCACAGACCCCCCGCTAGACAAGGGTTAATATCTCAATAATAAGTTATATGACGCTCTAGCGTCATTTTGGCCTCAGTAAGTTAGGTAAGTTAGATCAGAATCTGTCGATTGATGGCAACCCCAAATTTCTCCGACTCCTAACGGTCCCTCAGTGTGATTTTGACTGTTGTGGGGAAAATACCGGGCAGTCCGCCTCCTCGTCAGTAAGTTAACTATTTCAGTCTGAGGGGGTTAAGAGAAACTTGGCATATCTGTGCTTAAGCCCTCACAATAATCTCTGTTACCACCAACGAAACACAGAGGCACTTAAAGGAGGTATAGAAGCACTGGTAGAATGATTCGGCACTGGTGTTTGAAGTTGGATCAAAGTCTTTGAGAATTTCACCTGGTCACTGGTGTCACGTAATGTTCGACTTAAGACTTCCGGCACTTAGATCGGTCTAACTCTCACAGGCTTGGTTCAGGCCCGAATAATTTCAATACACGCCTGACAATATCACTTCTCCTTTTAGGTTTTCTGCTGGTCCTCTTTAGTTCACTCACGCTGTGCCTGTGGGGTAAATCTGCTTTCTCTCCTACTCGAAGAACAACCAAGGTTTTTCCAGGTGTAGGAGGTAAGTTAATTTGGTTAGTGGTGACCTGTGAACGGACACACCCTGGCCTTAATTCGTCGTTAGATCTAGATGGAGGCGGACAGGAGAGAGACTGTTCAATAAGTCGAGCGGGTTCTTTGGTGCAAGTATATTATGTTGAAGAGTAACTCTAACCCTGGAAGAGGTGGGGCAATTCACTCGTTCAACACTAAGTTCATTAAGAGGTATTACGGCCTTTGGGAGGGTCGCAATAAGTTTTGAACTTATTAGTTACTTCTTGATTGCTTAATAGATCAATTTCTCGACAGGCACTCAGGGCTGACTGATCAAACTGTTCGTCACCCTGGGAATCGTATCCCTGCGGCTCCGAATGTCCAAATTGACTATTATGCCAAGCTTCAGAATTGGTAACTGTCCTTTCTACCCTAGGACTACTTGTCAAAGATAAAAAAATATGAATCAAGCCAGCTGGCTGGTTGCTTGGTGATGGTCTGGCTGGCGGGGGTAGTGTCTCTTCTTTCTGAGGTGTCCTGTGAACAGGCTTCCCAGGCATAAAGGGCACGGCAGGTAAACTGATTTTATTTGCAGTTGTGGAGCAAGATGCACTGGTTGCAGCTTGCATTTCAGGTCGGTCCATTTATCGTAGAGGCAGCGGAACTGGGTTGGCGTTTGGGAGTGGTGAGAATTGGTAGATATTTGAGATAGAAGTGTGTTGCACTTTCCCCAAGTCTGACACGTTATTTCCGCCTCGTTGATCTCGGGAATTAGGTGTTGGAACAGTTGCTGGGTATTTTTCTTGGGTGCACGCCTTGGATTTAGTAATGCGGCTGCAGTTTGGCTTGGATCTGGGTTGTCGTGGCTCGTCAAGGCAGGTGGAAATAGTTGAAGCGCCCTGTATAGCTTCGTGCACGTGGGCACCACACTTTTGCCTTTTAGGTGATGGAAGAGGTGGCAGACGGGGTTGTTCTAGATTTCTGCTGGTGCACGTTCTTGGTTTGGTGTTGTTGCCGGAGTAGGACAAGGTTTGGGCTGGTATCTGGTTTGTGGTGGTGGTGCAAAGGTTGGTGCGGGTGGTGATGTTTTCTTGTTTGGGCGGAATAGAATAGTTTCCCATCTTCCGCGCGTTCTCTCTGGACCCAGGAGGTGGATTCACTAATGGTCGTACGATCCGAAAACTCCCTTACCGTTCCCTTACGACTCAACGCTGGTATTCACGAAGCGTCGTAGTGGCCATCTTTGATCGTAGGAAGCCCCTTTCGCTAAGGGTGGTCCGGACCACCCTTACATGAATTTGACCTGGATATAGGTACACAAATATCGATAACATAACCCGCGACCATAACAAATCCGTCTGCAGTATAGCTCTTTATGACACACTAAGTCATTATTTAGGCAATAATAGCGCAATATGATTGTTAACTTGTGTTTACAACACCACTAAGGCATTTAATACAAAGTATGAATATATTAATTTTGTATCCTTAATGTCTTACGACAGGCCGAATTAAGCTATGAATAGCCTACATATGCCAGCCTAGACCTAGTCAAGGTTAATTGATGCACAAATTCATGTGCTGCGACAACACGTAGCCTACCATTAGTAGATGTTAACCCTCATTAATTGTGGATTTTTTTATTCCAACTCCCCACCACCTCTGGCTCTGGGTTAGATTAGGGTAGCCTATTCCTCAACAAATTTGAAAGTAGGCCTAGGCCCTATCACAGGAACAAAATTATGAAAAGAATTACCCTAGGCCTAGCCTAAAAAAATAAATAATAAATGGTGTTGTGAATAATTTTGTTTAGCCTATAGCCTAGGCTATAACCTAGGTTTATTTTGAAAAAGTTAGGGCTATTTAGTCTAGAAAAGTTAGGCCTATGTATGGTATTATGGTTAGGCTAGCAATGCCTAGCTTGGTATAGCCTAAGCATAGTAAAATAGAAGCCTAGAAGGTAAAGATGGTGTTTGCAGGCGTACCGTCCTCGTTGTTAACTAGCCTAGCTGTTATTAGTCCCATGCTGGTAATATATTTGATGATGGCAATAAGTCATGGGAGGTGAGGGGGACAAAGCCCCCCTCAACCTATCATTATATCCCATGGCCAACTGTTGGGTGATAGGTTGAGGGGGGTTTACCCCCCTCATCCCCCATGACTTATTGTCATCACCATATACTGTATATATTTCCAGCAGGGGGGCAAATAACAGCTGGCCGTGGGATAATTTTGTAATTAAATGCAGTCAAATTAGACGCGAACATAACCCAGCCTGCAACTTCATCTAAACAAGGACAGTACGCCTGCTAACACCACCCTTACCAAGGTAAGAGTTGTGTTAGCGGGTTTACCGTCCGCTTTGTTTACATAGTCGCACACTGTTATATTCGCATATAATTTGACTGCTCTTATTTGCCCCTGCTGGTAAAATATATGATGATGACAATGTCATGAGGCATAGGGGGGGTCTAAGCCCCCCTCACCCCATTTTTGTATCCCATGGCCAAATGGGTAAATTGTTATGCTACCAACCGTGGGATACAATAATGGGTTGAGGGGGGTTTTGCCCCCTCAACAAAAATGGAGGTGTTAGGCTATGAAAAATAAAAAATAAATAAACCTAGGCTATAGCCAAAAAAAAAAAAAATATATATATATGTAGGCTATATAGGCCTATGCTAGGCCTATTTTGAAAAGGTAGATAGGCCTTGAGGTGTTGTGATTACAAAAATATTACCCTAGGCCTATTTTGAAAAATTAGGCCTAGGCCTAGGCTAAGTCTGCCCTTTTGGCTTGGCTAGAACTGCCTGTGCAGGCATAGACATAGGCTAGTAAAGTCTGGCATTTTGGCTTGGCTAGCCCTGTCTAGGTGTCGACATGGTAAAGTAGAACTATATACTGTGGTTAAGGTATAAATAATACACTAATTTCCCAACTAGCCTAACATGATTATCAATGCTCAATCCGTCAGAAATTGATTCTTTAACTTGGGCCACTAACAGGCTTCCCTGTAGCCTAGCTAGGCTAATTTCTTATCATCACATCACAAGATACTCTATTCTTCTTCCTGTTGGCTGTGGTGGATCGAATTAGCCATGCTAAACAATGAAAAGCTCATAAATTTAATTATATTAGGTTCTTCTTGGCGCTTCGGTCATGTGGGTGAGATACTGTTTATTTACAAAATGACTTAAGCTCAGTGAGTGGCCAAGCGCCTGATTGGTCAAGAGAAGCCTCGGTGAAAATTACCGAAAGGGAGCCGGAAGGGAGCTCAACGATGCGTTCGTGAATGCACCTTCCGCACTCCCTTAGGAACGATCGTAGGTTGCTGTACGACATCGCACGCTACGACCGTTAGTGAATCCGGGTCCAGGCCCCTTTGGGTTTCGCTGCTCGCCATTTTGGTGCCCGTCGAAGATGATGTTGCTGTGCTCCTGTATGGTAGCAATCCGGACTGGTTGCTCTGTTACAAGAGATGCTGGTGATACTTCATGGTGATCCTTTGGTAATTCATTCTCCCGTCGCATCTCAATATGAATAATTGTAATGATAGATACTTAAGAATCATGTTTTAACATGCTTTAGACAGCGATATAATGGAAAGGGATTTTTCATGAGCTATGCTCTTTAAATTATTTGAGAGTTCAACATGTATCAGAATTAATGACTGCGACTGTGCAATACATCTGTTCACCGAACAGTAAATATATACGTGATTTACGGGGGCTGCTGTGAAGTCGCATCTAGGTAAATTTGATGGATATAAGGCTTGGATATATATATATATATATATTTATCCGGTTATAGAGACATACAATTACACGTAAACCTTGAACACTTCGTCAGACCTGAGTTTATGCGCTACCTATCATCCGGGTACAGGTCCAATAGTGAAAGTTCAGTCGCAGAGTAAATGGCTTCCTCAGTCACGTATAGTTGACTAATATAATTATTATGCTTTTATGAAATTATCTTTCATACTTATTACTCTTTGAGTTATTACAGTTTAAATACTTATTCAAGTTGCATTAACTTATTGTTCGTTTTGAGATTAAATATTGTCCTATTTTCCATACTTGTCAGTACTACATTTCCAAGATCGCAGTAATTATTATTTACTTACATTCAAGCCATATTTGTGAGCTTTGTATATTTATTTCAGGACTTTATTTCTTGTGATTTGAGACTTATCCTCTCTGTGTGTTATTATTCATATGTTCATTTGTAACATTATTATTATTTGTATATGAATTCTATTCTTACTTTTCCAGAGACATATTGAGATTGTACCCTAGCAGTTAAGGAATAAAACCTGTATATAAGAACATAAGAACATAAGAACATAAGAAAATGGGAGTTTGCAGAAAGCCGATTGGCCTAAGCAAGGCAGATCCCTGTCCCACACAACCCCAATTACAAAGCCCAATTATAGGCTCAACACTCTAATACCCTGAGGATCATCTTACCAAAACTGTTAGAGATTAACGCAGCATTACGGGGGTCTGGAGAGCGCTGATTGGCTGATACCCCTTCACACCCAACCCTTCTCCTCCATATGCTTATCCAATTTTATCTTAAAGCTCCCTACCGTTTTTGATCCCACTATAGCACTTGGTAGTCCATTCCACCCATCTACAACTCTGTTACCAAACCAATATTTGCCTATATCTTTTCTGAAACAAAATTTATCTAATTTGAAACCATTGGTACGAGTTCTTTCGCTATCACTGAGCTTTAGTACATTTGTCATGTCCCCTTTGTTAATCCCACTAACCCACTTGAACACCTCTATCATATCCCCTCTAACTCTGCGTCTCTCTAACGAATGTAAACCTAATTTTCATTCTACGCTGTACTCTCTCCAATGAATCTATGTCCATTCTGTAATAAGGACACCAAAATAATGAGGACAGCATAATCCATATGGGGTCTCACTAATGACAAGTAAAGTTTTAAGATAACATCAGCAGTTCTGTTACTCACACTCCTAGAGATGAACCCGAGAATCCTGTTTGCCTTATTACGAACGCTTATACACTGTTTTCTAGGCTTCAAATCATTGCTAACAAACACACCTAGATCTTTCTCGCAGTCTGAATTTTCTAATTCTAAATTAGCTAGTTTATATTTAACATTTGTTTGCATCTTCCCTATCTTTAATACCTTGCATTTGTCAATGTTAAACTTCATCTGCCAATTTACTGACCATTCATGTAAGGTATCTAGATCCCTTTGGAGGCACTCTATATCGCTATCTGAATCAATTGATCTCCCCATTTTTAGTATCATCTGCGAATTTACTTATCCTACTAGTTATACCTAAATCTAGGTCATTTATGTATATAAGAAACAACAGGGGACCTAATACCGATCCCTGGGGAACACCACTTTTGACTGCTCCCCACTCTGACTTGGTACCATTTATGCTGACTCTCTGTTTCCTACCAATTAGCCATGACCTAATCCATCCCAACAACGACCCTCCTATTCCATGTGCCTCAACCTTTATCATCAATCTCTCATGAGGGACTCTGTCGAAAGCTTTACTGAAATCTAAATATATAATATCATATGACTTGTCACTATCTACTGCTTCATATACCTCTGAGAAAAAGCTAAGCAAATTAGTAAGGCAAGAACGTCTCTGAGTGAATCCATGCTGAGAAGAATTTATTAAGTTAAATTTGTCTAAGTGGCTTCTAATTTTCCTAGCAATAATATACTCTAGCAACTTTCCTATGATTGATTTGAGACTAATGGGACGGTAATTGGATGCTATCGATTTATCACCTTTTTTGAAGATCGGAACTACATTTGCAAGCTTCCAAGCTTCTGGAACTAAACCTGTTTCTAATGACTTGTTAAATAAAAATGCTAATGGGCTACTTAACTCATCTCTGCATTCTTTTAATACTCTAGCATATACCTCGTCAGGACCAGGCGATTTTTGAGGTTTCAGTCTGTCAATTTCCTTAAGCACATCATTTCTACTTATACTAACTGTACTTAACATATTTTCTATACTATCACTATATACCATATTGACTTCTGGAATCTGTGCCAAATTTGCATTAGTGTAAACGGAAAGAAACTGACTATTTAATGTACTGCACATTTCTAAATAATTTTCTATTATTTCTCCTATTGAAGTTTTTAGGGGGCCTATTACATCTCTAACTTTAGATTTACTGTATATAGTTGGTAAAAAGCTTTAGGGTTATTTTTTATTTATGTTTTTGCCATATCCTTTACCTATGTGTTTTGTGTCCATTGCTTATTACTATTGTGTTGATTAAGAGAATTAAGGCCAGTCCCTACCCAGTGGAGAGGTACCTAAATTGATGATAAACGCTGATTCCTAAGTTGGAAATCGCAATCAGATTGTCTCACATTAATTGAAAACGTGGCATAACAATAACACTACAATAATACATGGAATAATAATACTGCACTCACAATATAATGGAAATTAACGTTTATCCGAGTTAAGCTATAGCTGAATATGAAAAAGGTATAAGTCACAAGGTTAACCTCTGAAGTGCGCATGGGGGTAATTGGAAACGTCCCCCTGTGCTGACGTATTTGAGGTGTTTCCGCCACTAAAATATTCATTGTGCCATTAATAGCATTAATACTTATCCATATGCGCCTATTATGGGTTGATTATAAAGGTATTAACCTGAAACAACAATAAAACGAGTGAAAACAGCGTTTGGATGGTCAAAATCGGAGATATAGCCCGCGAGTTGTATAATGTATGGGTGAGGCAATCTGCTTTCCCGCCAATTTCCCCCAAGGCCACTGAGACACAGTCGATCGATACTCTCTCTCTCTCTCTTGCACTCGCTTGCTATCAGTGAGGACCACACCCTCCAATCGGATTTCTAATGTTAGCACGAAAATATACCTCAGAATAAGGGAATAACAGGGAAAATAGGTGATAACTGAAGGAGAGGAGGAAAGTGGGGAAGGAGGGGAGGTAGAGGACTGAGATTTTGCATGGCCCAGGGGCCAAAAAAAAAAAAAAAAATAAAAAAAAAAATAAAAAAAATTTTTTTTCGATGTCAAAAGTTGATTTTTATTTTCTCTGACTCTTAAGAGTCTCCCCGCAGTGCGCCGGGGGAACTCTTAAGAGTCTCCCCGCAGCTCCCGGGTTAATGGAATCTCACTTTACTTGAGTTATAGCAAAACTGCAAATATGCGTTCTTCTATTGTTTACGTTCTCTACTACAGTTGATTCCATCGCGTTACTGTCTCTTATCTACCTGTGCCACCTGTCTACCTGTGTCACCTGTCTACCTCTTATCTACCTGTGTTACCTGTCTATATCTTATCTACCTGTGTCACCTGTCTACCTCTTATCTACCTGTGCCACCTGTCTGATGTTGTGGCTTTGTTTTATGTCAAATGGAGTCTGCGGGGAATATGTGTCTCCGTCTGTCTGTTTGCAGGATTTATCAGAAACTAAAGAACGGATCTACAGTTTATAAATTTCGTAAGTACATTCAAGGACATAAATCATGATCTTAAGCTTTTGTATACAGTATATCTCGAACGGAATCGAATTTTACTGTTTATTCTTCACTTAGTGTTTGCACTTGTGTGTTCATTTAAGCAGTTTGAGGATTCAGCAAGGCCATAATTTGTGTCTCAGAGTATACCTTCATTTGATACCTGAATAGAAATCATTAAGGACCGCGACTGTACGTCCAC
This sequence comes from Paralithodes platypus, assembly GCA_032716605.1. NCBI lineage: Eukaryota > Metazoa > Arthropoda > Malacostraca > Decapoda > Lithodidae > Paralithodes > Paralithodes platypus. The sequence goes on along the minus strand of CM064487.1, from coordinate 42,997,669 downwards.
ACCCATAATAAACTGTCGGCAATATTAATACAGGATATACAGTTTGGTCTTTGCATCTGAAGTCTATACAAGATACAGAATAAAATATCACCCCGTTGTTTGATAGGTGTCGAGGCACCACAATGGCGTGGAGAGAAAACTATGTCCGCTTTTTCCAACTACAGGATCTCTGGTGGTGGTAGCTTGGGGGGGGGGGGGGGGTGATGGGGGGGATTTATTATGCTGGTTATCGGTTTGTATCTGACACTAGAGACCCTACTGTAACAGAGATCGGCCAACCTCCGCCATTTAGCCTCTCTCTACTCTCAAATATGTCCATACCCACAATGAATATTCGGCAATGCTGCTACAGCTGGTATAAAGTTTGGTTCTTCTATAAGTTCAAGCATAGTTAAAAAAAATATAGGATCACTCCGTTGTTGGATAATTAAGGCGCTAAATTGGCATCCAAAGAGAAATATGACCGCTCTTTCTTACTACAGGATCTCATATAGTCTACTCAGGATCATACATACTGTACAGTACATACATTTATACAAGAAAGTGAGACGAACCATCAACACTGAAACACTGAAATTCCCAAAAGCCCACCCCTGGATTAGATACGTACGCTTGTAGACAAGAGGTAGGCAGGCTATAACGATGATATTCAGATTAGGAAGGGTGTATGGAAGTCAGAGGGTCAATTGAGATAGTGTTTACCATTTTAATTCCCACAGATCCTTCTTAAACTATAAAATCGTCTAATGTTAGTATAGGCAGTGACGTAGCGGAACCACTATATCGGTGAGGTCATAGTGAGTGTATGTGTGTGTGTGGGGGGGGGGGGGGGTAGGGTTGCCATTTTAACTATTTTCTCGATAGATTTAGGTGTATTTACTTCGATCTAGCTGCAATTTGAGACCTGAATTCTAGCGATATTCAGGAGATTTTAGCCATTTTGAGTGATATTCTAGTTATTGTGGCATTATTCTATTGATTTTCGGAACTTATTTTCTATCTAGCGGCTTTTAGGGGCTAGGGTCTGTTTTTTTTTTTTAGTGTATTCATTGATTTATTCATTTATTTCTTCGTTTCCTCGCTAGCGATATTTTGTGTTGGTAACACTGGATGATGGTGGTTAGAGACCCTTGTGTAACAGAGATCGGCCAACCTCCGCCATATTGGTGCCGCTGGCTTCATTAGTTTATTCTTACACTCAAATGTACAGTAGCGGCCATTAATTCTCATACATTTCGAAGTCTTGGAAAATTTGAAGGAGCCTAATTCGTATTACAAATACAGTATCACATAAAAAGTTAATGAGTTTCAATTCAACCCGAAACCTCTTCAAAAATGTATCAGCATTAACCATTAGCCAACAACCGATTACCCTCGCTCCCTCCCTGGCCCCCTCAATATATCTTCCATAAATGACCATGAGACACACTAGCTAAGTCCATATTAATAAGAACATAAGAACATAAGAACATAAGAAAATGGGAGTCTGCAGAAAGCCGATTGGCCTAAGCAAGGCAGATCCCTGTCCCACACAACCCCAATTACAAAGCCCAATCATAGGCTCAACACTCTAATACCCTGAGGATCATCTTACCAAAACGGTTAGAGATTAACGCAGGATTACGGGGGTCTGCAGAGCGCTGATTGGCCCAACCCTGCTGATCCCCCAACCCTTCTCGTCCATATGCTTATCCAATTTTATCTTAAAGCTCCCTATCGTTTTTAATCCCACTATAGCACTTGGTAGTCCATTCCACCCATCTACAACTCTGTTACCAAACCAATATTTGCCTATATCTTTTCTGAAACGAAATTTATCTAATTTGAAACCATTGGTACGAGTTCTTTCGCTATCACTGAGCTTTAGTACATTTGTCATGTCCCCTTTGTTAATCCCACTAACCCACTTGAACACCTCTATCATATAAGAACATAAGAACATAAGAAAATGGGAGTCTGCAGAAAGCCGATTGGCCTAAGCAAGGCAGATCCCTGTCCCACACAACCCCAATTCAATTACAAAGCCCAATTATAGGCTTCACACTCTAATACCCTGAGGATCATCTTACCAAAACGGTTAGAGATTAACGCAGGATTATGGGGGTCTGCAGAGCGCTGATTGGCCTAACCCGGCTGATCCCCCTTCACACCCAACCCTTCTCGTCCATATGCTTATCCAATTTTATCTTAAAGCTCCCTACAGTTTTAGATCCCACTATAGCACTTGGTAGTCCATTCCACCCATCTACAACTCTGTTACCAAACCAATACTTGCCTATATCTTTTCTGAAACGAAATTTATCTAATTTGAAACCATTGGTACGAGTTCTTTCGCTATCACTGAGCTTTAGTACATTTGTCATGTCCCCTTTGTTAATCCCACTAACCCACTTGAACACCTCTATCATATCCCCTCTAACTCTGCGTCTCTCTAACGAATGTAAACCTGATTTCTTCAACCTTTCTTCATACGAAAGATTTCTAATATTATGGATCATTTTTGTCATTCTACGCTGTACTCTCTCCAATGAATCTATGTCCATTCTGTAATAAGGACACCAAAATTGGACAGCATAATCCATATGGGGTCTCACTAATGACAAGTAAAGTTTTAAGATAACATCAGCAGTTCTGTTACTCACACTCCTAGAGATGAACCCGAGAATCCTGTTTGCCTTCTTACGAACGCTTATACACTGTTTTCTAGGCTTCAAATCATTGCTAACAAACACACCTAGATCTTTCTCGCAGTCTGAATTTTCTAATTCTAAATTAGTTAGTTTATATTTAACATTTGTTTGCATCTTCCCTATCTTTAATACCTTGCATTTGTCAATGTTAAACTTCATCTGCCAATTTACTGACCATTTATGTAAGGTATCTAGATCCCTTTGGAGGCACTCTATATCGCTATCTGAATCAATTGATCTCCCTATTTTAGTATCGTCTGCGAATTTACTTATCCTACTAGTTATACCTAAATCTAGGTCATTTATGTATATAAGAAACAACAGGGGACCTAATACCGATCCCTGGGGGACACCACTTTTGACTGCTCCCCATTCTGACTTGGTACCATTTATGCTGACTCTCTGCTTCCTACCAATTAGCCATGACCTAATCCATCCTAACAACGCCCCACCTATTCCATGTGCCTCAACCTTTCTCATCAATCTCTCATGAGGGACTCTGTCGAAAGCTTTACTGAAATCTAAATATATAATATCATATGACTTGTCATTATCTACTGCTTCATATACCTCTGAGAAAAAACTAAGCAAATTAGTAAGGCAAGACCGTCCCTGAGTGAATCCATGCTGAGAAGAATTGATTAAGTTAAATGTTTCTAAGTGGTTTCTCATTTTCCTAGCAATAATTGACTCTAGTAGCTTTCCTATGATTGAAGTGAGACTAATGGGACGGTAATTGGATGCTATTGATTTATCACCTTTTTGAAGATCGGAACTACATTTGCAAGCTTCCAAGCTTCTGGAACTATACCTGTTTCTAATGACTTGTTAAATAGAAATGTTAATGGGTAACTTAACTCATCTCTGCATTCTTTTAATACTCTAGCATATACCTCATCAGGACCAGGCGATTTATGAGGTTTCAGTCTGTCAATTTCCTTAAGCACATCATTTCTACTTATAGTAACCGTACTTAACCTATTATCTATACTATCGCTGTATACCTTACGGACTTCTGGAAACTGTGCCAAATTTTCATTAGTGAAAACGGAAAGAAATTGACTATTTAATGTACTGCACATTTCTAAATCATTTTCTGTCATTTCTCCTATCGAAGTTTTAAGGGGACCAATTACATCTCTAACCTTGGATTTATATAGTTGGTAAAAAGCTTTAGGATTATTTTTTGAGTCATTGGCAACCTTAATTTCATAATTTCTTTTTTCTTTACTAATATCCTTTTTACCTGTCGTGATAGATTCTGATAGTAAGCAAGTAGGTGAATTTCGCCTTTTTTAATTTTTCTATATTCCTCTCTTTTTCCTAGAAGATCTAATAGTCTATTATACATCCATTTGGGTTGGTTCTGTGTTGATCTAAATTTTCTTTTGGGGATATATTTATTTTGCGCATTGAATACTGACTTGATAAAATTATCGTATGTATCTACCAAGTTTGACGTCTCTTCCTGACTTAAGATGACAGGTGCCTGAGAAAGGATACACTCATTTGGACACCTGGATCGACTTAATTTTTTGACCATAGGGTCCGCTAACAGGGCTTCTCTTAACCCACCATAATTGGCTTTTCTAAAGTCAAGTATTAATGTTGTATTCTCTCTGATATTACCTTTCCATTGAATATTAAAATACACAGAATTGTGATCACTATTTCCTAGGTGGTCCCCGATTTCTACACTATTTTTTTTTTTTTTTTTTTCTATGTGATTGAGGGAGGCAAAAGGCATAACTGCCTATAGCGAGTGCCTCCCCCATAGTTGAAAGAGTGACAGGGCCAAAATTAAGGGACGTTCGAGCCAAAATGCCTGGACACACGGAGTTTGAAGCAATTTAAGTCATAGGAAGAGGGAAAGACTGATTCTGGGAGAGAGTTCCAGAGCTCAGCTGTTGAGTAGAAGAAAGTTTGAGAGTAACGTTTCACTCTTGGGTTGGAGAGTTGCACAGAGTAGGGGTGGGATTGAGTTGCAAGACGGGTACCACGTGCCCTACGTAAAGGAGGTGGTATGCACTGGGATAGCTCTGAGGAACACTGATTATTATAGTAGCGATAGAATAGCGAGAGAGATGCAACATTGCGGCGGAGAGAGAGAGATTGCAGAGAGTTGGTGAGTGGACGGGAGTTAATGATACGAAAGGCCTTCCTTTCAACTTTGTCTAGGAGAGCAGTGTGAGAGGAACCTCCCCACACATGTGAACAATACTCAATACAAGGGCGCACTATGCCCCTGTACAGAGCAAGAAGCTGTGCAGGGGAAAAGAACCCCCTAAGGCGGTTGAGCACACCCAGCTTCTGGGAGGCTGCCTTAGCAAGACTGGTAATATGGTCCTTCCAAATGAGAGCAGAAGAAAAAGAGACACCAAGAATATTGAGAGAAGATGAAGGGTTGATTTTTGTATTGTTGAAGAATAAGGGATAGTCCGCTGGGAGATCCTGACGGGTAGATAGATGGAGAAATTGGGTTTTGGAAGCATTAAAGTTAACAAGGTTTTCTCTGCCCCAATTGGAAATAGTATTTAGATCAGAATTTAAGAGTTCTATGGCTTCATTACGTTTGTCGTTGAGGGATTGCTGGCTGGGGCGTTCTGAAAAACTAATGGAGTAGTGCAAGGTTGAGTCGTCTGCGTATGAATGGATGGGAATTAAGGTACAGTTAAGGAGATCATTTATAAATTAGAAAGAGAATAGGAGATAGGACAGAGCCCTGAGGAACACCGGAGTTTAGAGAGTGAGGAAGTGAACAATGGCCGTCCACAACCGCGGCTATGGAACGGCCGGAAAGGAAATTAGAGACAAAGGCACAGATGGAGGGATAGAAACCGAAGGAGGGTAGTTTAGAAATTAAAGATTTATGCCAGACTCTATCGAAGGCTTTCGATATGTCTAGTGCAATAGAAAAAGTCTCACCGAAGTCCCGAAAGGAGGATGACCAAGAGTTAGTAAGATATGAAAGAAGATCACCAGTAGAGCGACCCTTAAGGAAGCCATACTGGCGATCTGAGAGCAGATTATGAGAAGAGAAATGCTTAAGAAATTTGGAAGCAAGAATAGTTTCAAAAACTTTAGAAAGACAAGAGATAAGAGCAATTGGACGATAGTTGGAGGGTTGAGAGCGGTCACCCTTCTTTGGGACAGGTTGAATGTGAGCAAACTTCCAGCATGAAGGGAAGACGTTAGAGGATAGACAGAGACGAAAGAGTTTGCCTAGGCAGGGAGTCAGCACGGAAGCACAGTTTTTGAGAACAACAGGAGGAACACCGTCCGGACCGTACGCCTTATTAGTGTTAAGCCCAGAGAGGGTAGAAAGTACATCTTTAGAAGAGATTAGGATATTAGGCATAAGTAAGAGAGAGGAGGGAGGAATAGCACCGGAATCATCCAAGGTGAAGTTTCTAGCAAAAGTTTGAGCGAAGAGTTTAGCTTTGTCAGAGGAAGAAGTGATGGTTGTGCCATCAGAGTGGGAAAGGGGAGGGAAAGACGAGGAAGAGAAATTGTTGGAGAGGTTTTTGGCTAGATGCCAGAAAGCTTGGGAAGAGCTAGAGTTGGATAGTTCAGTGCATTTATTATTGATGAAAGAGTGTTTGGCAAGTCGAAGAACAGATTTGGCTTGATTCCGGGCAGAAACATATGAAGAATGAGAGTCTTGAGTTTTAAGGCGTCGGTACCGTTTGAATGCTTCCTCCTTATTGCGGACAGCAGTAGAACAGGCGTGAGTAAACCAAGATTTTTTAGCATTAGTCTGAGAGAAAGAGAATGGAATGTATGCTTCCATGCCCGATAGGATTACCTCGGTAATGCGTTCAGCACTCTCCGAGGGTCCTCGGCCATGGAAGCAGAAATCATTCCATGGGAAATCAAAGAAGTACTGCCGAAGAGCCTCCCAGTCGGCAGCGCCAAAGTGCCACAAGCGCCGCCGGCTAGGAGGATCGGGTGGCTGTACTGGAGAGATAGGACAGGTGACAGAGATAAGTTTATGGTCGGAGGAGCCCAAAGGAGAGAAAAGATCGACAGTATAAGAAGAAGGGTTAGAAGTTAGAAACAGGTCAAGAATGTTGGGCCGATCTCCGATGCGATCCGGGATACGGGTGGGTTGCTGAACTAACTGCTCTAGGTCATTTAGGATAGAAAAGACGTAGGCTTGTTCACCAGGTGGATCAGTAGTGTGAGAGGAGAGCCAATGGCGGTGGTGAACGTTGAAATCTCCTAAGATGGAGATTTCTGAGAAAGGAGAAATGGATAGAATGTGTTCCACTGTAGAGTTTAGATAGTCAAAGAATTTGGGAAAGTTGGTAGAGTTAGGGGAAAGATAGACAGCACAGAAATATTTAGTAAGAGAATGACAGGAAAGTTTGAGCCATAAAGTTGAGAATTCAGAGGAGTCGAAATCGGGAACACGAGAGCAAGTGAGTTTGTTGTGCACATATGCACAACATCCGCCTTTGGCTTTGAAACTAGGATAGAGAAAGTAGGAGGATACAGAGAAGGGGTTGCTGGATGTTGCTACAGACACCTGGGTTTCGGTGAGGATTTATATTTATCATATATTCATTGTTACTGAAAACTAAATCGAGAATATTATCACCTCTAGTCGGCGTATCTATGAATTGAGATAAAAAAATATCTTGTACTACCTCAATAAACTCCTTTGAATCAGAGTCGCCTATTTGTTGCTGCCAATCTATATTAGGGAAATTAAAATCCCCCATAATGCACACGTTGCTAAGCCTTGATGCTATTTTAATTTCCTCCCATAATGATGATCCGTCATTTCTACTCATATTTGGCGGTCTATACATAACTCCAATAACTAAAGTCTCACTACCTTCGTTAACTTCTACCCAAACACTTTCATTTTCATTATTTACTCTAATACCTGATTTAGTACAGCTTTTTAATGAACTGGCAAACACTGCTATACCGCCGCCCCTCCTACTTGTTCGGTCATATTTAAACAAACTATATCCCGGTATATCAAACTCTGCTAAAAAATGCCTGGTTTCTGTATTAATCCATGTTTCAGTTAGCGCTATTATGTCTATATTTTCTTTGCTAACCAGTGCTCTAAGTTCGTTCATTTTGTTACATAAACTACTGCAATTTGTATAATAAACCCTCAAACTATTACTTGTATTTGCAACTATTTTTCTATTGTTTTTAACTAATTTATTTTTACCTGTTGAACTACTGGACCTAGACCGAAAAGCTACGCTATCAGAATGTTCGTTATTACTATCAATTTCATGTGGCTGGGATTCTATTTTACTTACACACCTATGGTTTATTAACAAAACCCCGCAACAAACTTGTCGAGTGAGCTGGCTAAGGTCGAAACTCCTAGTCGAGAGAGATGTACTCCATCCTGGGCATACAGTTCATCCTTACCGTAGAAGAGGGTCCAGTTATCCAGGAATGGAATAGTATTTGCCTTGTAATACTTCTCCAGCCGGCTATTTACACCAATAGCCCTGGAGGACCATTCCTTCCTTACCCCTCTTCTTGGTAGGATACTGTGTACCACAGGAACTCCACCCTTCTCCTTGATCCTCTCCAACATTTCCTGGTACGTGGTGAGCAACTCCTCAGTCCTGCATTTCCAAATGTCGTTGCTCCCTGCGTTGAGGAAGATGATGGGGTCCTCTCCACTCGCTTCCATGACACCATCTAGCTTTTCTGCCACCTTCTCGACTCCGGCACCAGGCAGACAGACAACTTTACCAACATGTGTGTTAGTAGCCCTACCAAGGTATTTAACCATTGAATCCCCTACAATTAAAATAGACTTAGCTGTTTTCTGTTGCCGGCCTGTAGCAGAAGTAGTAGCAGCAGAAGTAGCTGCAGATTTCCTCCCCTCTCCTCTCACTGCCCCGCTGTAAGACGGGTCTCCTCCTTTCCCCCTTCACTGCCATCACATTCGTCATCCAGGGTGCTATACTTGTTTTTAACAGTTACATACTGCTTCTGGAAGGTTAATTTAATTCCTCTTGAAGATGCCACCTTCCAGGAAGAGTCCGGGTTTCCTACACCAGAGGCATTTTTGTTTTCCTCAAATGCCATCTTCAATGCTAAGTTCTCGTCCTTGAGAGATTGGACCTCGAGCTCAACATTCTCCAGCCTCTCTTGCAAAGCAAGACAAAGCTGGAGAACATGGGAAGAGGTGACAATCTCATCAGCACAAGCCATCACTAGGAATGTTCACCTCACTAGGGGATAAACAGGTATGTCACGAGCGGTCACTGGGTACGTCCTCACTGGTCAAAGGTCAGGAGCCTACTGATATCCCCTCTAACTCTGCATCTCTCTAACGAATGTAAGCCTAATTTCTTCAACCTTTCTTTATACGGAAGATTTCTAATATTATGGATCATTTTTGTCATTCTACGTTGTACTCTCTCCAATGAATCTATGTCCATTCTGTAATAAGGACACCAAAATTGAACAGCATAATCCATATGGGGTCTCACTAATGACAAGTAAAGTTTTAAGATAACATCAGCAGTTCTGTTACTCACACTCCTAGAGATGAACCCGAGAATCCTGTTTGCCTTGTTTCGAACGCTTATACACTGTTGTCTAGGCTTCAAATCATTGCTAACAAACACACCTAGATCTTTCTCACAATTCGAGTTTTCTAATTCCACATTAGCTAGTTTATATTTAACATTTGTATGCATTTTCCCTATCTTTAATACCTTGCATTTGTCAATGATAAACTTCATCTGCCAATTTACTGACCATTCGTGTAAGGTATCTAGATCCCTTTGGAGGCACTCTATATCTATCTGAATCAATTGTTCTCCCCATTTTGGTATCGTCTGCAAATTTACTTATCCTACTAGTTATACCTAAATCAAGGTCATTTATGTATATAACAAACAACAGAGGACCCAATACAGATCCCTGGGGAACACCACTTTTGACTGCTCCTCATTCTGACTTCGTACCATTTATGCTGACTCTCTGCTTCCTACCAATTAGCCATGACCTAATCCATCCCAACAACGCCCCACCTATTCCATGCGCCTCAACCTTTCTCATCAATCTCTCATGAGGGACTCTGTCGAAAGCTTTACTGAAATCTAAATATATTATATCATATGACTTGTCATTATCTACTGCTTCATATACCTCTGAGAAAAAACTAAGCAAATTAGTAAGGCAAGAACGTCCCTGAGTGAATCCATGCTGAGAAGAATTTATTAAATTAAATGTATCTAAGTGGTTTCTAATTTTGCTAGCAATAATTGACTCTAGTAGCTTTCCTATGATTGATGTAAGACTAATGGGACGGTAATTGGATGCTATTGATTTGTCACCTTTTTTGAAGATCGGAACTACGTTTGCAAGCTTCCAAGCTTCTGGAACTATACCTGTCTCCAATGACTTGTTAAATCAAAATGTTAATGGGTAACTTAACTCATCTCTGCATTCTTTTAATACTCTAGCATTTATTAGTGGCCCCTCCATCATTGACGAACATGCCTATTACATAAGGCATCCTCTTCAAACACTAATCCGCCGTAGTTTTGAATCTACCGCGCAGAGCATTTAAAAACTGAGGAGCCTTCATCATGAGCGCACGCGACCTCACTCATGGCTTCAGTCATTATGAATTGGGTTCTCACTACGAAAAAACTTCGTAAAAAATAAAAACAAAAAGAAAATAAGAATAACTATCCAATAAGCTTTCCATCATATCGTGGATGTACTTGTGTGGATCTCTGACCAGACGCTGATTCAGGCGTCATTCCTCCTTCTCTGCTCTGCGTTCAGCCTGCCCGGACGTGCCTCCCCACGCTCCGCTAGTTCCGCATTCGTTGCGTCCCTAGTGAGTTTTTTCTCATTTGTTTACTCCAGGATGTATCGAGTAAGGTTAGGATAGGCGTAGCAGGAGTGTCCTGGGCTGGTTGCCCGCAGTGCAGTGTATTTTGGGTCGAGTGTATGGGGCATCTATTTCAGATGTACCCTCGTGGTCCCGTTGTGGACATGTGAACTTTTTCACAGTTGAGTTAGTTTGTGATGCAGGCGGCTTTCACTACGCGTTAGTTAGTGCTGCCTTTTATCTTTCTGATGAGGTAAGCTTTGTTTCTGACGTTCCCAGCGTATTTTTCTTCACTTGGTGAAGTTTTTTCTGGGTCCCGAGTCAGTCTTCCCTTGGTCGGAAGTATGTGCTACGGTGGTGTGTTGGCGGTGGTTCCTGTTGTGATATTTCCAGTGTTTGTGTATATTTCAACTTTTATTATGCCGTCTACCTAGGCCTAGTCAGCCGCTCGTAGCTTTGCCGCATGTACTAGTGTTATTGTTTATTATTTATAAATATGCCCTACTGTGTCATGTGTTTCCGGGTTTTAGTTGTGTATTGGCTAATTCCTCGGACTATAATTGTTTCCTGGTTTAGTTGTGTATTGGCTAATTCCACGGATTATTGAGTGACCTTGGGTTTGTCGTGCGTGGCTCTCCTCGTGTTCTTGTTGTTCAGATGGTGTCTGTTCAGGGTGGGTTGCCTTCCGGCGGGGTTTTCTCGGTTTCACCATGAAAATCCCGGCCGCGAGCCGTGTTGGGCCACACGTGGTTGTTAACACTGGCTTGTTTCCCCGGCGTTGGGGTGTCTGTGGCTCTCCAGGACTGCGTCTCTGTGGGTGCCTGGTTTCAGGCCTCCTTTGATTCCCGGCGGGATGGCTGTTCCCATCTATAAAACGTTGTTCATGCGGACATACGTTATGTAGTTTTTCTACCCGGTTTTACAAAAAACCACATGAAAAACCTAGCTGTTGTTTTAGGATTTCCTCCCCGGCGATCTTTTACAAAGAAGTGGGGACAGGAACTTATGGGGTTAACGTTTGGACATCTCACCCGGCGGGTGCACCTGGGTAGGGTGGGATGAACGACTTATGTCTTTCAGTTAGTTAACCAATCCATTTTAAGTGATACTATGTGTATCGCCGCCTTTACTCTTACGGCGATTGAAGGTTCAAATTAGGTTATATATCGATTCTTCTCACCCGGCGGGTGCTCCTAGGTGGAGGAACTAAGGAATTTACAAAATTCGATTTCGATTTAACCACTTAATTTAGTGATACAATTAGGTATCGCCGCCTTCAAACTTACGGCGATGTTTTGTGACAATTCGTTAGACATCAGATCTCGTATCATCCTGCCCTGTGCTATTCTACTAAAATATTTCAAGGGCCGGCGTCTTTATGGGGGGTTGCTTTGTTACAAAATTGAATCTTGAGACAGTCACCACCACCAAGAGACTATAAGCGCCATGCTGGACCGTTATATTATATCAGAGGGTATTCTTCACTTTCTTTAACAAAAGATTTGTTTAGATTTTCTGAACCCCGCCGCGTAGCGAGCTGTGTTCTTTGTGTCATTACATCTCGCTACCCGGCGGGTTATTAAAACTTGTGTGCGAACATGTTGGGTTAACCTTATGAGCATTAATTCCTGGAAATTTTATTTTTTTCCAGAGCTGAGCTCCGGCGGACCAATACAGACCCGGCGGTAGTTTTCTCCCACCAGTCTTTGTCATGGCTACCGTGGCCCCAGTTTTTGCTTTGTGCACTACCCCTGCTTGTGCTGGTATCCCTATTTTTGCGCATACCCGTTGCATAAGGTGTGTTAAATGTCTAGACCGTTCAAGGGGTCTCTGGGTTATGCGTAATTGTTCTTTTTGCTCCCAATTAGCTATAAAGGTCCTTTGTGATAATGATAAGACCGCGGCGGTAGCGTTGAGAGAGGTTAGGCAACAGATGTCAGCCTACACTACCATTGTTGCGCATAAATCACTTCAATGTGACAACGTCCCACTTTGGGATAGATTGCTCTCCGAACACCCTCCCCCTAAACGTTCCTCTAGAGTCACGAGTATTAAGCCGGCGGAGACTGGTCAGGGTTCTGTATCTTCTGCTGCTACACCTAAACGCCCAAGAGAGCCTACACCCCCGGTATCCGCCTCCTCGTCTCGGGCGAGATCCCGGTCTAGGTCTCCTCTCAGACACCAGTCATCTAGTCGTGCCTCTTCACCGGCGAGTAAGAAGAGTAGGACGGAAGGTTCCACCAGTGGTCACGGCGAGGATTCCTCCAGATCTAAGAATAGTTCGCGGTCACACCGTAGCCATAAATCCTCTAAAAAGGATTCACATAAACGGAAGTCCTCTCGACATTCACCAACTTCTAGTGCATCTCATCGTACCTCTACCCCAGACAGAGTTTGTGTTAAGGCCCAAGAGTCCAGTGCAGCGCTTGTCCCAAAAGAGGATTTGCCACTTAATATTTTAACCCTGGAATTGGAAAGTTCAGGGGGTTCAGTAATTGAGAATGTTTCAGACTCTCAAGAGAGCGTAGGCCAGGGCCTCGGTGTTTGGCGGTTTGCTCAACCAGGGTCTGACCACCCACGTCCGACTCAAACGAGTCACACAGTAGCCGATGTCCACAGGGACGCGGCGATCCCATCCTCTATCCCAGACTTATCTTGGCAACAAGGTACCCCTGCCTCGGCGGGGTCTTCTCAGGAGGATCAGGAGGAGAAAGACGAAGTTTCTATAATTTCGGAGATGGAAGGACAAGGGTCAGGCTCAGGCTTGGACGCCGCACAGGATACTAATGATTCACCTGTAAGTTCTTCATCAAACCAGTTTGTTACGGCACAAGAAATTAATGGGCTGCTTACTCATGCTTTATCTAAATTTTTTGGCCAACAACAGGAAAACCCCACAATGGACTTGGGGGCTCCCAAGACAAGTTCTACGGTACGGCCTCTGATGACTTCGATTGATTTATCTAAGATCCCTAACCCTCCCACTCTGTTAACCTCAGGGATCACTAGGCCTGCTACGGCGGCATTGACAACTTCAAATGTCAGGGTCATAACGGATGTCAATCCACCCCCTCTAGACAAAGCGCCTCTTAGAAAGGTAGCTATGCCCTTACTTTATGGGCCAGACGAGTCATGGGTTCTTTTGAACTCCTCTAAACCAGAGCTTGCCCAACCTACTTTGTCAGGGGAACTCCCGGTACCGCGTGAGTGGGTCATCCAGGGCAATAAGTCAAAGAAATTAAGGGCCGTGGATACTTTGGGTAATGTTCTGGACGTAAACATCAAGGCTATACCTAGTTATTATCACCAAGATTATTTTGTGTATGCTTCTAAGCCTGCTTTACCCCCTGCCTCAGCTTCAAAACTATTTTCAGACTGGTCTAAGCTGGATGGGTTTAATGATATTAAGACTCTGTCAGCTCTAACTCCTGAACTAGATTTACAGACCGTCACAGACGACGCAGCTAATCCAGTTTTGAAGGTGGGACAGTTGGGACCAGGACCTTGGGTAGATTGGGAGGTAGAGGCTCAAAACTTTGCAACCACTTTCACTTCTAAATCTTCCCACCAGATACCTCAGGATACTCATTCATGGTTCTCCATGCCGGTGGGTTCTGCCGGCGGAGTCCCGTCAGCTTTGTTTTCATTTCTAGCTGCCCCTAAGATTAATCTTTGTGAGCTGAAGGACCCGTTCACTACCCCTACCCCTACTCACCTAGACAGAGAATTTAGGCTACGGGGAAAAGCTTTTCGCCTGTTCTCGCAGTACATAGTATCTCAGCAGGTGGCTAAGTCTTTACTACGGTCCACTCAGGCAATCGCAGATGCGGATGCTCGAAGATCGGTTGAGTTATCCCGGCGACTGATTCTTCAGTCGTCAATCCAATCCTTGGGTGACATACGTACCGCCTTGCTTGAGGCGGTACGAGCACGACAAGATCTTAGGATGTCGTTAGTTCGCAAGCTACCTGATCGCATTGCTAATCAGGTGGTTATGTCACCAGTGCTTACTCCCTCTTTAATGACCCCTGAAGTGTGGCGAACAGTGTTCAATATGGCACAGGCCGTTAAGCACAGTCCCACCCCCTCTAAGAAACCTGCATTTAACTTCCCCAAACCCAGGCCTACTACTAAAGCTCAGCCAGGGGGATCTAAACCTTTTCTTCCGCCTAAGTCCTCCCACTCCCCCCAGGGTCAGTACAGGCATAGACAGAGTAGGTTTTCAGGTCAGAGAGGACGCGGCCAAAATAAACCAGGTCAGGGCCAGTCTTCGGCCAACACCAGCCAGCCGGCGAAGCGTCCAGCACCAACCCCACCATCAAAAAACTAAAGTCTCTCTCACTCCCGGCGCCTACCTTAAGGCCGGAGGAACCGAGGGTAGTACAGCCGGCGAACCCTTGTCTGCTAACTGGGTCGTTCCGAACGTGTCACCAAGCATGGCCGTTAAACACTTGGGCACGGATGGTGGCACGCAAAGGCATCACTTGGCAGTGGCTCCGGCGACCTCGATTACGTCAGCCGACAACGGCGAATTTTGTTTCTTTAGAGGTGGAGTCACTAGCCCAGGAAATGATTGCCAAGAATGTCATCATCCCGGTCCCCCAAATTACCCTGTATTCACGTCCAAACTATTTTTGGTTCCCAAAAGGGACAGTGTTCAGATGAGGCCGGTCGTAGACCTGTCTTATCTGAATCTTCACATTCACAACGAATCTTTCAGAATGTTAACAGTACACCAAATCAGGCTAACACTTCCGCCGGGAGGTTGGATGTGTTCACTAGACCTGACAGACGCCTATTGGCACGTATCGGTCAACAAAAGATTTCAAAGGTTTTTGGCCTTACGGATCAGGCACCAAAATTTTGTTTTTCAGAGGATGCCGTTCGGCTTGAACCTGGCACCTCGATTATTCACAAAACTAGTCCGGCAAGCCCTGATGCCATTGTTAAAACAAGGGATCAGAGTGTTGTGGTATCTGGACGACTGGCTGGTGGTGGCAGAGACACAACAATTATGCATAAAACATGTCAATATCATTTTAAATCATGTCAAAACTCTAGGCTTCAAGGTAAATCTGGTAAAGTCAAACCTTGTTCCCTCACGAGTAATTCAGTGGATAGGGCTGGTCTGGGACACCGCCGCTCTCACTCTGAGTCAGAGTGTGGACAATCGCAACAGGTTTCGCAGGAAACTGTTCAGGTTTCTTCACAGTCTGACTACGACGCGAAGGGTCTGGGAGTCTCTGGTCGGCTCTCTCAACTGGATTCAACTAACTGTCAAGTTGGGCCGGTTGAAAGTAAAACGATTAATATTGGAAGGCAACAAATATTTCCCGCTCTTACCGGCGGGAAAATTATGGCCCATCCCGAAATTAATCCACACCTTACTAGCGGTCTGGGCGAAGAGGGAAACATTGCACTCAATAATGTCATGGACCTCTCCTCCACCAACGGTATGGGTAGACACGGATGCGTCAGGCACAATAGGGTGGGGATTTCAGTCAAATCAGGGGCACCAGGGTCAGGGGCTTTGGTCCCACTTAGAAATCTCTCACATCAATGTCAAAGAATTACTAGTCCCCTTGTATTTCCTTCAGGCTCACGGCCCGGCGTTACGGGGCAAGTCGGTGGCCTTCAGAATGGACAATCTGAATGCAGTCCACTGTATTCAGAAACAAGGGTCAACGAGGTCAACGAAGTTGCTAAACGTGTCGGAAGAGATTTTTGCTCTAGCCAACAGTCTAGATATTTATCTTCACGCATCTTATCTCCCAGGCGTAGCGAACGTCTGGGCAGACGCTCTGTCCCGGAGACAGAGCACGACAGTAGAATGGGAGCTCAAGCAACCCATTTTCAACCTAATGATTGCAGAGCTCTCCCATCCACAAGTGGATCTTTTTGCGTCCGAGGAGACTCACAAACTCCCTCTATACCTCACCCGCCGGGCGAAAACGCCGGCAGGGGGGCCAGACGCCCTAGTGACAGACTGGAACAGATGGAGCTCCATCTATCTGTTTCCACCGCCAGATGCGTCACTAATGTGCCACGTAGTGAACAAACTACGAGATTATCGAGGCTTAGTCTCGCTAATCGCGCCACTGTGGCCGGCGCAGTTGTGGTACCAGCAATTGAAAATGTGGTGCCCGGACCCGGTATCGCTCCCGGTCGGGTATTTCCACTTAGACACGATTGGCAACCTAGCGACCTCGCTGACTTTTGCATTATGGACATTCAGGAGGCCAAGTGGCTAGCACCATACGGTAGAGATGTGACCAATAAATTACTCAATCAATATACTCAGTCTACAAAACGACAGTATCAATCACATTGGCAAGCCTTTACTTCTTGGATCGTTAGGACAGAACAAACTGTACCCTCAGTGGCATTAGTTTTTAATTATTTGAATTATCTGTTTGAGCAGAAACGTTTATCTGTGGTAACATTAAAAAATCACTTAACTGCGATTAGAGTGCCCTTTTTAGACCTTACGGGTCTTTCCATACCGGTAGCGGAGGAAACAGGTTTTATGAGAGCATGTTTTAAACTCCGCCCACCTCCCCGTCAGCTCATGCCTACTTGGTCTCTGGACAAAGCTTTGTCTTTGCTTCACTCTCGTCTGTACCAAAATACTGCAGACTTTGCATTACTCTTAAAAAAGGCGGTTTTCCTTTTGGCTTTGGCCACCGGAAACAGAGTGTCTGAGCTGGCGGCGATGAGCAACACACCTAATTGTCTTAGGTTTGGTAGACTTAATGAATGTATTTCCATTGCACCCTCCCCAGGTTTTGTAGCCAAGAATGAGCATAGTGCACACATGTTTTCTGAGTTCACGGTGCCGGCGTTAAAAAGGGGAAAGGTGCATCATAATCTATGTCCAGTGTAAGCTCTAACCAAATATTTGAGAGTAGCTCCTCGAAACCCCCAAGGTGCTTTATGGGTAGCAAGTACGGGTAAACGCTTACTTAAACGGCGATTAGCCTCTCTTCTGGTAGAAGTCATTAAAGAAAGTAATCCCGGCGTTGTGGGTCGGGCCCACGATTTACGCAAATGGGCAGCCTCTTTACGTTTCCTGAAAAAAATTTCAGTCGAAGACATAGCGTCCACGCAGTTGTGGGCGTCTAATCATACGTTTCTGTCTAGATACTTGTCAGTTGCTCTAGACAAACCTTCCTTACTATGTATAGCTTTAAGGCAGAGGGTCTAGGTGGCCCTGCAGTCACTTTTGTTTACTTTCACGGGAAAGGGGGGGGGGGGGGGGGGGTGCAGTCAGTTGACATAGGACACCCTAGACCCCGCCGGAGTATGAGAGCTGTGATACAATTTAAGGTTAAAATGTGATATGAAAATTTCTCAGTGAGAAATTGTGCTAGTACAATGTTAAGTACAAAACAACGGTGTTGTTAGAGTAGTTTAGCTGCGAAAGCAATTTAATATTAGAACAATGGAGTTCCTTTGCAATTTATCTCCAAGTTTATGTTGGGGTTTATTATGTGCACATATAAACTTATAACTTGTTATTTTTTGTCACCACTCGTTGAGTGGGGTGCCTTTGTAACTACAGATCTGTGTTCAGAATCTTCAGGGTTACCCATTTTTTGTCAGGCAGGCTTCTTTGAAGCACGCACCTGCCTGAACCCCCTTTGTCTTGTATTTTTTCGGCCTACGCCGTTGTTAAATATATTTTCAAAAGTAAGAATACTATGTGGTTGTTTTTATTATCTGCTTTTCTAGAGTTATGATATGATTACGAATGTCCCCCTCCAGTCTTAGAAATCAGGCATGTTCGTCAATGATGGAGGGGCCACTAATAAATTATAGGTTTGACTCCTGTAAGGAGATAAAGAAAACCTAATATTTAGTAGTGGCCCCGTAATCATTGACGACTGGGGCCCTCCCGACCGTCCCCTTCCCATTCGTTGATGTATTGAGGATTTTGGTTTACTTGATATGTCAGTGAAGGAGGAATGACGCCTGAATCAGCGTCTGGTCAGAGATCCACACAAGTACATCCACGATATGATGGAAAGCTTATTGGATAGTTATTCTTATTTTCTTTTTCTTTTTATTTTTTACGAAGTTTTTTCGTAGTGAGTACCCAATTCATAATGACTGAAGCCATGAGTGAGGTCGCGTGCGCTCATGATGAAGGCTCCTCAGTTTTTAAATGCTCTGCGCGGTAGATTCAAAACTACGGCGGATTAGTGTTTGAAGAGGATGCCTTATGTAATAGGCATGTTCGTCAATGATTACGGGGCCACTACTAAATATTAGGTTTTCTTTATCTCCTTACAGGAGTCAAACCTATAATATACCTCATCAGGACCAGGCGATTTATGAGGTTTCAGTCTGTCAATTTCCTTAAGCACATCATTTCTACTTATAGTAACCGTACTTAACCTATTTTCTATACTATCGCTATATACCTTACGGACTTCTGGAAACTGTGCCAAATTTTCATTAGTGAAAACGGAAAGAAATTGACTATTTAATGTACTGCACATTTCTAAATCATTTTCTGTCATTTCTCCTATCGAAGTTTTAAGGGGACCAATTACATCTCTAACCTTGGATTTATATAGTTGGTAAAAAGCTTTAGGATTATTTTTTGAGTCATTGGCAACCTTAATTTCATAATTTCTGTTTTCTTTCCTAATATCCGTTTTTACCTGTCTTGATAGATTCTGATAGTAAGCAAGTAGGTGAATTTCGCCTTTCCTAATGTGTCTATATATTCCTCTCTTTTTTCCTAGAAGATCTAATAGTCTATTATTCATCCATTTGGGTTGGTTCTGTGTTGATCTAAATTTTCTTTCGGGTATGTATTTATTTTGTGCATTGAATACTGACTTGATAAAATTATCGTATGTATCTACCAAGGTTGACGTCTCTTCCTGACTTAAGATGACAGGTGCCTGAGAAGGGGTACACTCATTTGGACACCTGGATCGACTTAATTTTTTGACCATAGGGTCAGCTAATAGGGCTCTTCTTAACCCACCATAATTGGCTTTTCTAAAGTCAGGTATTAATGTTGTATTCTCTCTGGTATTACCTTTCCATTGTATATTAAAATACACAGAATTGTGGTCACTATTTCCTAGGTGGTCCCCTATCTCTAGATTATTTACCATATGTTCATTGTTATTGAAAACTAAATCGAGAATATTATTACCTCTAGTCGGCGTATCTATGAAATGAAATAAAAAACTATCTTGTACTACCTCTATAAACGCCTCAGAATCAGAGTCTCCTATTTGATGCTGCCAATCTATATTCGGAAAATTAAAATCCCCATAATGCACACATTGCTAAACCTTGATGCCATTTTAATTTCCTCCCATAATGACGTTCCATCATTTCTACTCATATTTGGCGGTCTATACATAACTCCAATAACTATGGTCTCACTACCTTCGTTAACCTCTACCCAAACACTTTCATTATCGTTATTTAGTCTAATACCTGATTTAATACAGCTTTTTAATGTACTCCTGACAAACACTGCTATACCGCCACCCCTCTTACTTGTTCGGTCATATTTAAACAAACTATATCCTGGTATATCAAATTCTGCTAAAAAATGCCTGGTTTCTGTATTAATCCACGTTTCAGTTAGCGCTATTATGTCTATATTTTCTTTGCTAACAAGGGCTCTAAGTTCGTTCATTTTGTTACATAGACTCCTATCTATCTATCTATCTATCTATTGCCTGACGCCGCGATCCCCGAAGGGGTGGCCACGAACGAACCGCCCCCATGCACCTCTGTCCCCAGTCAGTCGACGCCCCTCCCCCCAACCAGCACCGCCTTCGTTCATGTAGTTCCTCACTCCATCCTTCCACCTCATATTCGGTCTACCTCTCCCCCTCTGTCCCTCCACCTCGCTCTCGTACACCCTCTTAGTCATTCTCTCGCTTTCCATACGTTCCATATGGCCGAACCATCTCAAGTTGTTCCTTTTCACACTTTCCAGCACATCTACCTCCACACCACACCTCCTTCTTACTTCCTCATTAGTCTGTCTATCCCTCCATGTAACTCCGCACGCACTCCTTAAGTAATTCATTTCTACTGCTCTCACTCTTGGTCTGAGTCTCTCAACCAACGTCCATGCTTCGCTTCCGTAAGTCAGTGTCGGGATTACCACACTGTCATGCAAGGACTTCTTCACTTCCATACTGACCACCCTATTTCTTGTTACTGCTTTTAGCGTTCCTACAACCCTCTTCCCCTGTTGTACCCTCTCCCGCACCTCTTCATCCATAGTCCCATCTTTACTCAACACACTGCCCAGATACTTAAAAGAGTTGACGATCTCCATAGCCTGACCGTTCAGCTTCACCTCACACTCTGTGACTTCACCCCTTTCGAAGACCATAACCTTGCTCTTCCCCGTATTTACCTTCAAATTCCGTTTTTCGCACACTGTTCCAAACTCATTTACCAGACCCTGCAACTCCCATTCATTATCACTCATCAGAACTGTATCATCCGCAAACAGCAGTATAGGTAGCTTCCACTCAATTCCCTCCCTTTTCAGCGATACACCAACATCCACTGCTCTTGATAGTATTTCTTTCATGACTCCATCCATATATACAGTAAACAACCACGGGGACATCACACACCCCTGTTTCAAACCAACATTCAGGTCAAAGAACTCGCTCTGCTCACTCTCCACACGTACTGCCGCCTTTGCACCCTCATACATGCTCTTCACTGCTTTCAGCAACTTGCCCTCTACTCCGTATATTCTAAGTACTTTCCACAAACCTTCTCTATCCACTCTGTCATAGGCCTTCTCCAAGTCCATAAAGGCAACATACACCTTTTGTTTCTTCTCCAGATACTTCTCCACAACACAATTCAGGGTAAAAATCTGATCTACACATCCTCTTCCCTTCCTAAAACCTCCCTGCTCGTCGCCTATCCATTTCTCCGTTCTCACTCTCACTCTCTCAATCACTACCCTACTGTATACCTTCCCTACTACGCTTAGAAGACATATTCCTCGGTGGTTACCACACACTCCTCTTTCCCCTTTGCCCTTATATAGGGGGACTATTATGCCAGTCTTCCAGTCATCGGGTGCACTCCCCTTCTCCCATGCTAGTTTGCACATTTTCCATACCCATTCTATCACTATCTCACCACCATACCTCAACATTTCCCCACACACTCCATCTGTTCCTGGTGCTTTCCCCTTCACTCTTTTCATGGCTTCCCACACTTCTGACCTCCTGATCCCCACCTCCTCCTCCACTACTTCTCTTCTTCTCCCTCCCATACCATATCCAGCTATGTTTGCTGGCTCTTCATTCCTTTCATTTAGCAACTCACTGAAGTACTCCCTCCATCTTTCGACTCTCTCTTGCTTCTCGGCTAGCATTCTCCCATTCTTATCTTTCACACCCTTACTGTTTCCCTTGCTACCTTCCCTAACTTTCTTGACTTCTTTCCAGAACAGTTTCTTACTCTCCCTCCATTTTACACTCAGATTCCTTCCAAATTCCTCATCTACTCTTCTCTTACTTTCCTTCACTACTCTCTTCACCACCCTCTTGCTCTCCACGTACCTCGCTCGTTTCTGTCTCTCGGAATCTTCATTCCCTCTACTACCCAACCACTCTCTATAGACTCCTACAGTTTGTGTAATATACTCTCAATTTACTTCTTTTCTTTATACCTAATTTACCTTTATTTCTAACGACATTTCCATCTTCCGTTGCACCATCACTACTATCATTTACAATATAGTCATCATTTTTAGCATGAGACTGAATATCCTTATCGCTTTCGCCTGACGCTAAAATTGTTCCATTTAACCTCTCATTTACACATTTACTAATGCTTACTGTCAGACATATTGGTTACCTAAGGACTAGCACATAATAATATTGGTGATAATTGGATGGACCCAACTGAGTTATTAGGAACATAAGATAACCGATATATGCAGCACGCCTACTGGTAGTACTGGGCCAAACGAGGCAGTTACTGTTAATTTCTACTTACCGACGGTTCTAACTTCTCCCACTACAACTTATATCCCCTACAGTTCATCTATTATATAGCTAACTAAGAACTTCTCCCACACCAATCTATATCCCTTACAATTCATCTATCTAATAATTGATTAAGAGCTTCCATACCACTATCAACTCTACTACTATCTTCTGTGAACCCACTGTGTATGATGTCCCTGTCCAAACCCTGAAAACGGTTCCTGTTAACCTTCATCACCTCTGCTCAGTGTTCCCAATTTAGCTACTTCCCTAGAGGTATTTACTTCGGTCTAACAGCAATTATTTACATTTAGCTACATGCATTCTAGCGATATTCTAGAGATTTTATCCATTTGGAGCAATATTCTAGAGGTCGTGGTGATATTCTAGCGATTTTCGGCATTTTTCTACTATGTAGCATCCTTCCAACGAGTTTTAAGAATGGATCTAGCGGCATTTAGTGATTTGATTTGGTAACCCTGTCTCTGCTTTTTTAAATAGTTACACCTGCAATAAAGAAGGGAGAGCATTAACCGTAGATTTGTTTGCTATCTGCAATGTGGGCAGTTTCAGGCGAAATCATATTTAGAGATGTTGAGCTATGGAACTTTACTATTGCTCGTTTATAATAATTTATAAGAAATATATTAATTGTTCATGCACTGAAAACACTTATTATCGTTAATGTTACCTAAACTAAACCCAAATATCAATATCGGCTCTCTATAGGGTTTTATGGGTCATGGCAATTTATCAGAGTTTATTTGATTAACATTCGAATTCTGTATTGCGTGGAAGGGTGGTACCGTTTACATATCACATATACAGTATACTGAAAACAATGCAATTACATTATTTGAGGAAGCACTTTATTAACAAAGTTTCGCTTATTATTTCAGTTTATGTTAAGGGGGGATGGGCGTATTTTATTTGCTCATTCATGTATATATATATTTATTTGTTTTAGTTTCCTCCCTAAACCTCCATCAAACTTTAAAAAAAAAATCTGCCCAAGACCCTCCTTCAAGATAATTTTTTTACATTTATCGATAGAAAAATGACAACACAGAACACTTAATACTCCACTGCCAAGCATTTGCCCATCACAGACATAACTTCAACATCACTTCAATCAGAGATCTCTGAACTTGGGCCTACTACAAAAACAACAACAAGACCTAACATTGCCTGCGGAGGATGGCCGTCGAAGGGTAAATCCTTTTTTAAAATCCCCCTCACAGGTAGGAGGCACACTGGCCAATCAGAAATGAGGGTGTGTGGTGCCAATACCAATCACAGTTAATCTATTCATGATAGAAAACATAAACGATTATAGCCACGGCGGTCGAGTGGAGAGCACACTCGCGTGCGAATCTGCTTGACCTGGGTTCGATACCAGCCAAGGCGGACATTTAGTGGGTGTGGTAGTACGTCCTAGCATGTATATCATATTTGCACCCAGTCGGGGGACACCTCGACGACGTATACAGACTAATAACACTCATACCAAAGCCATTCCAACAGCTTACTCTATCTATAACACCCCTTCTCTGCTATCTACACTTTCCCTGCCTAGTGTAGGCCTTCTGTCTGATGACGTAATGGGATTCCAAATGTAAGAGAACACAGTTTATATGTACGTACATTTTGTGCAACAAGTAAGTGTCCATTTTTACAGTGTAGAGAGAACGGTGAACATTTAATCTCCACCACACTTCATATTGCTGAAGTAATGGAAGGCAAATATGTAAGAGGAGTTGTTGTGTATGTGCCGTATCCGTATAAGCAATTGCCAAAACAGTGAGAATAAGCAATATCTCAGAGACCTTGCAATCCCTTCCAAGGGCAAAAATATTTACTGAAAATAGAACCTACATGCACGCGCGCACACACACACACTCGCACACCTATATCTGCACACACACACACACACACACACACACACACATACGGTAACACACACACACACACACAAGCGGTGGTGTGTTTATCGGTACAAACGTTAATTATGCATGCTTACGAGTAAAAATTTTCGATTTTTGAACCTAAATTAAACTATCTAGTTCAAACTTAACCTAACCTAACTTAACCTAACCTTACTTACCTAACCTAACCTAAAACACTCCATTTGAACGTGTTTTAAAGAGGTGTTAAACTGTCGCCACAAACCTCATGTACCTGCAAACCTACAAAATTTTGTACCTTTAAGCACACCACCGCTTGTCCACACACACACACACACACTCGAGAAAACCCCTTAGATTATAACCTGGTTTAGCACAGTCATTGCAAAATGTGCACAGCATCACTCACGATCTCTTTAACCTCTTCAATCTAATGACGCCAATTTGTACTAGATACCTCCTGACGATGTTATTCAACTAAGGACAGAGAAGTTCGAGGGTTAACACTCTCTGATCCGACGTCTTGTGAGTTACTATGATATTTTGTATAATTATTACACATGATTTTGCTTGTTTTTGCCATTTTCGAGCAATGAATTTTAGTTTGTCCCCTAGACTAACATAAACGCCATCCCAGACTTCTTCTATGTTAACAAATAATGCCCACACAGACCCCCTTCAAGCTAAACTTGTAAATGTTTTTGACAGTTACCGGCTCGATATTGCTATCCCAGAAAAAAATCGACACTTGAATGAGGTGAAGCGTCTCATTATCGCCAAACTAATGAGGTGAAACGTCTTAAAATCTTCAAACTAATGGAACGAAACAGAGGAAGTTCAAAAAGACCCCCTTCGAACCAAATTGGGCTTATGGAGATATTGTGTAGCTTTTTTTGTTTTATTCGTAGAGCTTCCCAAACTAAGTAGGCTATATCCTCTGACAGTAGCAATAATACAGTAATTAGGTCGTCGGATTATTGAAGGGGTTAATCCGCTCTACTAACCTCCATTATTCTAAACAGAGAGAGAGAGAGAGGGGGTAGATTCTATTCCTTTGTCATCGTGTTCACTCTATTCTCGTTGTGTCGTAAGAGATGCCATCTTTCTCTCAAGTTCATCAGTTTCAATATACATGTAATTGTCAGAGGGTTCAATGGCATTGTGTCAAGGTCACACACATCCACACACAAACACTTACACTCCCACACACATACACTTGCATACAAACACTCACACATAGGCTACACTTACACATACACACACAATTACACTTAAGCTTACACATATAAATAGATAGATAGATACTTATTTACTCCAAAATATATAATACAATTAAAAGTACAAAATTATAATCCAATCGTAAATCATAAAGACAGAAAATACAACAATGCGATGGCCCAGCAAATTAATACATTGATATAGGCTTCGTTTTAAGTGTAAACACATAATTACTAAAGAGTCATGCATGGGCATTAATACGAACATTAATTTATAATTCAAAACGCACCATACTAAGTTTATGCATAGGCTACTGCCCAGTTTATTAAAAAGGAAAGTTAGAATATCAAGTGGTGAAAGTAATATTGTATATACCTGATGTAGCTAATAAGCATATAAGGCAAGAATTTTATGAATAATCTTGCAAGCAGTTACAGACTTAGTGCCTTACACATACACACGCACACTAGCAAGTACATACACACACGCACGATAGCACTCACACACACACATTTACACAAACACAGACACACACTATGACACACACACACACACACATACACACACACACACACAGCCTACACATCTCACCAATACAAAGTGCATCTGCGTATGTACTTGGGGGGAAGCCAGGCACCTCACGGTCGCCAAAGGTCGCATGTGATCTCGTTGGTAATGTAGAATAAGTATTGTACTGTACCTAGGTTTAAGAAAAACTCTGTAGATTTTCAGCCTCAGGGCTGCAATGAACAATAAACCAACACTTATTACTGTTATTATTATTATTATTATTATTATTATTATTATTACACACACACACACACACACACACACTATAGCCTATTAAATATACTTAAGCCATAAATCACGACCCCTAACCTCTCCTAATAGTATAGGACTTAAACAATCGAGTTGATAATTCCACCATTTGGGCAGTCAAACAGTAAACATAAATGTGGAAATTAACAGCCCTTATGCTCCTGGCCTTGTCGTTGTGAATAGACTGTAGTTGACTGTACATTATCGAGGCTCATTCCAAGTTGATTAGGAACAGAACATATAGTGTTTTAGCAAAGATAAGAGCAATAATTATTCATCTATTTCTAGATAACAGCCAGACGTCCATTTAACCCCTTCAGCACGATCATCACGATGACGCCTATTTACCTATTATCCTGACAAAAGTTAAACGATATTATGCAGTTTAAGAAGAACCTATTTTATTTAGAGGGTTTATCGAGATCATAATTAAGGAATTTGAAGGTAAATGCGGGGAAGAGCAAGGTTATGGTCTTCGAAATGGGTGAAGTCACAGAGTGGAGGTGAAGCTGAACAGTCAGGCTATGGAGATAGTCAACTCTTTTAAGTATCTGGGCAGTGTGTTGAGTAAAGATGGGACTATGGATGAAGAAGTGCGGGAGAGGGTACAACAGGGAAAGAGGGTTGTAGGAACGTTGAAAGCAGTAACAAGAAATAGGGTGGTCAGTATGGAAGTGAAGAAGTTCTTGCATGACAGTGTGGTAATCCCGACACTGACTTACGGAAGCGAAGCATGGACGTTGGTTGAGAGACTCAGACCAAAAGTGAGAGCAGTGAAATGAATTACTTAAGAAGTGCGTGCGGAGTTACATGGAGGGATAGACAGACTAATGAGGAAGTAAGAAGGAGGTGTGGTGTGGAGGTAGATGTGCTGGAAAGTGTGAAAAGGAATAACTTGAGATGGTTCGGCCATATGGAACGTATGGAAAGCGAGAGAATGACTAAGAGGGTGTACGAGAGCGGGGTGGAGGGACACAGAGGGAGAGGTAGACCGAAAGAGAGGTGGAAGGATGGAGTGAGGAAGTATATGAACGAAGGCGGTGCTGGTTGGGGGGAGGGGCGTCGACTGACTGGGGACAGAGGTGCATGGGGCGGTTCGTTCGTGGCCGCCCCTTCGGGGATCACGGCGTCAGGCAATAGATAGATAGATAGATAGATAATTACCCCTTTGAGTCCTAGTGGTAGATTATAAGCTAAAGAATATTGTCTAATGGTAACCAGAATAAAACAAATATTGCGTCATCGTACTGAAGGAGTCGACAATGATATCTACTGTTGTTATGGCATGTTCTAAAAGAACGAGGTATATTCTGATTGCTCTTCCCACTCAGGGAATGAGGCAGTTATATTCAACTTAGGATCTCTCGACTGGGCGAGAACTGACCCAACTTCTCTAAACACCACACAAATAACAGACAATCAACAATAAACACAATGAAAGATTACAATTATAATTATTCTTATCAAAACAGGTAGCATCAATATTTAATATCGTCTCTAATGGTCACGCAGGACTCGTATATAAGGAATGGTTAGGTAAAATAATCGGAGACAATCGGTCTTAACACAAATAAATCGTCCTTATAATATGGCAGAGTATGCACGAGAATAAGTAATTGGAAATACAAATACTGAATCAAACTGAATGACAACAGCGTAATAACGCTCAAAAGTAATATGAAGGACGAACTTAAAGTAACACACAAGTAAATTATTAACCCAGCAAGTGCGAATCTCCTTATAAGAGTTTTACCGCTGGGCTGCGGAACTTCTCATATAATCCAAGGCCTAAAAAAAAAACATTTAAATCAGCCCCATATCTTTGTTTTTTGTTTGTTTTTTGTATTGCCCCTTGGCCATGCCAAATATCACTCCTCCACATCCCCTCCTTCTCCCCCCCCCCCCCCCTTCAATTATCACCTTTTCTCCCTGTTATTCCCTTATTCTTAGGTATATTTTCGTGCTAACATTAGCGAGTTGCTAGCAGGGCGTGGTCATCTGTGTTACCAAGTGTGAGAAAGAGCGAGAGAGAGACTACCACGCAACAGTGTCTCTCCAGCCTTCTTGACGGCTGGCTGGTTGGCAGGTTGCCTCAGCCATAAGTTATGTAACTCCCGGCCTCTATCGCCGATTTTGACCATCCAAACGCTGTTTCCACTTGTTTTATTGTTGTAACAGGTTAATACCTTTATAATCAACGTAAAATAGGCGCATATGGATAAGTATTAATGATATTTATGGTACGATGACGAATTGAGTTTAGGAAACAGTCTAAATACCTCCGCACAGGGAGGGGTGGCCAATACCCTACCTACGCAGCGGAGAGGTTAAATAGATTTCAGTAAATAAACGACGTCTTTATGAATGTCTTTTCAAACTTAATAAAAGTATCTTGAAATATTATTTATCAACTCAAACATACAGTCTATATCAATAGACTTAAAAGCATAACTCTGTGACGAGACTCACTATTATTATATAAACCTGAGTGACAGGAACGCATAAACTCAGATCCGCAACAAGACTTCTCAAATAATATGTAAGGTGTGGATATGTGTTAATAGAGTAATAATATATATATATCTCCTCTCCAGCGAGTTGCAGGAGCTCGGACTCGAGGAAGTACTGTATGTATATATATCACCGGCATAAGATAGGCATGGTATGTTTCCCAACAAATAGGATAACGGATGGCAAGGAGAAGGGAAGACGTAAAGCACGTTTTTTTAGTTTAATTACGCAACACTTCAGGAGAATCTTTGCAATCTGGGTCTAAGCCCTCACGATAATCACTGTTACCACTACAAGAAACACAGAGGCACTTAACACTTTTGTTGCGGCACTTTTTCATATGACAATTGCTTGGTCACTGCACTGTACCATACGGAGGTTTTGGACTAAAAGTAACCTTCATTCCCTGCAAATTTTCATGTATAAACAAGAGCTAAAACGTATTTCAATGGTAAATCCTTGAAAGCAGAGGAATAGACCTTTCCAATGACACCTGAATCATGTCTGTACGACCACTGGTTGCCGTGCAACGATATTGCACAGGTGACGCTAAATCGGTAAAAAATAGCGAGTTTGAGCGGTTTTCGCTATTCCCGAGTCTGTAAGGGAGTTGGAGATGTCTCTCACTGCCACTAGTGATGGCCCAGACACGGTGGGCGGTGGATGGGACGGTCCCGCGCTGCTTATACTCGCTCGCCTGCCTCCCAGTCCTTGTTCAAGGCAGAGTATTAAACCTGAACATTACATAACGCGTGTATGGGCGTAGCTATCCACTGTATCCAGGACTTCGACTCAACCTCAACACCAGTGCCCGTGCATGTTCTCCTAGTACATGCACGGACACTGGCGTTGAGGTTGAGTCGAAGTCCTGGATACAGTGGATAAGGAGAACATGCACGGGCACTGGCGTTGAGGTTGAGTCGAAGTCCTGGATACAGTGGATAGCTACGCCCATACACGCGTTATGTAATGTTCAGGTTTAATACTCTCGGGCACTTATGTCACTTCTCTCGATCATGGGCTTGGATCTGGCCCAAATAATATCAACAGGCGCCTGGCTATATCACTTCTCCTTCTGGGTGTCCGGCTGGTCCTTCTACACTCGCTCGCGTCGTACCTGTGTGGGAGAACTAACTTTTCCCCTACCGAAGGATTGAACAGAGTCTTCCCCGGTGTTGGAGGCAAGTTAGCAGGGTTAGTCGTGACTCATGAACTGACACACACTTGCCTTACCTCGTCATTAGAACTAGACAAAAGGGGGCAGGAGTGAGACGGTTCAGGAAATCTAGGGGCGTCTTTGATACAGATATTATGTTGAGTAGTGACTCTGGCCTTAGAGGCTTTGGGCTGCTTCACTTTCTCAACACCAAGTTCGGCAATATATATTCTAGACCTTTGGGGGTCACAATATATATTTGACTTGTTAGTTACTCTTAGATTGCTTAATAGATCAATTACCCTGTTGGTATTGTGGCTTTCCCAGTTGTAGAGGAACTGTTCGCGACCATTGGTATTGTAGCCTTCTGGTTCTGAATGTCCCATTTGAGTATTATAACAAACTTCAGAGTTATTACTTGTCCTTTCTAACCTAGGACTACCTGTCAAAGATCCAAAAATAGGATACAAGCCAGCAGGCTGGTTGCTTGCTGATGGTCTGGCTGGCATAGGTAGTGTCTCTTCTGGCTGAGATGTTTGATGCAGGGAGACTCCGGGCATGAAAGGCACGTCAGGTGATGAGGTCTTGTTTGGTGTTGATGGGTAAGATGCAATGGTTACACCTGGCATTACTAGTGGGTTGCATAGTCGTGAATGCGGCGGAACTAGGTTGAAGTCCGGGAGTGATGAGAACTTGATATTATAAGGTCTGAAGTTGGGTGTATTTTCCCAGATTCTTGCTCTTGTCTTTTGCATTTCTTTTCTGGGGATTTCGGAGGTGGAACCATTGCTACTGATTTTTCCCTGTTGCACACCTTTGCGTTTATAGTGCGGCTGCAGTTGGGCGTGATTTGGTGTTGTGTAGGCTCGGTACAATACGAGGAAAGTGTTGAGGCGTCATGGGTGGCTCCGTCCACGTGTGGCTCACTTCATCGTCGTTTTTGTGGTCAATTCGGTGGCAGACCGGGGTTTTTTTTCTGGTTGGTGCATGCCCTGGGGTTGATCTTGTGGGCGGAATCTTGTGAGGCTGGGGCTGGTGCAGGAGTCGTAATTGATGTGCATAACTTATGATCCAAGATGTCGGCCATGTGCTTTTGGTGAATGAAATAGTCCCTCTTTTCTGGTACGTTTTCTCTGGATGCTGCGTCCATCATAGGGACTGTGATTCCTTCTTTACTTTGCTGGTCGCCATGTTGGTACCCGTTGGTTTTACTGGTGCTCATTGTTCTTATGTTAGCAATCCGGACTGGTTGCTCTAATGTTGTAGCAGATGGAGGTGATTCCTTCAATTGTTGCTGGGTTTTGGTATTTTTTCACTACATCGCATCTTAATTGTAAATTAATTTATTTCATGTTTCTCAGCTCAGGCTGTAGACGTCACTATCTGTTAAGATTGTTGATCATTGTGGCTCAATCTATGACGTCATAATGGTGTTGCCATATCAACTATGTATGTATGTATATACTCCGTCACATACCCCATAGCTGGGGGTAGCCAACTCGAGACAGAGCCCAAATAGAAACAACAAAACATTAAAAAAAATAATAATAACATTAATAAACTACAAAATATAATATAACTCACACACATCTAGGTCGCCCAGAAGAAGACCCTGAGACCAAGGATCACTCCAGCAATCCCACGGTCCCAGACCTCCCGGAGAGGTTCCAGTCTCAGCAGGCAGACACGCAGCGGAAACACACCACAATGCCCCCCAAAATTACTTCCAGGCATGGCCCTTAACAATATACACCGGCTCTCCGGGCCAAGAACCTAACTATTATCTAGTCTAACTGTATAACAATAGTTATAAATATTATGATGTATTATATTAGGTTATAATAACTAATTGTTATTTGTAGGAGGTATATAATTATACCGGGTACTATATATATATATATATTTTTTTTTTTTTTTTTCTATATTCCAACTACTCCCTCTCGGGCATAGGCTGAGAGCCTTTACACTACACCGCTGAACACGGTGAGGCCCGTGAGGTCTTGTTCCAGTCTAGGAAGTGAGACATGCGAAGCACCCCACTTCGAAGCAACTCCATCTCTGAAGCCGCTTCGCCTCCGCGCTTCACCGTCTCATCCCCCACACTCGGACCCTTACTCTCAGAACGCCACCTATTGAGCAATTAACTCACTAGGCATTGCCCCCCTGTAACATATTTTGAATATGGGAATATTCATACAATGCTATTTAATCAGGGAACAATGAGGGTATTTTTTTGGCATTTCGGTGTGCTGTGGTAATGCACTGAAACTAGGTACAGCACAAATTCCATTCCAATAATATCTTCCCATTGACATATTGGGATTCGAACCCGGGTCCATTGGATTACCAGTCCAGTGGCAAGACCACTCTGCCACACCTCCCCTACTTTACTGTATATATATATATATATATATATATATATATATATATATATATATATATATACTGTATATATATATATATATATATATATATATATATATATATATATATATATATATATATATATATATATATATATATATATATATGTATATATATATATATATATATATATATATATACTGTATATATATATATTACAGTAGTGTGGAAAGTACAAAATTATTCGATGTCAGTGGGCAATTTGGAGCACACACATACAGTATACACACTCTCTCCATTCAGCCTCTACCTTGGCTAAACTAGCTTCAGAAATTCAGGAAGTGTTCTATGTATTGTTTTGATGCTAAGTTAATTCTAGATACGACTACCTGTATAATAGTCTGAACATACAGTGAAGATTGTGATGTAGCCAATGTCTGGATGTTTTTTTCTTTTAAGACAAAATGGTTATGAGAAGGAAAGCAGGAAAATTAACATGAAATTGCGCTGTTTCGGACATTTCATTGCTACCAAAGCCATTATACGAACGATGAAGCGTAACTTTTAAGTTTTTGCCATATATTCCTCCCTGCGTCCTCCTTTCTTCCATGCTTTGAAACAACTTTTGTTCTCTATTGCATAATCAACCTCGTCATTCCACCACCAGGATATCTAATGCTTGAGGGGCCCCTTAGTTTTGCCACAGACTTGGTCAGTGGTGGCAAGAAGGCTACGTTCAAGGAAGTTCCATTAGCTATTTAAAATACACAATTTGGCTTAGCGCCCCTATTCCTATCCATTTCCTCCAGTTCGTGCAAAACCTACCCTTGTATTCAGATTTATTCAACAGCCATACTATCCTTTTTGGCATATACTTGTTATACCAGGCATTTTGCTGGGTTTACTGAGTGAAGGTGGATCCTAATGCTTGACTGAGCAGAGAAGGAATTCACACATAGATACACACACACCAATATGCAGAGGTGTAAGGACAACACTAAAGTAGATTTATAGTTATTATCTTCAGAAAAAATAACAACATATGATGGCTTACTTGGCTAATGGTTCACACATAAAATAATACAAATAGAATACACAAAATCATGGACACGGAAATAGTTATACCCGGAGCTAAGATAAATCGCAATATTAAAACTGGAGGTTATGGCACCTTTGAATTAGCAATAAAGTTACACACAAAATATATATACTTGAGATGCGGCACGGGAAGGAAATACCAAAACCAAACAACAAAGGATTGCCACCATCAGTTACAACAACCGAGCAACCAATCCGGATTGCTACCATAAAAGAAAGTAGCACAGCCGAACCCGATGGGTACCAACATGGCGACCAGTGAGGTGAAGAAGGAATCGAAGTCCCTATGACGGCCGCAACGTCCAGAGAAAACGTGTAAGAAAGGAGGAACTATTCCATTCCCCCAAAACAGAGGGCGGTCATCTTAGATTGGAAGTTTTGCACCTCAGTTGTGACCCCTGCACCAGGCCAAACCTCACCAGATGCCACCCACAAGACCAACCTAAGGGCGTGCACCAGCAGGAATAAAGAAAACTCCGGTCTGTCATCGAATTCACCACAAAAACAACGACGAAGTGAGCCACACGTGGACGGAGCCGCCCATGATGCTTCAACACTTCCCCCGTATCGTACCGAGCCGACACAACACCAAATCACGCCCAACTGCAACCGCACTATAAACTCAAGGGCGTGCATCATGGAAAAATCAGTAGCAACGGCTCCACCACCGAAATCCACTGAAAAACAATGCGAAAGACAAGAGCAAGAATCAGGGAAGGACACTCCACTTAAGACCTTAATATTTACAAGTTCTCACCATTCCCGGACTGCAACCTAGTTCCACCTCATCCACGACTACGCAAGCCATCAGAAATGCCAGGTGTAACCATTGTATCTTATCCAACAACACCAAATAAAACCTCATCACCTGCCGTGCTTTTCATGCCCGGAGTCTCTCTGCATCAAACATCTCAGCCGGAAGAGACACTACCTATGCCAGCCAGACCATCAGCAAGCAACCAGCCTGCTGGCTTGTATCCTATTTTTGGATCTTTGACAGGTAGTCCTAGGCTAGAAAGGACAGTTAACAACTCTGAAGTTTGTCATAATACTCAATTGGGGCATTCAGAATCATACGGCTACAATGCCTATGGTCGCGACCATAGGCCACCGGGAAGGCCACAGTACCAACCGGGCAATTTATCTATTAGATAATCTAAAAGTAACTAACAAGTCAAATATATTTTGCCACCCCCAAAGGTCTGGGATATATATTGCCGAACTAGGTGTTGAGGTAAAACAGAGAGTGTGTGAAGGAAGGAAGGTTTTCGGAGCAATGGGAAGTATGTGGAAGATGAGAAATCTCGGAGTGAAAGTAAAAAGTGCACTGTATCAAGGAATTGTTGTGCCAACAGTGATGTATGGGGCTGAGACATGGGCTCTGAAGAAAAAGGAGAAAAGAGGGCTGGATGTGATGGAGATGAGCTGCTTGAGGAGTATGTGTGGAGTTACTCGTAGAGACAGATTGAGGAATGAAGATACGTAGGAGAGTGGGGCAGCAGGAACATTTGTCAGCCAGAGTGGACAGAAGGGTGCTGAGCTGGTAATTGTTGAACGAATGGGAGATGAAAGGCTTACAAAGAGAATATGTGAGTCAGGTACAAGGGGAGATAGAAGGGCAGGAAGATCCCCATTGAGATGGAGAGACTGTGTAAGAAAGGCTTTGGATGATAGAGGAATGACTATAGATCAGGCAGGGGAAGTGGTGGTGGACAGGAGTGAATGGAGAATGCTTGTGAATAGTTGAGTGAACACGTGCTCATTTGGAGTAAGGGGTCGGGCGCAAGTTGGACTAGATAATAGTCCATCAGGCGCCTGGCCCGGGGAGACGATTAATATGAAGGGTGCGCCTGGAAGTGTGGTGGGAGGGCTTGTGGCTTTGGCTCCGCTGCATGTCTGCCTGCCGAGATCGGAACCTCTCCGAGTGGTCGTGGGCCAGGGGGAGTGCTGGAGCGACCTTGGTGACCCTGGTCTCTGGGTCTTCTCCTGGGTGACCTGGATGTGTGTGAGTTTGTGCTTTTTATCTGTGTTTATTTGTTGTTTTATGTTGTTTTTGTGTTTTCCCTGTTCTTGCTCTGTCTTGAGTCGGCTACCCCCAAAATGGGGATTGGGCCTGAGCATATAGATAGATAGATAGATAGGTGTTGAGAAAGTGAAGCAGCCCAAAGCCCCTCAGGCCAGAGTCACTACTCAACATAATATCTATATCAAACACACCCCCAGATTTCCTGAACCGTCTCAGTCCTGCCCTCTTTCGTCTTTTTTTTTTTTTTTTTCTATGTGATTGAGGGAGGCAAAAGGCATAATTGCCTATAGCAAGTGCCTCCCCCATAGTTGAAAGAGTGACAGGGCCAAAATCAAGGGACGTTCGAGCCAAAATGCCTGGACACACAGAGTTTGAAGCAATTTAAGTCATAGGAAAAGGGAAAGACTGATTCTGGGAGAGCTCAGCTGTTGAGTAGAAGAAAGTTTGAGAGTAACGTTTCACTCTTGGGTTGGAGAGTTGCACAGAGTAGGGGTGGGATTGAGTTGCAAGACGGGTACCACGTGCCCTACGTACAGGAGGTGGTATGCACTGGGATAGCTCTGAGGAACACTGATTATTATAGTAGCGATAGAATAGCGAGAGAGATGCAACATTGCGGCGGAGAGAGGGAGATTGCAGAGAGTTGGTGAGTGGACGGGAGTTAATGATACGAAAGGCCTTCCTTTCAACTTTGTCTAGGAGAGCGGTGTGAGAGGAACCACCCCACACATGTGAACAATACTCAATACAAGGGCGCACTATGCCCCTGTACAGAGCAAGAAGCTGTGCAGGGGAAAAGAACCCCCTAAGGCGGTTGAGCACACCCAGCTTCTGGGAGGCTGCCTTAGCAAGACTGGTAATATGGTCCTTCCAAATGAGAGCAGAAGAAAAAGAGACACCAAGAATATTGTGAGAAGATGAAGGGTTGATTTTTGTATTGTTGAAGAATAAGAGATAGTCCGCTGGGAGATCCCGACGGGTAGATAGATGGAGAAATTGGGTTTTGGAAGCATTAAAGTTAACAAGGTTTTCTCTGCCCCAATTGGAAATAGTATTTAGATCAGAATTTAAGAGTTCTATGGCTTCATTACGTTTGTCGTTGAGGGATTGCTGGCTGGGGCGTTCTGAAAAACTAATGGAGTAGTGTAAGGTTGAGTCGTCTGCGTATGAATGGATGGGAATTAAGGTACAGTTAAGGCGAGATATCCACTTGAGGGAGTTTTTTCTGGACTCCTTTCTCCCTCATGTTTAGCCCCATTGCTTTTCTAATTTTAAGACGTTCGCCCCATTATTTTGATGATTTTAAGAACATTCAACCCGTTTCTGTCAATTTTAAGACCTTTCGTGCAATTTAGGTGTCGATTTTATCCTGGCGAGCTATAGCGAGCCTGTAATTTAAGAGGAACCAGCTTTCAGCCGGGACATTTTTCTACCGAAAAATGTACAAATTTATCTTGAAAGGGGCTCAAGGGGGTGTAATCTCAAGCTTGATGGATATCTAGAGACCAAACTAAAAACCTCCCCTTAAGGAGATCATTTATAAAAATTAGAAAGAGAATAGGAGATAGGACAGAGCCCTGAGGAACACCGGAGTTTATAGGGTGAGGAAGTGAACAATGGCCGTCCACAACCTCGGCTATGGAACGGCCGGAAAGGAAATTAGAGACAAAGGCACAGATGGAGGGATAGAAACCGAAGGAGGGTAGTTTAGAAATTAAAGATTTATGCCAGACTCTATCGAAGGCTTTCGATATGTCAAGTCGAAGAACAGATTTGGCTTGATTCCGGGCAGAAACATAGGAAGAATGAGAGGCTTGAGTTTTAAGGCGTTGGTACCGTTTGAATGCTTCTTCCTTATTGCAGACAGCAGTAGAACAGGCGTGAGTAAACCAAGATTTTTTAGTATTAGTTTGAGAGAAAGAGAATGGAATGTATGCTTCCATGCCTGATAGGATTACCTCGGTAATGCGTTCAGCACTCTCCGAGGGTCCTCGGCCACGGAAGCAGAAATCATTCCATGGGAAATCAAAGAAGTACTGCCGGAGAGCCTCTCAGTCGGCAGCGCCAAAGTGCCACAAGCGCCGCCGGCTAGGAGGATTGGGTGGCCGTACTGGAGAGATAGGACAGGTGACAGATAAGTTTATGGTCGGAGGAGCCCAAAGGAAAGAAAAGATCGACAGTATAAGAAGAAGGGTTAGAAGTTAGAAACAAGTCAAGAATGTTGGGCCGATCTCCGATGCGATCCGGGATACGGGTGGGTTGCTGAACTAACTGCTCTAGGTCATTTAGGATAGAAAAGACGTAGGCTTGTTCACCAGGTGGATCAGTAGTGTGAGAGGAGAGCCATTGGCGGTGGTAAACGTTGAAATCTCCTAAGATGGAGATTTCTGAGAAAGGAGAAATGGATAGAATGTGTTCCACTGTAGAGTTTAGATAGTCAAAGAATTTGGGAAAGTTGGTAGAGTTAGGGGAAAGATAGACAGCACAGAAATATTTAGTAAGAGAATGACAGGAAAGTTTGAGCCATAAAGTTGAGAATTCAGAGGAGTCGAAATCGGGAACACGAGAGCAAGTGAGTTTGTTGTGCACATCTAGTCTAGTTCTAATGACGAGGTAAGGCAAGTGTGTGTCAGTTCACGAGTCACCACTAACCCTGCTAACTTGTCTACAACACCAGGAAAGCTCTGTTCGATCCTTTGGTAGGGGAAAAGTTAGTTCTCCTGCACAGATACGACACGAGTGAGTGTAGCAGGACCAGCCGGGGAAACAGAAGAAAAGTTAACTTAGCCCGGCGCCTGTTGAAGTTATTTGGGCCAGATCCAAGCCCATAATCGTGATCAGTGATAGAAGTGCTGAGAGTCCTATACCAGAAACATTGTATAACGCCAGTGTATGTGCGTTGTTCTCCAGGACCTCGACTCATCTTCAACACCAGTGCCCGGCTCGTTCTCCCAGTGCTCTCCTCTTCTACCTCCTTTAAGTGCCTCTGTGTTTCTAGTAGTGGTAACAGTGATAATCGTGAAGGCTTAAACCCAGATATGCCAAGAGTTTCCTAGAGTGTTAACGTAATTAAAAACTCGAAGGCGTGCTTTACGTCTTCCCCTTCTATTAGTCAATTGTCATCCTATTTGTTAGGAAACAGACCACACCTATCCTACACCGGTAATATATATACATACTTCCTCGAGTCCGGGTTACCGCGATTCATTGGAGAGGAGATATATATATATAAATTATTGCTATATTAAACCTTACATATATACACTCTACACATCAGTTGAGAACTCTTGGGGCAGATCTGAGTTTATGCGTTCCTATCACTCAGATTTATATAAAAATAGCGAGTCTCATCGCAGACTCATGCTTTTCAGTCGATTTATGCAGACTGTAACTTGAAGTTCTAAATTGAATTCATAAACTCTTTTCATAATTGTTAACCACTCATTCCCATAGACTTTACTTAGTTATCAAGTTCTAAATTATCGCTCAAGAGGTCATTTTGAGTTAATTTTTATTATTATTATTGAGAGATATCGCTCTTTGTCCATTAACTATATTCAGTGATTACCTTGAGATATACATACAATTTGTGCATTCTCTGCCGTATCTTAAGGATAAATTATTTGTGTTAAGACCAATTGTCTACATTATTATTTAACCATATCCTTTCATACGAATCCTGCGTGACCATTAGAGACTATATTAAATATTGATCTATCTATCTATTGCCTGACGCCGTGATCCCCGAAGGGGTGGCCACGAACGAACCGCCCCCATGCACCTCTGTCCCCAGTCAGTCGACGCCCCTCCCCCCAACCAGCACCGCCTTCGTTCATGTACTTCCTCACTCCATCCTTCCACCTCTCATTCGGTCTACCTCTCCCTCTCTGTCCCTCCACCTCGCTCTCGTACACCCTCTTAGTCATTCTCTCGCTTTTCATACGTTCCATATGGCCGAACCATCTTAAGTTGTTCCTTTTCACACTTTTCAGCACATCTACCTCCACACCACACCTCCTTCTTACTTCCTCATTAGTCTGTCTATCCCTCCATGACAGACACACTTCTTAAGTAATTCATTTCCACTGCTCTCACTCTTGGTCTGAGTCTCTCAACCAACGTCCATGCTTCGCTTCCGTAAGTCAGTGTCGGGATTACCACACTGTCATGCAAGAACTTCTTCACTTCCATACTGACCACCCTATTTCTTGTTACTGCTTTCAGCGTTCCTACAACCCTCTTCCCTTGTTGTACCCTCTCCCGCACTTCTTCATCCATAGTCCCATCTTTACTCAACACACTGCCCAGATACTTAAAAGAGTTGACGATCTCCATAGCCTAACCGTTCAGCTTCACCTCACACTCTGTGACTTCACCCCTTTCGAAGACCATAACCTTGCTCTTCCCCGCATTTACCTTCAAATTCCGTTTTTCGCACACTGCTCCAAACTCATTTACCAGACCCTGCAACTCCCATTCATTATCACTCATCAGAACTGTATCATCCGCAAACAGCAGTATAGGTAGCTTCCACTCAATTCCCTCCCTTTTCAGCGATACACCAACATCCACTGCTCTTGATAGTATTTCTTTCATGACTCCATCCATATATACAGTAAACAACCACGGGGACATCACACACCCCTGTTTCAAACCAACATTCAGGTCAAAGAACTCGCTCTGCTCACTCTCCACACGTACTGCCGCCTTTGCACCCCAATACATGCTCTTCACTGCTTTCAGTAACTTGCCATCTACTCCGTATATTCTAAGTACTTTCCACAAACCTTCTCTATCCACTCTGTCATAGGCCTTCTCCAAGTCCATAAAGGCAACATACACCTTTTGTTTCTTCTCCAGATATTTCTCCACAACACAATTCAGGGTAAAAATCTGATCTACACATCCTCTTCCCTTCCTAAAACCTCCCTGCTCGTCGCCTATCTATTTCTCCATTCTCACTCTCACTCTCTCAATCACTACCCTACTGTATACCTTCCCTACTACGCTTAGAAGACATATTCCTCGGTGGTTACCACACACTCCTCTTTCCCCTTTGCCCTTATATAGGGGGACTATTATGCCAGTCTTCCAGTCATCGGGTGCACTCCCCTTCTCCCATGCTAGTTTGCACATTTTCCATACCCATTCGATCACTATCTCACCACCATACCTCAACATTTCCCCACACACTCCATCTGTTCCTGGTGCTTTCCCCAACTTCACTCTTTTCATGGCTTCCCACACTTCTGACCTCCTGATCCCCACCTCCTCCTCCACTACTTCTCTTCTTCTCCCTCCCATTCCATATCCAGCTATGTTTTCTGGCTCTTCATTCCTTACATTTAGCAACTCATTGAAGTACTCCCTCCATATTGATGCTACCTGTTTTGATAAGAATAAATACCATTGTAATCTTTCCTTGTGTTTATTGTTTATTGCCTGTTATTTGTGTGGTGTTTAAAGAAGTTGGGTCACTCCTCGCCCAGTCGAGAGATCCAAAGTTGACTATATCTGCCTCATTCCCAGAGTGGGAAGAGCAATCAGAATATACCTCGTTCTTTTAGAACGTGGCATAACAATATTAATAATAACTGAATGTCTCTTTGAAGTTAGAGTTTATCACAGGCCACATAGATTTGAACAAGTCACGGAAGCACTTCTCGAACGAATTAAGCATGGAATGGCACATAAAATACAAGAAAATAAATCACAATTCACTTAGTCACTGGGCGTGGAAAGATAGTGTCATTGGGGTTGATTTTACGTGTATCACTGTATGGGTTACATGTGATCTCACAAGGAGTTCGCGTATACAATATTCTACTTTATAACGATAGATACGTGTGATTTGTCTATAGAGGCCTAACAATCGAGAAGGGAGGTCTGTTGTACAGCCTTCAGCAAGCTAGGTTCTTCGTTCTGGTGCCGTGGTCTAACATTTATGGATCTTTCTTGGGCTCGTCCTTGTAGTGGCTTCAACGTCAGGGTTGGAAGTGGTGGTCCTCCGACAACGTCCTCAAGCAGGTCTCGACATGGGGTGAGTTGGCTCCTTACCATCCAGGTCTTGAGATGTAGGGGGGCTCAGAGAAGTAGTTAGGGAGCATGGTCCTGTGTACTGACAATTTAGCAACTCCTATTCTCGGGTTTCAGGCTGCACACGGACCAATGTACTGGTGACAGCCTTGACCTAAGCCTGGAGGGTTAGAGAGAACTTACTAGGTAGCACGGACCAGTGTGCTGTCCACCTAGCAATTCCTCTCTCTAGCAAGGTAGAAGTGCTTAGGGCCTGGACAACTTCCGATACCCAAGTTGGGAGGGCCAGAGAATCTGTTAGGCGGCTCGGACCAGTGTACTGTCCACCTAACAATTTCCCGGTAGGGTTTGGGTCAATACCCAGGGACTGACTTACAGCGGGCTACATGGACCAGTGTACTGGTAGCAAGCTAAAGCTCAAGAACTGAGCTCGACTGACTACCCTGACCAGTGTACTGGCAGTAAGTCTTTACCCAGGATCTGCACAATAACTA
This sequence comes from Paralithodes platypus, assembly GCA_032716605.1. Taxonomy (NCBI): domain Eukaryota; kingdom Metazoa; phylum Arthropoda; class Malacostraca; order Decapoda; family Lithodidae; genus Paralithodes; species Paralithodes platypus. The sequence continues at coordinate 42,955,511 of CM064487.1, read as the reverse complement.
TAGAGCCATACGGACCAGTGTACTGACAACTTGTCGTTATCATTCAATTCCTCCTGTACTGACTTTAGGCAAAGTAGGACAGCTTTAGGAAGCTCCAAGTCTATGTATCTTCTTGCACTGACCAGTGTACAGGCAATTGGATTTAGACCAGGAGATTGGATAGAGGTAGATGTTGTCTGACTGCACTGACCAGTGTACGGGCATATCACGTTTCACCTCGAGATCGACTGCTACTCCAATCTCACTCTGTCTGCCCTCTGCTTGTTCCTCCTGGCACGTCATACGTTTAGCAACGTAGTCCCAGGTGAGGTATCTGCGAGGGAGAAGGGCATGCGTTTAAGGTGTCACTTTTAAAGTGCTCAGGTCGACCCCCGCAGCGCGGGCACAGCCTTGGTGGCCGCGCTGAGAGCGAGAAGGGTCCAAGTGCTCGTGTTTTAATTTGGCGGGTGTACGGGCCGGGGTATTGTTTGGCTCGCTTTGTCTCCGGGGTTCTTCTGGGCTGCGGCATCTCTTGGATAATCTGTGGTGTTTTCGGGACATGTGGTGTTTATGGCGTCTCTCTTTGGGTAGTGAGGCGAATTCCTGGATAGCATTAATTTTGTCCTGATGATTTGGGGTTCTGGTGTCGCTTCCCGCTCTCTTGATTTTTCCATTCTCTCTCTCTCTCTCTCTCTCTCTCTCCTTCCTTCTTTCTCTCTGGCGGCTTCCCATTCTTACGGGTCTCTCCGTTTTCTTCTTTTCTGCTTCCCCTCATCGCTGTCTCCTGCCTCTCTCGCTTTCTCTCATAGTTCAATACTTTCTTTCACACAGGATCTCACCTTAAGATCAAGTCACAGACTAGGAGCTTATGTTGGCTGATACATTCTTCGCTAGGGATGACCTTTACATCCCGAACAAACTTCTAGTCTTTCCTGTTCACTATCTATCTGGCTACTGTTGCCCCCAGAACTATATGTGATTAGCTGACTCAACCTTTTCTTGAACTTAGTATTACACTCAACCATGTTTAGTGCAACACAGGACTCCAGTATATATTCGATTTCTCTGTTACTTCTTCCATACCCTTTCCCACCATGTACACCCTCGTACCCATCAACACATACTCCCACATGCCCATTCAGGTCACCACCTACGACTGTAGTATCATACTCCGAGAGGCCCGAAACGACACTAATTATGTTATTCCAAAAGGCCTCTTTCTGCTCACTGTTTAATCCAACCTGTGCTAGTAGAAATATTGAAGGTAGCAATAACAATAGCGAATTAACAGATGGTATGCCTATAAGGTTTAGTCCCAATCTAAGGCGAAGCAATACAGGTCATCATTTCTAGAAACGAGGGTATTGAACAAGGCTGTAGGTATGAAACTCCGAATTTACTACACAAAATTAATAGCAGGAGTTTACGAAATAAAATAGATTAATTGAAAGCAATAGTTTCTACTGAAAATATTGATATTATCATGATTACAGAAACGTGGATGAACACGTAAACATGATATTTAATTGCAGAGGATCAAATATACGGATTTACTATGTTTAACGTAGATCGTCAAAGGCGAAAATGCGGAGGTGTAGTAATTATTGTCTCCAATTCGATAAACTGCTGCACTAGGTCAGATATATAATTAGAAAGGAAAAGTGAAAGTGTATGGTTAGAAATCAATGACAGCCATGGCCTCATTATACAGACCACCAAATCTAAGTAGAATAGATGCTAAAATACTATGGGATGAAATTCCCCGAACCTGTAAGTCTAGTAAAGTTTGTATTGTAGGAAATTATAATTTTAGCAGAAAAAATTAGGAGATAATACAGGAGAAATGGAATCAAATTAATTTCTAGAATTAGTTCAGGACTACTTCTTGACTCAACATGTAACTGAGCCAACTAGAGGGAATAATATACCGGTACTTGATTTAGTCTTCAGTAATAAAGAAAATTTAATTAGTAATTCAGTTATTGGAGGAAGCCTTGGACATAGTGACCACGATGAAATTAGATTAAATCTAGAATGGAAAAATGAATTAAAATAAACTTGACTCTAGTTCCTAATTTCAGACTAGTAAACTTTCACGGGTTAAGGGAACACCTGGCATGTGCATTTGGTGAAATGCGACACGAATCTCAGGACAATGGAGGATTAACCCTTACTGTACCAGCGACGGTATACAACCATCAGTAATAAAGTCACTCGTCAGTAGTCAGTACCAGCGACGGAAAATGTCTGTCAGTGCTATGCGATCCTTGTAACTGCCCGTATCGAGCGGTACCAGGTACCGTGACTTGTACGCACTGCTCTGAGACCTGGTCTTGGTCTTGGTCTTGGTGTGAGAGTCACCCTGAACGGATCAAAGGCCTTAGGATCGGCTCTCTCTCCAGGGATGGCAATTAGATTGCCTAGGTTACCACTATTATGCTTCTCTTCAACCACATTCTCTCCAGGAAGCCTTTTACCTTCTCAATGGTTGTGTTATTCCACTTATCTATCGTGGTTAGACCTAGCAGGAATAGCACCATACGCAGAGGGTCCCATTGCATGACTTCTATCAACCCGTTCCACTGTACCTCTCCTACTTCCTGTCTCACTGCACTGATCATAATTTTTCTTTCCCTCCCGTACTTGTCACATTCTAGCAGTATGTGCTCGATGGTCTCATTCCGTCCCCCGTCGCACATTCTACAGATCCTACTACCCTCATTCTTCCACCTGTATGTCCGGTTGTTCACCTCCAGGGATTTAGTTCGCGCCTTGAACAGCAACTCACTCCCCATACTACCATCATAGAAAAGTTCACTTCTTGGACTATTTTTTGCCATATACCAGTCTAGTGAACTCTTTTGCCTCATTCTTTCCATCCACTCGTCCCTACCCTTATCTTGGACCCGCGTGTTTATCTCATTTTTCCACTTCCCTGAGCTCCACGTTCTCATACTCTCACCCATCATTATTCCATGCATCCCATGCTCCTCTATTTTCTTATCACACATCCTATTCCACTTGCTCTCCTCCTTTGTCCATTCATACACCTTCCGTGCCTTCAAGTGGAAGTTCTCGTCCATTCTTTCCAGTCTCACCCTGTATCTCAGCGTTCCCTTCGCTATTCTTTCGGCTTTTGGGTCACCTCTATTTTCGCCAGGTCATTCGCCGTCCATTTCATGGTTTCTAGCCCTACACCAAACTCGGTACAGCCATTCCCTTCCATACTCCTCTTACCATTTCATACTTATTTGCTCTTGTCCTCGCTACACTGCCCAGCCTTCCCACCCACTGATTCGCTCTTGACAACCTCGCATTCTTGGTTCTATCGCACCCTTTCTCGTCCATTATAATTCCCAGGTATTTATATTCCCTTACTCTCCTTATAGTCCTACCACCAAGCGACCAGGTTTCATCCTCGTCTTCTGCGCCTCCATTCACCACAAGCACTTGACTCTTTTTGCTATCGAAATTAACATTGAAATCCTCACCGTACTTAGTCACCACATCTAGCAGAGTTTGCAGGTCTTCTTTACTTTCGCTCATAATTACCATGTCGTCGGCATACATCAATATGTTCAGTACCCTCTCTCCCACATTGATCCCTATTCCCGTCTTCCCAACTCTCACTGCCAACTCCTCAGTATACATCCCAAATAGCCACGGTGATAGTACACAGCCCTGTCTCACTCCTCTTTTACTCTTCACCCATTCTGTCTCGATGTCTCCCAGACTGTATTTCCCTCTTGTGCTCTCATACATACTCTTTATTATGGTCACAACCTTCTTGCTCATTCCCACCTTCTCCAACACCTTACTCATCTTATACCTATTCACCCTGTCATATGCTTTCTCTATGTCCAGGAACGCTATGTATCCCTTCTTTCCACTTTTATTCCACTTCTCTATCACCTCCCTTATCACAAACATGTTGTCTTCACCTCTTCTGTCTTTCCTAAACCCATTTTGCTCTTCTCCCATCACCTTATTCCTCTCACATATCTCTTTTAACCTCTCGTTCATGATCCCACAGAACACCTTCCCCACTGTGTCAGTCAGACTGATTGGGCGATAGTTTTTTTTAGCTCACTCTTGCTCTTGTGCCCGCCCTTATGTAGCAGGGTCACTCTACTTTCATTCCATTTGCTAGGGACTCTCTCTTCATTCCATATCTTTTTAAATAGTATATACATACCTTCTATCACTCCCTTTCCCCCTTCTCTGTAAAACTCATATGGGATATCGTCCAGCCCCGCAGCCTTTCCTGTTTTCAACCTTTTTACATACTTAGCTATCTCATCTCTGCTTATTTCCTCATCCATATTCTCGTTTATCTTTCTTTCTATTTCCAGATACACTTCATTTCTGCCTTCCCTTTCATTTGCACCGCCTATATTCTCCCAGAATTCTTTTATCGACCTTGGCAACACTTCTCAGCCTGGATACAAGCCTAAGGGAGCTAGCTGGGACAGTATTCCTCCAACTTTCGTAGTGAGAGGGTACACTCTCTCTTGACTCGGAAGCCATTTTGGCCACAATGCCTGGTACTGGAGGGTACATTTATAGTAATACCCTCTGGTACAGTAAGGGTTAAGGATAGTAGGGAATCAAATTATCGACTTAGGCGCAAATCAGCCAGCCTAGGGTATTTGTTTACCCACAGAAATATAATGACACCATAAAAGATGCCCAAGGTATTTATATCCCTACAAAGCGCTTCAGATCCCAAAATAACGACCTTAGATGGATGAATAATTCAATCAAACGTAGGCTATACTAGGTTTAAAGAAAGGTATATATAGGAAAATAAAGAGAGGTGAAGAATATTTAAGAAATTATTATGAAAATCTTAGAAGAAAAGTTATACCTGATATTAGGAAAGCTAAGCGTAATTACGAAATAAAAATTGCTAGGGAATCCAAAATTAACTCCAAGGGGTTCTTCCAGTTATATAAAATAAAACTAAGGTAAGAGGCCCTCTTAAAACTGAGACAGGAATTCTCATAGATAACGAGGTAGATATATGTAAAACTCTAAACACTTACTTTCTGTCCGTTTCTACTACGCAAAAAGACTTAGCGAATATACTGGAGGTTCGCCCGATATATGATGGAAGTATAGATAATAAACATACGTAGAAAAGATGTACTTGAGCCGTTAGACAAGCTAAAACCACAAAAGTCACCTGGGCCAGACTCCATATATCCTAGAGTATTTAAAGAATGTAAAAAAGAAGTTAGTTACCCTTTAAAAGCATTAACTATTTCTCATAATTCGGGTCTAGTCCCTGATGAGTGAAAACTTGTAAATGTAGTACCGATATTTTAAAAAGGTGATAAATCTATTACTTCAAATTATCGTCCAATTAGTTTGACATCAGTTGTAGGCAAACTATTAGAGTAATTATTACGCACAAAATCAGAGAGCACCTAGAACTTCACCAATTAATTAAAGATTCTCAGCATGGATTCACGAAGAGTAGGTCCTGCCTCACACATTTATTGACATTCTTTTCCTAAGTATACGAAGCAGTAGACAATGACAAAGAATATTAAAATGCCCCAGAACAAGAAGCCCACCACAGAAGCCACGAGCGAACACCACACAGAAACACCCGGAAGAAAGGTCCACAGAACGAAAGGACCAGCTGACCGAGCCAGCCATTTCAGACAGGCCCAAGCCCGCAGGGCTAAGCAGCTCCAGGCCGCACCTACCTACCTTTTCTAAACTGACCATTTTCCACACCTCACGTACACTACCCCTCGTGTCCTACACTCCTAACTACAAAGATGATGAACAGGAATATACATTCATATTAAAAACACCCATGCCCTGTCCCTATGTTGAGCCAATGCCAACACATCAGACAGCCATAATTATATCTATGTATGTTCTTACATCCGAGAAGTAGATGTTATAATATCTTAGAAGTTAAAACACCCACGCCTGTCCCTAGACCTCGTATATCATTTCCCATGACGAGTATAGATATATGTAACCCGTGCTCAGTCGCCCCCTTGCATTGTTCCTCTAGTAACTAAGTGTCTCTATAATATTAACTGCCACCAGTATTGATACGACATAGCGGCACTGTCCTTGTGTCGTATTGTGCCAAGTACAGATCAACCAGGTTTCATCACCTTATTAGGACGACGACTATAATGCCGTCGTTCATCGATGTATGCAATCCTTAGTTTAAGTATTAATATTAACATTCCCTAACATCTTGTCTTGCCAGACTAAGCTTCTGAAGACCCATCGCCCCATAAATCTATGTATTCAATCCTTAGGTTAAGTATCTTTATCCGCCATTGTGTTCACCTTTTTCCATTTACTTTTCCACAATTGTCATACGTCTTCCCCTTGCCTCCTTCGTATCCACAGTCCACACTGCGCCAATTTACTTTGTGTCATACACCTCTTACCCCAACCAGAGATTGTATAAGATAACCTTGTTACCAGTATCTGTCATAAGTACCCCGAAACAATAACTAAGTACCCCTACGAACTGCCGCTTTTGTTGGTATATATATATTTCATAGAAAACGCAGTTCCCAGGGCCAACTAATAGTATCCATAACCCCTCGGACGGATCACATAACTCTATCTTTTCCAGACTCATATACCACCCCATAGTTGCATTCCCCGGTAGCATTTGGCTAACGTACTCCACTGCTTTTTCAAACTCCCATATCAACTGCAGCCTAATGCCACCCCCACGCCCAGAGACCTTAGGGTCAAATTCCCCTATAGCCCCCCTGAACTCCTCCCCTCTCATTATAAGACCCCGCGCTTCTCTACTCTTGTCCGACCTAGCCTCTCTCTCATATCTCTTGAAGATCCTTGAATTTCCCGTTGCTAACGCTCTCCAACCTTTTATATATATACTCCTATCCAGCCTACCTTCACTTAGTAGGCCAGAACAACATTAGAACTTTACTAACCCCTTGCATGCCATCTATTCTCTTACAACCCATTCACAACCCGGCACCCAATGGTCGTCGGTGCGAGGCTAGCCGCCTCACCAGTAACTAACTTCTATTGCCATACTTCCAGATAAATGTGATAATTACCTTATTCAGATATTAAAACTCTAGTGATATCTAACGTTCGCCCACTGATTTGTGTTCTACGTATTTCTGCCATAAGAATATAAAACTTAGATCAGTACCCCCATGAGGTTATTAGAGATTCCGTGTTCTACAATATACGCGTGTCTAATCCTAACTGTGAGCTGCTACTTGGGCACGCGACCAGCCAGTAAGAGATCAAATCAGTGAAATTGAATTACATGAATACATTGAGGTCTTCCAGTAAAATAAAACTTGCTAATTAAAACCGTGATCAGAAGAGTATACCTGAACGTTGGAAGTGGGAGACTAGGCTCCATCCAGATCCGCTAATGCTAGCAGTTCCCTTCTATTATTTGTTTTGTGCGAGAATTACTATCTTTCCATGCTCTTTATTTTCTTACTTCAATAAACTTGAACGTGTGTCGTGTTACCGTGTGTTTATTTTGTGTTCTCTATTCCTCATACCTTGTATTGTGCATGCAGCCTTATATACCCAGTCAATTAGAACTCACATTACCCAAGTTAAACCTGTAGAAAAACAGGGCATAACATTGGCGGCAGCGGTGGTTCTTGATTCGGATAAAAGGTTGCATTACATTGCAAGTTTGGAACAGCCAGAACACGAGAACATCATGGCGCACTCTCCTCACGTTCCCATCCCACATTATGATGAAAAAAATTATGGGATCGAAATATTCATGGACTTAGTGAAACCCTTACTTGACATGGCTTATACCACGGACGCACAAAAAATAGCCGTAACATTAACGCACCTGGGAAAAGCCGTTTCCCTGGTTGCCTATCAAGTGCACCCTGATCTCACCTGGGACGAATTTCGCCCAATAGTGATAGAAGCCATTAAGCCTTCGTTGGGCGTTTTCGTGGCCCACACCCGTATCCTAGACACTAAATTCGAAGGCGATCTAGATGCCACAGTGAATAAGCTTGCCCAACACATAAAAATTTCTTTCCCCACGTTGACCAGAATCCAACAAGAACAGCAAATTCTGGTCAACCTTGTGTCGATATTGCCCTCAGCAGTAAAAGACCATTTCCGGGTGCACGATTTCGTCGGATACAAAAAAAAAATCATCATGATCCGACGTAGTTTGGCCGTGCGTACAGAAGCACCCACCCAAATCGCTGCAATCAAGAGGTTTCCCACGCACCCACAGCAAACCAACCACCAAAACTCCAAGAATGCCTACCCAGCCTCATCCTTCAACAACAGACCCACCTACCCTTCCGGCAAGCCCCAACCCAGTAGACCCCGGTTCCAACCCAGCCACGCAGAATCTTCAACCGGAACAGCAACTACAACACCTACCAAAGTAAAAACCCTACCTTAGTTATTATCAACCCCTATGATTTCCCTGCCTGTAATGCTCAGTGTGCCCTCCATCAAATTCGTGACTCTGCCAAACCTCACCCCTCTACTCCTCGCATTTCTGTAAATGAAGAGGAGTGGGGACAAGAGGAAGAAATAGCCCCCCATATCATGACCTCAGACGATACCGAAGAAACCCTGGAGGAGGTAGATACCGACCCCCAGGATTTTTAAAGTATCCCCCGCCCACGATGGGCTCGGCGGGCGACGCCATAACTAGTCGCACTGCCCCCATTTATTACATGGCCAAAATCAAGGACATTCCTGTCCGCTTGCTAATCGACACGGGAGCTGCCAAGTCATGTTTGTTCAAATCTTACTATGAAAAACATCCCCGACTATTTGGCCCTTTGTTAAACACCAAAACAGAACTCATCTCAGCTGCTGATACTTACTTAAATCTCCTAGAAGACACTTTACCCCTATCAGTAACCACTCCTGACCCCCATGCTCGTTGTTATCACACATTCACAGTATTTTCCTCCAACTGTAAACATTATGATGGTTTCCTTGGACTTGACCTCCTTCAAAAACTCCAGGCCCAGATTGACTGCGGCCAAAGGCTGATCTCATTCAAAAACAAATTCCAGCCCAAAGCCTCTGACAAACCAATCACGCAGAAACCCATTCCCAAAAAGAAAAAACAACCTCCCCCTCAACAAACCCTGAGTCAGGGTTACCAAGTTGCAGCTAGCACTAAGGTGACTCCTAAAACCTCCCCTTGCCCCGAGTTCTCTCAAAACCTCACTCAATTCAGTAAAAAAATGCCTCAACAAACGAAAGAAGACAAGTCCAAGCAACTCCCTCTCGGTAACCCCCTCAATTATCGTAACTCTGTCCAGAATAAATCCTCCCATGTTTTCAGGACAGACTCTGATATATGTAACCATAATTCTATCCAATGTTTATGTACACATGTTTCCAGAGAAAATGCCGACCAATGTACCCAACAATGTTTTTCCCATGCACCCAGAAATGTTCAACTATCCCACAACCAACACCAATTCCCTTGTGACAGTTTGCCGTCAGTAGCTCCTTTTTCCCCCCACACAATTCACACCCCTAAAAAATTTCACAACCCCACACTTGGCTCGCCCTCTCATGACCAACAAACTCACCAGTCCCACATAACCTGTAACCAGACCGTTACTGCCACCAAAAAAATTCCCCACCTTCGTCCTGTTAACAACCCCAAATCAATACACCAGTCCTACACCAATAACCCATGTTCTACACCTAACTTTTTCCCCACCAACCCTCCGCAGTCCCCCCAGCAAATCCCGTTTTCTAACTCGCTCACCTCTCACCCCTCTGAACCGCCCGCACGCGCCGTTAATCCCCCCCTCACGCGTGCCGACCGAGGGACACAACCATGTTCCCACCATGCCCCCAGAAATGCCCAGCTATTCCACCACCACCCCAATCCCCCTTGTGACAGTTTTTCGTCAGTAGCTCCCTTCCACCCCCACACAATTCACACCCCTAAAAACTTCACAACCCCACACTTGACTCGCCCTCTCATGACAAACATAACCACCAAACCCACATAAACTCCAAACAAACCGTTACTGCCACCGACAACGCTCCCCCCACCAACCCTCCGCAGTCCCTCCAACAAATCCCGTTTTCTAACCCCCTCACACCGCGCCCCACTGATCCTCTCACATGCGCCGTTAATCCCCCCCTCACGCGTGACCCCCACCAAAGTGACCTTGCCCCCCTTATAAGTACCAAGCACCTGCTCGCCAGTCAATCCCCCACCATCATTAGCCCAGCGGTAGTTCAGGATAAATGCCAAATTCCCCCCCACCATCAAAAATGGGTGAACCTGCGGCCCATACCCCAAACTCACATGATATTTTCCCCCACTAACACGTCCCCCAACCCCCATCGTTGCCTCTTACAACCCGCCATCATTTCCGCTCGCATCAACCACATTCTCGTGGCAAATATCTCAGAGGAACCCCTGACATTACCAAAAGGTCTCATTATAGGAGACCTCGAAACTTTCGATGACCTCCCCATACATTGTAACGACACCCCTACCAGCCTCCAATTGCCCCCTCTTCCTGAGACACTATCTGACCACCAAAAGAACGGCATGTACGACCTACTGCTGGAATTCAGTGACGTGTTTGCCCAACAACCCACCGAAATCGGACAGACTGATGTAGAACAACACATCATTAATACCACAGGCCCCCCCATACGACAACCATCCCGTAGAAAGAACCCCATACAACGTCAGGAAGAGGAACGCCAAGTCCAGGAAATGTTAGAGGCCGGGATTGCCACCCCGTCCATTAGCCCCTGCCCTGTTGTCTTAGTCAAAAAGAAAGATGGGACAACCCGTTTTTGCGTCGATTACAGGAGGTTAAATGACATAACCATTAAAGACGCTACGCCCTTACCCCGAATAGACGATTCCCTTGACTCCCTATACGGATCCAAATGGTTCACTACCCTCGACTTGCAAGCAGGGTATTGGCAAGTGCCTATCAAGGCCGAGGACCAAAAGAAAACAGCATTTTCCAGTAGTGGTGGCCATCACTATGAATTTAACGTCCTACCTTTTGGCCTCTGTAACGGACCCGCCACTTTCTCCCGTTTGATGGAAACGGTATTACATGGCCTAACCTGGGAAACCTGCCTAGCCTATCTGGACGATATTATTGTGTACTCTCCAACCTGGGAAGAACACCTCCTCAGGTTGAGACAAGTCCTTCAAAGAATCCGAGCCGCCGGGTTGAAATTAAAACCCTCAAAGTGCGTGATTGCCCGGAATAAGGTAGATTTTCTCGGACACGTGATATCTGAACATGGTATTGCGCCAGACCCAAAGAAACTTCAAGCCATACAAAACCAAACCCCACCCACCACGGTTAAAGGAATACGTTCGTTTCTAGGTTTAGCCACATACTACAGACGTTTCGTCCCCCACTTTGCCACCATAGCCAGACCCCTCCACCAACTTACCCACAAAGACACCCCGTTCGCCTGGACACCTGAAAGAGACCTCGCGTTTAACACTTTGAAGCAAAAGCTAATCCAAGCCCCTATTGTCGTTTTCCCTGACTACCAGAAACCTTTCCGTCTTTATACCGACGTATCTCTGTACGCCATAGGTGCAGTTTTAGCTCAATTCAGAGATGGAAAGGAACATGTGATAGCGTATGCCAGCTCCACCCTCACCCCACCCCAACAGAATTACGCAGCCACCAAGAGAGAGTGCTTAGGGATCATTTGGGCACTCAGCCACTTCCGGTCATTTGTGTTGGGCGCAAAACTCGAAATAATTACCGACCATCAATCTTTACAATGGCTGCGTAGGTGCGAAACCAACTCAGCCATTTTGGTACGTTGGAGGGAGACACTAGAGGACTACGACTTTACCATACAATATCGTCCCGGCAAACTCCATACTAATGCAGACGCCCTGTCACGTTTGCCAGTACCAAAAGACCTCCCCACCAACCTAGCCGCCTTACAAAACACTCAATTGGTATCTACCCCCACCCCCTGACAGAATGCGCCCCCAGCCCCCTCCCTAATTCAATCTTGGGAAGCACGAATCAGACCCCCCTGGATACCGTTAAATGTCTTCAGGAGACTGACTCGCTGGGGAGATCAACTTGCCACAGACACTGGTCACATAATCTTGGACCCCACCATTGCCCACGACTACATGATTGCCATCCACGAGGGAAACGGCATACACCTTGGACAAAAGAAGATGTTAAAGATCTTCACAGACCAATACTGGACCCCCAACCTCTCCAAAATTGCACAACGAGTGACAGAATCCTGCAAACCGTGTTTATTGGGAAAAGATAGATCACGCACCCCAGGCCCAGCTGGTACCATTTCTGCCAACAAACCGTTCCAAGTCCTATCCCTCGACATCATGGGCCCGTTCCCTTCTTACGCTGGCAACCGCTATATCGTCACATTTGTGGACGTATATTCAAAATTTTTAATAGCCTGCCCAGTTAAAGACCACACAGCCACCACAGTAGCCACACTGCTTGCCACAGAAGTGTTCCCTATATTCGGCCTTCCCCTTGCTCTTCTATCGGACAATGCCCCCGAGTTTAGTGGACACGTTTGGCAACAATTCACCCAACAATGCGGTATTAAGATTAAACACTCATCCCCGTACTGGCCTCAAGGAAATGCTATTTGCGAACGCAGCCATCGCACCATCAACAACCAGTTACGTACAAGAATGATTGCTCTTAACACCTCAGACTGGCCATCACAACTAAAGATGATACAGTGGGGTATAAACACCTGTCCTCGGGAAGACGGTATTTCCCCTCATGAACGTGTTTACGGTGTACTCCCCCCTGTTACTGCCATTCCACCACCACGCTCACCTTCCCTCCACCACCTCCACAATTGACCCATTGCAACATCTGCAAAACACCCTCCATACCGCCCAGATCTGTCAGGACACCAAAACTGATAACATCGATGACAAAAACCCTTTCGCCATCCATGACATGGTAGCCAACCTCCCTATCACCAACAAGTTAGGCCCTCGCTATGTCGGGCCCTACACCGTCATACAAGTCCCAAATGCCTTTCAAGTCACCATCGACTATCACGGCGTGACTCGCACGCTCCGAACTAGATTCGTCCGAGCGTTTAAACCTCTAAAGCCACAAGACATTACCCCACCCCACACATCCGACCCTAAATTAAACACCCCTACTCACCCTCCCACTCAGGCTATGAATATTCCCATACAAACCCCTAAGGACCTAAGCCCTCCAGCACCGAACCGACAAATCATTTCTCAACATACCCCCCCAAACTAACCTCCACAAACCCCAAGCCCCCACTATCACACCCTCTTCCACCATGACACCTTCCTTCACTTCTGATAGTCAAGTTCCTCCCCAACTTATCCAAGTACGAAAACCTCCACCCACAACAGAAACCCTCCCGTCTAGCCCTGACATACCTCCACCAGGCACCACAGTGAGAAAACCACCACCCCCACCCCAAACCAAGTACACACCCAACCGCACCACACAATCTACCTCAGTAACCTCACACTACAACTTACGCCCACGACAAAAATCGTTTAAAACCTCCAGAAAACACACCCTGCTAACCAAGTTCCGTAGGGCTGCCAGACCACTACCCCCTCCTCCTCCTCCTCTTCTTCTTCTTCGTCGAATTCTCCCCCACAAAGGGAAAGAAGACGAATAATCACCAGCAAATCACCAACCTCATCAAACGACACCCACACACGCCCCTACCCCCAACCCTCCAACTTAAATCTACACTCCTTACCCACCCGTCTAGCCCCCCCCCGCATCCGCCCCTTTCCCCTCCACGATCCCCACCACCCCACCCACACACCGACCAACCTCCTCATCTCACCGAACCCCCAACCAACCAACCCCACAAAGTCACCCCTGAGAAAACCCCCACATGTCCTTTACCTGTAAAACGTTCTTCCCCTCAATATAAAACATCGTCGAGCAACTCAAGTCCCACGACAAACATCTACCTTCCCACCAGGACTGCCAGAGGTAGAATAATCAACAGACCCATCAGATTTAAAGACAGCGATACAAAAATAACACCCCGTTCTGACACTAAGGACCCAAGCCACACAACACACACACCCCCTCCTTCCCACACACCTCCTTCACCCACCTTACCTAAACCGATCTTGCGCATTGCCTCACTATATATTCCCAACCTACAACACCGCCCAAGAAAACCAAATAAAACCCAGACTCACATTCCCCCTTCATCCCCAGCTCTGTTGTCAAGCGTGAATCCCCTTTCGGTTAGTAACCCATTCACCACACTAAACAGACTTCCTGTCAATCCCACACACCTCACTCCGACCCCCACGGGGGAAAGCTACAAACCATTCATACGAAAGGTTAAAGTAAAAACCCCCACTGGACACTTGGCCCGTGTACCACACCCACACCAAGCCCGGGCAGCCGCCCGCCACAACACAGAGGACACATTCTTACAGGTATACATTGACCTGCAAAAGAAACCTGACCGTCGCTCTCTTGCTTGGTGGAACTTTCTAAATACCCTTAAAATGACCCACCATCACTATGCTTCTTTTTACTTCACCATTGAGGCTCGAGGACGAGCCTATAATGAAGGAGAGGGAAGTAAAATGCCCCAGAACAAGAAGCCCACAAGAGCCTCCTCACCACGTCAGGCCCGGGTTGCCAACATCACCTCGCCACGTCCCCTGACCACAGGAAAGGACATAACAGTGAGGTCATCCACTGACACCACCAGGGAAATAAGACAGGTTCAACACAAATATCAGGGAGAAAAAATCCTCCATAAACCCCAAACCACCACGCGCCCATCTTTCCCGGAGACACACAACCGCAGTGGCGTGAATCCTGAGAGGGGCTACCGCCGTCGACATAGACCTTCCTCCAAGCACATCCGCCCTTCTAACATCGAGATGCGCAACCGGAAGGAACGACGAAACTGGTAAGACCTCTCCAGCCAAAACCATCATCAGTACAGTTGGAACGATATTCTAGATCGCACAGGCAGACTAGATATCTGGAAGACTTGGGATAATATCCAAGAAAAGAGCCTTGAGGGAGTAAGACACTGGTGTAACTACTCAACGCTTTTTCTCGAAGATATCAAGGATTTACCGTATCCTTGTTGGGCTACACTGGTGCAACCCAAAATCGAGCACTTTGCCTTGATATAGGAATTACTATAACTTGAGTATGCAGCACTGGCCACACACTTTGGTTGTAGTAAACCTACTCCCTCAATAAGACTTGGTTGGAAGAGCGTAAGACACTGGTGAAACGGCTTCCCTCTAAGTCAGGACTTTAGTAGTGGAGGGTGTAAGACACTGGTAAAACAACTCCATACTTAGTCCTTACGATACGAGAGCGTAAGACACTAGTGTAATGGCTCGTACTCGTCCGAGTTTTGGGATAAGTTCCTCCAGAGACTCCCATAGAAGTCTAGGTGTAGGAATAGGTTTTTACACCATACCCGAAAGAGGATTTATGGAGCTCCGATCTTACTCGCAACCATCGGAACAATTTTACCAACACACCTAAACTTCGTTAGATGTGGGAATAGCCTCCCGAAAATATCAAGCCCTGGCGGGGGCTTGAACTCGGGACCCTTGGGTTGTGAGGCAAACACTTTACCAGTTAGACCAATAGAGATATCCCACTTGGCCTGGTCGGCTCAAGGTATTTGCGCATCTGGGTCTGTTTAGGCTAACTTATTCTCACTGACTTTACACTACTTCACCTTCCGGGAAGCGAAGGCTCCGAACGAACAGAGAGGAACAAGCCTGAGCCGAAACGACCGTGAGTCCGTCAGAGAGACGTGAGTCAACTTCACTGGGCAGTACTACACAGGCACACACACACAAACGGCCCAGTTGGCAACTCGCTGGAGCGGCTGGCAACTCCACAACCACAGCCCAATTTGCGAGTCTCACTACACTCCCTGTTCTCTCCTCTCCTCTTCCTTGCCCTGTAGGAATAGGTTTTTACACCATACCCGAAAGAGGATTTATGGAGCTCCGATCTTACTCTCAACCATCTGAACAATTTTACCAACACACATAAACTTTGTTAGATGTGGGAATAGCCTCCCAAAAATATCAAGCCCTGGCGGGGGCTTGAACTCGAGACCCTTGGTTTGTGAGGCAAACACTTTACCAGTTAGACCAATAGAGATATCCCACTTGGCCTGGTCGGCTCAAGGTATTTCCGCATCTGGGTCTGTTTAGGCTAACCTATTTTCACTGACTTTACATAGGTCTGGATTGTAAGAGAGAGCGTAAGATACTGGTGAAACGGTTCCTTACTTTAATCCATGATACGAGAGCGTAAGACACTGGTGTAACGGCTCATTTTCATGTAAGACCCTAACATTTACAGTCTTCAAAAGATCTACAAGGAAGTCTTCCCCTGCCTCTGTCACCGTCACACGACAGGACCACCCCCACGGACCAGGACGTCGTAGGGAATACCCGGCAGCCACATCTTCAGAGATCGTCGGAACCTGCCTACTGTATATCTTCCCCTTGGGACACCTAAAGGATCCTCGATCGTGCTGCTATATATAACCTATCCATGTCATATGTAACGTTGCACCTCTACCTATATGATTTGTGTGAATAAGAATAATCTATGGTTGTACTCTGTGTTATATTATCCTCTATTACCTTCGTGCTTGTGTTCTTGTGTGTTCTCATCTTCTCCAATCGAGTAAGAATAAGATGGGGGATAAAAGCACAAGCATCAAAACAACTCCTGTTACCACCCCGCCAAGGCAAAAGGATATAAGAGCCTCCTCACCACATCAGGCCCGGGTCACCACCATCACCTCGCCATTCTCCCTGACCCCAGGAAAGGACATAACCGTAAGGTTAACAACCAACACCACCAGAGAAACCAGAGAAGCCCACTACCAACGTCAGGGAAGATAAATCTACCATAAAACCCAAACCACCACACACCCATCTTGCCCGGATACGCACCACACAGTAGCGCGAATTCTGAGAAGGGCTACCACCATCGACATAGACCTTCCTTTAAGCACAACCGCCCTTCTAGACCTGAAATGCACAGCCGGAAGGAACGACGGAACTGGTAAGATCTCTCCAGCCAAATCCATAAGCAGTACAGTTGAAAAGATACTCTAGATCGCACCGGCAGACTAGATATCTGGAAGACTTGGGATAATAACTGAGAAATTGCCTTGAGGGAGTAAGACACTAGTGGAACTACTCAACACATTTCTCGAAGGTACCTTGGATTTGCTTGTATTCTTGTTGGACCACACTGGTGACCACCCAACATCTTTACATTGCCTTGGTACAGGATTTACTATAGTTAGAGTATGCAGTACTGACAAGTGCTCTAGTTATAGTAAACCTACAAACATAGTAAGGCTGGTTGGAAGAACGTAAGACACTGGTGAAATGGCTTCCTTCGTAGTCAGGACTCGTAGTGGAGGGTGTAAGACACTGGTGTAACAACTCCCTACTTAGTCCTTACGATACGAGAGCATAAGACACTGGTGTAACGGCTCGTACTCGTATCTATCCCAAAATTCCATCTTATAAGTTCTAGAGACTAACATAGAAGTCTAGGTCTGGATTGTAAGAGAGAGCGTAAGACACTGGTGAAACGGCTCCTTACTTTAATCCCATGATACGAGAGCGTAAGACACTGGTGTAACGGCTCGTTTTCATGTAAGACCCTCACCTCTTCAGTCTTTAGAAGATCTACAAGGAAGTCTTACCCTACCTTCTGTCACCGTCACACGACAGAACCACCCCCACGGACCAGGACATCGTAAGGAATACCAGCTAGGCAGCAACGTCTCAGAGATCGTCAGAACCTGCCTATATCTTTCCCTTGTAACACCTAGAGGATCCTCGATCGTGCTGCTATTTAGAACCTATCCTTGTCTTATGTAACATTGCACCTCTACCCATATGATTTTGTGTGAATAAGAATAACCTATGTTTGTATACTCTGTGTTATATTATCCTTTATTACCTTCGTGCTTATGTTCTTGTGTGTTCTCATCTTCTCTAGTCAAGTAAGAACCTACCTATAAAGTCAATACAACCCCAGTAAAAACCTGGTAGGCCTATAACAAAGAACCTACCTATAAAGTCAATACAACCCCAGCAAATACCTGGTATAACAGTTGAGATGCCACGGGATAAAAATATTCCAACTATATTCCCCCCAACCACAACCACCACCTCAGAACCACTGTAGGAATAGGTTTTTACACCATACCCGCAAGAGGATTTATGGAGCTCCGATCTTACTCTCAACCATCTTAACAATTTTACCAACACACCTAAACTTCGTTAGATGCTGAAATAGCCTCACGAAAATATGCCAGGGCCTGGGATTGAACCCAGGACCCTTGGGCTATGAGGCGAACACTCTACCAGTGACACCAAGAAAGATATCTCACTTGGGATGGTCGGCTCAAGTTATTTCTGCATCTGGGTCTGCTTAGGCTAACCTATTTTCACTGACATTACACTACTTCACCGTCCGGGAATCGAACGCTCCGAACAGAGAGGAACAAGCCTGAGCCGAAACGACCGTGAGTCCGTCAGAGAGACGAACGGGAATGGTGAGTCAACTTCACTGAGCGGCGCACACACAAGACACCTTTGTGCTACACAGGCACACTAACGGCCCAGTTGGCAACTCGCTGGAGCGGCTGGCAACTCCACAACCAAAGCCTAATTTGCGAGTCTCACTACACTCCCTGTTCTCTCCTATCCCCTTTCTTGCCCTGTAGGAATAGGTTTTTACACCATACCCGAAAGAGGATTTATGGAGCTCCGATCTTACTCTCAACCATCTTAACAATTTTACCAACACACCTAAGGTTCGTTAGATGCTGAAATAGCCTCACGAAAATATGCCAGGGCTTGGGATTGAACGCAGGACCCTTGGGCTATGAGGCGAATACTCTACCAGTGACACCAAGAAAGATATCTCACTTGGTATGGTCGGCTCAAGTTATTTCCACATCTGGGTCTGTTTAGGCTAACCTATTTTCACTGACTTTACACCACCTGTACGCGTTGCTTCTATAAGATCTTGCAACAATACCCAGCGACCTCCAAGATCCAATAACAACAACAGGAGACGGGAAATGAAGGAAAACGGAGTTAGCAAGGGGGGACCCAGGACCGAAGGAGGTATATGTAAGTCGGAGGGGAAACTGCGATAGCCGCCCAGACACAAACGTGGACCACCAGAACTCCAGCAACTCTATGAAAATACATCAACCCCTTCAGTGTGCTTCTGTGTTATCTAGTAGGCTAATCAAAGAAAAGGAAATATGAAGAGGCAAGTTAACTATTCCCAATCAATAATAAACCACAGCAACCATGCAAATATGAGAGAATGAACATTCAAATAATAATAGAATCAACTCACCCATCAGGTCTAAATCTCCCTCAGAGCCAATACCAACCAAATCGTCAACTGCAAACAATGCCTACATCTTCCTCATGTAATCCCCAAGTAAAATCCAATCTTAATGCGACCGGCTCCCTGACAGAAAACAAAGCCAGAGGCTCACACTCTTGCCTCAAAATCGGGCGCCCAAAGTGCCGACAAAATCAGTCACTATGCGCGTTGAGCCTAAATAAAGTATAAGCCTTCAGCCCTCAGACTTCACTACCATTTTGGGTTCAGAACTTAGAATAAAAGGTAAAGATCTTGGTGAGGAACTTCATTCCTTATACACCGTGGGCCCAGATGACCCATTGTGCACCCCCCCCCCCACAACTTGACTTCATGGTATTTTTTTGAAGCCTGGTTATGCCTGGACCATGAAAAACAACATTAACAGAAAATAAACTGGGACTCGCTACCTGTTATTGACGTTTTTATACAGGTACCGCCATTTGCGCTAATTTGCGTCTGATGCGGAATTACGTTTCGGCCCACTTTTCAAAGTTCTACTCAGAGCACCCTACTGAAGATAATAGAACATATTTGGTATCAACAGAAAGCTGGGAAATTCCCCTATCCAATGATGTGCCACAAAATATACTATGTTGTACATATCTTACCAACATAAGCACTTTTTAGATTACCCCATTTTGAACATATTTTTCGGCTAAAACTGTTTTCGCAACCATACATTCGGCCTTTCTGTCTCTAGATCCTTTCAAACCTAGTGTTTAACCAGTTTGTAATAGGTCATTTCTTATTAGTTAGAAAGCTCAAGCAAACCAACACTTCATTCAGTGAACCATACTTTTATTTTCAAATCATTCATCATCACTATCGCTGAGAACATAATCTGGCAATTCTATATCAGAATCCGATTCGTCATCATCCTCATCATCACTTTCTACTCCAGCTTGTATATCTTCCAGTTGTTGTGTCATTTCATTTCCTTCCAACCAATGTGGCTGGAGCAGGTCATTCACCAGTTTCCATCTATGGTCCTCTGGGTTTGGTATCTTTGCATTGGCGATGTGCGCACGCTTCCAAATAGCCACCTGGTAGTCTACGCGTTTGACGTGCTGTTCCAGGGTCTTCCTACAAGGTGGTAGGGAACTCATATCAAAAAATTTCATGAGGGCATCTTTACCTTTGTTGGAGCATATTTAATTTATCTTCATAAAACGCACTGCGTCAACCTCCTTCATCTGCCTCTGTCCATAGATGTGACATGTGAATGACTGTAGGTTGTCCATCATCTCATCTGAAACGGTCCAATTCTCTCCAACATTCAATAGGACCTTTTGGTACTCGGGAGAAGTTTGAAGGATCTTCAGGGGCCTCGCTTTGGCACGTCCTTTGAGTGCACTAGTACTGCTGTCACACCCAGTTAATACATGAAGAGACAGCAATGCATTTGAATGATTTGTGTGAAGGATTTTGCCATGTCAGTGATGTTGATGAGCCTCTTGTTGTTTCCAGTACCAGTGTAAAACAATGGTGATCAGACAAGAGAGTGCATAGTGTAACAAAATATGGAACATATCTGAATCAGGACTCTTGACTCTCACATATTTGTATCCCTGGGTCTCTGCATGCTTTATGTAGAGTACAATCCTTGTGTCGGTTTCCTCCTGGCTTGATTGTAGAGGGATGATCTCTGTTGCTCTTGTGGTGTGAGTGTGACCATTCTCTGATGGCAGGAGGTGTGCCTTTCCTCTGCAGAGCAGTGTAACCTGTCGCTTATGTAGTTTGGGTGCATAATCATCCTTCCGCCACTCAGCATGTAAAAAGTCAATGAGCTGCTGCTTGTTTTTGTCATTCGCCAGAAACTGCTTCCAATCAGCACACTTCTTTGTAGCAGAACCACCAATAATGAGCTTCTCTGATATCCCACGCCTCTTGCGCTCCATTGATTTCACAGAATGATCCAGATATTGATCGGTACTGAATACACAGTCGGTGCTACCCATTGACTCAAATATCTTGCTGCAGATCTGTTTGTAATTGGTGGGAATATATTTCATGCAGTGGAATGATGCATTGCCGACGCCGTCATGGATAGTTAGGGTTTCGGTTGGTGGCGGAGTAGGTGTGTTGTCAATACCTTCGCAGATTTTGTGGAAAATCTTAGATTTATCTGTCTTGACGAGGAAGTGACCAGGGAGACCGATGCTGTATGGTATGCTTGTCAGAGGATAAGCCATTAACTCCCTCAAATCTAACTGTATGCCTTCATTCTGTGAGTTTATCAGCACTTGAAATGCCCTGTTTGACTGTTCCTTGTATTGTAGGACCTTGGTCTGAGAACTGTTGGACTTTGTCTTCATGTCGGCGAAGGTCTTTAACTTCAAGAGGGATATGGGCTGGAAGAAATCCTTGCCAACTTCTAGTCTGTCTTTGACAAATTTCTCACAGGCTTTTTATGAAGGTACATCGGCATGACTGATGGTATTTTGCCTCCACAGCAAAAAGATCTTCCCCGTATTCGCCTCAACAGATCCTCATCTTCTTTCCTCTCAGCTACTTCAAATATGTTCTTCCATCACTCCTTTTCGAACATACACAATCCTTCACTTGTCCATGATTTGTTCTTTTTCTCCTTCTTTCGCTTCTCAGACCCACAGAAGATACAATTAGACTTGAAGATAATCTTATCACCTGACGACCTAGTTGGTCTGGCAGAACTAGGGGATTCATCCTGTAGACTGCTTGGCTGTAACCGATTGAGATTGCCAGTACACCTTTCGTAGCATACCATGTGGTAGCCATGATGTGGTTTGATGGTATCAGGAACCAGGTCGCATGTTGCTGGCATCCTGTTGACAGAATCGAGGCGTTGCCCGAGTCGCTTTGCCTTGACGTCCTGAAGTTTTTCAAGGCATTCCTGTGGATTTCTGCTTTCCGAAAGTAGTTTGATATCACCATATTGCAATCCAGTCACATGAACAATACAAGTAGGTAATTCAGCAGTTCTTTGCTTATTCCCTGGAGGTTCTTTGTGTGCCATACTATGAGAGTTCACATCTTACTCGGTCACTAAGGAAGAGAAGATACACATATTAACAATAATATATACCAAAGGTGTTGTCAAAGTGGATATATATTAGTGAAATGAAAATCTTAAATACATGTCAAAATTATCTTAACTAACCTTTCTTCTTCCATAGAACATACTCATTCAGCGTTCAACTTAAAAAATGAATCGGCTGGAAGATAATGTTGTTAAAACCTTAAATATCCCTTGTTAAGATTACTCGTGGAATCTGAAATAGAATGGCTTTATAAACTTTAAATAGGACTAATGTTAACAGATAATGAGAAATAACATAGGACAATCTGGTTAAACACTGGATATGAAAGGATATAGAGATAGAATGGCCGAATGTATGGTTGCGAAAACAGTTTTAGCCGAAAATATGTTCAAAATGGGGTAAGCTAAAAAGTGCTGATGTTGGCAAGATATGTACAACATAGTATATTATGTAGTGCATCATTGGATAGGGGAATGTCCCAGCTTTCTTTTGATACCAAATATGTTCTATTATCTTCAATAGGGTGCTCTGAGTAGAACTTTGAAAAGTGGGCCGAAACGTAGTTCCGCATCAGACGCAAATTAGCGCAAATGACGGTACCTGTATAAAAACGTCAATAACAGGTAGCGAGTCCCAGTTTATTTTCTGTTAATGTTGTTTTTCATGGTCCAGGCATACCCAGGCTTAAAAAAAATACCATTAAGTCAAGTTATGGGGGTGGGGGGTGCACGATGGGTCATCTGGGCCCACGGTGTATTATCTACTAGTGGTCATCCATCCATAAGGAGGCTAGTAGATAGATCGATTGGAAACATCTCTATATGTGCGCCTTCAATCGAAACCCCAGAGAGCAGGGGGGCGTATTTGTTCCCTCTACAAGCTCTCGATCGATAGCCTACTGATCGATGAGTCTGAATAGAAGTCTCTCTGTTGCTAGGATCTCTGGCTGCCTCACCAGTACTAAAGAGACCGGGAGGGGGAATTTTGCGCCGAAAATTACCCAATAAAAGGGGGAGTAAGAGGAAAAATAGTTGAAAATTGAGGAGGGGGGAAATGGAGGGGAAGAGCCAGCCCCCCCCCCCCCCCCCAGGGGCACATATGTAGGAGTGGTAGAAAGTAATGGAGGGGAATTATCTCACCTAATCACAAATTGCTTTGTTTTGAGAGCCACTGGGGTGTTTTCTAAGTTTTTTTTTTTATGCTCTGGATCTGGACGGTCGCAGTGCACCAGAAAAACCTCTACTGAGGACGGTTGCCGTTTTGGGGTTAATTGTTACTAAAAAACGGATAGAGCAATTAAATTTAATGGGTTATAAATATTCATACCTATTTCCTGGTTGATTCTTTCCAATTGGTAAAAATATCAGCTAAATTACTCGATCTATAGTGCTTCTTTGAGTTAAGGGTCAAGATACGCTAGATCAGCGTTTCTTAACCTGGGGGGCGTGCCCCCCTAGGGGGTCGTTTGACAATGCTAGGGGGGGTGTGGGGTAATCAAAGTTCAAAATAAGGCTAGGCCATTCAAATGCATACAGAGTAATCGCAAAAATATATATATATAAATAAGAAACTTTGATAGGAAAAATTCACAACTGTCATTCCGAGCAACCACATGTAGTGTTGACATAAAACCATTAATCAGTTTTAATCCTTGCCTGCAGATTAGTTATTTTGTCGCCCTTTTTACAGTATCTTGCGTCTTAACCCACTGAGCCCCAGCGACGCAAATAGTGCGTCGGCAATGTATGTAACGCTAAACCCCAGCATCACATACGTCGCGTCAGTGTTAATTACTCCGGTCCTAGAGCACCTAGAGGGCTCAGATTTGTATGGGAACTGTGTAAGTATCCCACGCAACCATGCCGATGGTTGAAAACTCTCAAAGTCCAACCGCGTGCGCGTGAGCACGCAAAAACATGGTTTTTGGGGGAAATTGCCTTCAATTTTTTACTCTTGTAAAATCCGTTTTCGGGGGCTCCGTAGGACCAATTTTTGACCTTTTTGATCGTTTTTTTCTTAATTCCTAACCCATTCACTATTGTTTCTGGAAAAAACAAAAATCAAAACCTGCTGGTCCTTGGTGGTACAGTACATTTATTTATAACTAGCTGGGGCTCAGTGGGTTAAGCATCCATATGGAATGGATAAAAACAATAGTTTACTAGGCACCAGAGGAATGGGGGGGGGGGGCATGATGAATAGTCCTGACCAAAGGGGGGCACGGTGCTAAAAAGGTTAAGAACCGCTGCCTAACATCATAGATCCCCACAGCCCTCACACTCTGCCCGAGAGCACCCCTCTATAATGAGTCCTCCAAAGTTAAACACATAGCCTACAGTATATAGGCATAGCTACATCACACAGGCAAAAATCATTTAAATTATTGAAGATTACGTCTTATTGCAACTGTGTGTGTAAAGTGCGTGCGTGTGCTTAGAATCTGCCGCATTGTTGCGGCAATTGTTGCAAAATTGCGCAACTCGAACCACATCAGTCGAGTTGCATCAGAGTGCCTCAGCCATTCAGAGTTGCCGCCTCAGCGGCCTCACGGTGACTCCCTTCTCTCACCTCTTGCAAGGCCGACGCGTCGTCTGCTAGCGGTTGTAAGTTTGTTTTAACTTTGTAAATACTCAGCGGGTATAGCATAATCTGTTATGTGTATGGGGACCGAATATTAGAACCAGACTTTAAACTACTTCATAGAATGCTAATTTGACCAACAAGGTAGATATAACTTTATAAAACTACTCTAGAAAATCAGGCGTAGACCGGGTTATTTTTGGGGCGGGGTTTTTAAATACCAGCTGAATCTCCAGTTAAATTTACTGTTTAGGCCTATATGTTCGGCATTCATTTTCTTAATACAAGGTTATTGAATGTATGCGGATTGAGAACTGTCCATGAACATTTACTGGGCATTGGGTATTTATAATCAGGCCCAATCAGCTAAATGTGGATGATAACGATTAGGATCAGCTTTACTTGACCTTACCTTAGTTCACCTTAGTTGTATTTCGTCTCGATGGACACAGCTAACGTGGACGTCCGCTGGTCCCAGGCAACTCCTCCCCTCTCATGTTGTGGACCACTGACTGGAGGGAATTGGTACTGTTGCTGGTGTATCCTGGTGTTGGAGGCTGGTAAGGAACTGTAGCCAGCCACTTAGGCTAGGCCTATCTAGTTTGTTCTTGAAGCTGTCTGGTGTAATGCCTGTCAGGTTTCTTATATCCCATGGGACTGAGTTGAAGAGGCGTGTCCCCGCGAAAGTGAAGCTGTGGTGAATTAGTGTCTTCACCCTTTGGGATGAACCACCTGTCCTCACAAAGCATAGCCGACCTCTTATGGGGTGATTGTTCACCCCTGCAGGCCTCGGGACTAATCTCCAAGGGCACAGCTTATAGCATATCGTTACATCATTAGAATAATGCATTAGCCTTATAGGCAAAGTCAGAGAAAGGTAACAAAGAGAGATGTTGCAAAAAATCTGCTCGTCGGGGTAGGCTAAAAGTCAGCAAATGAAGATCGGCGGCTAGCCTAGACTACACGGTAGACTACTAGACTACTCGGCCCACGGGACAGCTCGGCCTAGTAAAAACGAGACAGCTCGGCCCCGTGTTAATTACGAGATAACTCTTAATTAACCTAACCTAACCTACACATTATGAATCGAGAGAACTAGCCTATGACAATTATACAATAAACGAACATTTCGCCCACATTACACACACGCCATAAACGGGAGGCCATGTATGCAGCACCAAATCCTGCAAATCCTGTCCTCTGCGCATGCGTGAGAATATTAGGCCCCTTGGCACGATTATTTTTTTCCTTTATATTATTATATTATCTTAACCTAACAGTTGAGCCTAAATAACATAATAAAAATATTAGGGAAGGCCGCGCATACGCAGAGGACAGGATTTGGTGCTGCATAGGCCTACATGGCCTCACCCATAAACCCTCCACTTAGCTCTCCCCATCCTAATCCTGACTGGTCTCGTCAAATTGCCCCATAGCAAAACATGGGGCCGAGCTGTCTCAAATAATGGGCCGAGTTGTCCAAAAGTGGGCCGAGCTGTCCGAGCCGAGTTGTCCCATGGGCCGAGTCGTCCAGTCACCATTTCCGCTAGCCGCTATGGTGCTTTCGTCTGCTAGCCGGAGGTTTGTTTACATGCATCAGCTGATCGAGAAGATTCACAATGCTTCGTTCTTTGGCATTTTGTAACGTAATTTTGAGTAGTTTTTCATTCCTCATTCTATGATTTTCCCCTTCTATTCTTATTCTGTCCCATCTAAACGCCTGTGCAGTAATCTGGAGACAACCCTCCAAGCAAACTGCACATTTAAACAATAAGAAGTAACGGTTCAATGTTATTTTAATAGGCCTACCACGAATTTTATTGATATATTTGAAGATAAATATTGAATCTATATGCTCTAAAGATCATAAGAAAATTTGTTTTAACCCTCGGCAAAACTTAATAAAAAAGTATGGTACTAACATTTCTTTTTCGAGTATAACTCCATTTATTGGTCACCAATTATTTTGACATATTTGAAGACCGATATGGAATCTATATGCTCTAAGTATCATATTAAAATTAGTTTCAACCCTCGGCAAAACCTAATAAAAATATATGGTACTAAAATGGAATTTTGTCGAAACATGGTTGTCAATATCTTCCTATAGACGGCACCGATTCGTACACCCGCTATTTTCACCTGTCTCCCGAGGTCTGTCCACCAGCTTTTTAGTCCACTCCACCTGCCCATCTCTGTCGATAGGTTGGGTTGTTTGGTTAGGTTAATATACTAGGTTTCAGAAACAAGATTCGTAGTTGTGGTAGTATTTGCGGTATCTGGACACTTCGAGCGAATTCATAGAGCGGAGGCGCATTTAGGTAAGGTTAGGTTAAGTTAAGTTAAGTTAAGTTAAGTTAAGTTAAGTTAAGTTAAGTTAAGTTAAGTTAAGTTAAGTTAAGTTAGGTTAGGTTAGGTTAGGTTAGGTTAGGTTAGGTTAGGTTAGGTTAGGTTAGGTTAGGTTAAGTTAAGTTAAGTTAAGTTAAGTTAAGTTAAGTTAAGTTAAGTTAAGTTAAGTTAGGTTAGGTTAGGTTAGGTTAGGTTAGGTTAGATTGATGTTCCTCGCATTCGTATTTACAGATACGGCCGAATACCGGTAGGCTACTTAATGGGCGCCGGCCCAACCGCCATGTTGTATCCCACGTAGGCCTACTAGGTAGCCTACTACGGACACATTGTAGGCGTTAGGTGTGGATTAGGTTTGTATCCAATGTACTAGGTCTATGTTACTGGATATTTATGATTTAAACAAGTGCTACGTTTTCGATAAATCTGGTTTTATGGCTTTGTAATTAGGGAAATCATGAGCCGATTTCCGACATGTAGTTAGTCTTTTTCGATTCTCAAAATACGATCAAAGTTTTGCCAAAAATTGGCTCGGGTTTTCCAAAATTATGCTTTTTGGGGTTTGCAATTTAGGGAAACATAAGCCAAAATTCTAAATTAGGTTACTGTAATTTGTTTACTCTTAAAATTCTCAAAATCCGAGCCAAGTTTTGCCAAAACTTTGCTCGGGTTTTCCAAAATTCGGGTTTTATGCCTTTGCAATTTCGGGAAACCTGAGCCAAATTTCTAAATGAGGTTACTGTCATTTTGTTGTCTACAAACTCTCAAAATCCGAGCCAGCTTTGGCCAAAACTTGGCTCGGGTTTTCGAAATATTGGGTTTTAGGCCTTAGAAATACCTTAAAACCCGAGCCAAGTTTTGTTAAAATACGTTTTAATCGCCGTTTTACGCATTTAACCCCTCATTTTCCCTGTACTTCATAGCCCTCCCCACTATCGGGCGGCGTGTCTTAAGATCGTTGTATAATGGGGAAAACGGTTTCGCCGAGGGTTGCAATTATTTCCAAACACTATATATTGATGAAAACTAACAGGGAAAAATAAAAAAATCCATGGGAAAATTGGTGACCATCTTATTTAGTTTTTCCCTTTTTCGTAACAAGGTTGTCAATATGGTACTTTCAGTCATCGATAGCTCTAACGATCATATGAAAATGTGTTAAACCCTCGTAAAACCCTAATATAAAAGTATGGTACTAAAATTTAATTTTCGTAACAAGGTTGTCAATACAGTACTTGGTTTAATTCTAGTTTCGCTTTCACAGCATACTCATACATTTCTATGGCTACTTTAGAGTTGTCATATACCATACTTAATTCCTATATATGTCCAAAGCGGCGGAAATGCATTATAAGGAATTATACCTACTGTAAAAAAAAAAAAAAAAAATCTCCCCATATGCGTCACCATAGCTATTACATAATACTAGGTTAGGTTAGGTAAGGTTGTTAGGTTAGGCTAATGTCGTTAATGTAGTTTATTATCATTATATTACGTCTTTTACCCAGCAATTTCCCTGATCTTCATAGTTGGTCGGGAAGCTATGCCTTTACAACGGCGCCTCCCTTTTGTCGCTGTGTACGTGGAACTAGAATTTTACCCAGTACTTTCCCGTTATCAATGTACAATCAAGCTGAAGATTGCAGAGTAAACACCATAGACTTCATCGACTTTTTTTTTACCTTCGTATAATCGACAGCCAATTTTTTTTTTTTTTATTAAGGGATTAGGCTAGTAGGCCTACTCAACCAGCGGGGGTGTGGGGGCGGCAGCCCCAACCCATAATACTAGGTTAGGTTAGGTAAGGTTGTTAGGTTAGGCTAATGTCTTTTCAAATCACTATCGGGGAGCGATAGGCCTAATGGGGAAAATAGGTTTTCCCGAGATTTCTAATTAATTACAAACACTATATATTGATGCAAATGACCAATTTTGTTTATAAAAAACACTCGGAAAATTTGTGGTATTAAAATAAAAAAAATCCAAAGTAACGGAGTGAGCATTGCAACAATTCGTGTAATTTTGACAGCAATACCATACTTACCCGAACGCTTAGTTATATTAATTGCTAGCCTATTGGTGAATATTGAGTTTAGGCCTAGGCTATTAGCCTAGGCTACCTCGCTGATTTTGGTAAAATTCTAGTTTCACGTACACAGCGACAAAAGGGAGGCGCCGTTGTAAAGGCATAGCTTCCCGACCAACTATGAAGATCAGGGAAATTGCTGGGTAAAAGACGTAATATAATGATAATAAACTACATTAACGACATTAGCCTAACCTAACAACCTTACCTAACCTAACCTAGTATTATGTAATAGCTATGGTGCCGCATATGGGGAGATTTTTTTTTTTTTTTTACAGTAGGTATAAATCCTTATAATGCATTTCCGCCGCTTTGGACATATATAGGAATTAAGTATGGTATATGACAACTATAAAGTAGCCATAGAAATTTATGAGTATGCTGTGAAAGCGAAACTAGAATTAAACCCTGATGTTATATATTTTTAATTAAAATTCTACCCCAATAGGCTTAGGCCGGTTAATTTTCCGATTAGCCTTACACTTGCGCAAGTTTTTCAAACAAATCATGTTTTTGGTAAAAATTGGAGAGACCCCGGACAGCCTTTTTACTAGTTAGCCTAATTATAGTTTTCATAAATCTACAGTTATACTAGCTACCCCTATTTTGTCTTTGTCGCTATTCTGTTGGTAGGCCTACTAGGCCTAATGGGTTAATATTATTAGTAGTAGACTTAGCCTAGTATGGTTTGATGATGCGCGGAAATGTATATTTGACTTGAAATAGATAGGGCCTACATTGAAGTATTACAAACCTTCGCAAACTCATAAACAGGGAACGTGAGCAGGGTTTAGACCGTCGCGCACCCATAAACAGGGAACGTGAGGGGGAGTTTAGACCGTCGCGGAGACAGGTTACTTTTCGGTTAGGTTAGGCTAGCCTAATGTTAAAAATACTAAAATGCGACGGTCCTCGGTATTAAACAACACTGTAGTCCTATATCAAAGAAAACATTAAAAACAACAACAAATTACCTGAAAAACTCGTAGCCTATCTGGTTGGTGATATTTTTTTTATCAAAATAAGTTTTTTCCCAGTTTCCGCGTCTGCTGAACCATCCAAAAACACGCTAAAAGGCGTGTTTTGAAGGGGGGAGGTGGTGAGGGAGGGGTAGTATAACTAGATTTACCTTAGCCTAACCTAACCTAACCGAAAACTAAACAGGGAATACGAGCTGGGTTTAGACCGCCGTGTACCCATAAACAGGGAACGTGAGTTGGGTTTAGACCGTCGTGCACCCATAAACAGGGAACGTGAGCTGGGTTTAGACCGTCGTTAGTTTTCGGTTAGGTTAGGCTAATGTTGAAAATACTAAAATGCGACGGTCCTCGGCATTAACCCTCTCCGACATATGACGCGATTTTGAGCCGATTAGGAATACTTTAAGGCCTTTGTTACCATCAGGGGTATTTAGAAACCTTTAGTTTAGTTACTTCAACCTCTGCAGTTGTCTTTGAGTTAGCTGTGGGCAGAAAACTAATTTTGGAGAGGTAATTATAAGAGTGAGAGAACTCTAATTTCTTATTGCTAATCTGGCAACCTCTGCATCATATGAGTCTGAAGGGGTTAAACAACACTGTATATCAAAGAAAAATAAACAAAAAACTAGAATTAACTAGTAAAAAGGCTGGGCAAGAATGTTAAGTGCGGGCGTACCGCCATCCTTGTTTACACTACGCGTAGTGGCGTCGGACCTTTCCCATCATGTTCCCGTCTATTTAGACTGCCTTTGGATATAAAAATACATTAGCCTAACCAAACAACCTAACCTAACCTAACCTAGTATTCATGTAGTAATGACAGGGGGCAAATAGCAGAAAATATAGCGTCGAAATAGACAGGAACGTAACTGCGAGCGCACATGACCGTACGCCCGATCACTACGCCCATCCCAAAGGCTGTCCGGGGACCGGGGTCTCTTCAATTTTTGACCGTGGTTTTTCCTAGCCTATTGTTTGTCATGTGATTCATTCGATTTTGGCACAAATTTGTTGCGGAAATGTCTCGTTTTGCCCATACCCCATCATCCCAACAATTTCCATATTTTTGTCATTAACCTAACCTAACCTAACCTGGGGGCTGCTGCCCCTAGACCCCTGCTGGTCTTAGCATTGATATACGCCTAGGGAATTATTCTATAATTGCACCTATACGAGCTAAACAAATTATTATTGTATTTAACAGGAGGGTACGACGAGGTAAGTGATGTGGTATAGGCTAGCCTAGGTGGCAATATGCGGAAATGGATTATAAGGGCATTCCGCCCCCTCTGACCCCCTTACGAAAATCTACGGTTACTCACTGGATTTCTACCGTTTTACCCAACCAGCGGGGGTGTGGGGGCAGCAGCCCCCACCCATAATACTAGGATAGGTTAGGTAAGGTTGTTAGGTTAGTCTAATGGGTTCAATATTATTTTAATACCACAAATTTTGTTGATAAATTTGAAGATAAATATTGAATCTATATGCTATAAATATCATAAGAAAATTTGTTTTAACCCTCGGCAAAACCTAATAAAAAAGTATGGTACTGTACTAACATTTATTTTTCGTAACAAGGTTGTCAATACGGTACTTCCAGTTATCGATAGCTCTAAAGATCATATGAAAATGTGTTAAACCCTCGGAAAAACCTAATATAAAAGTATGGTATCAAATTTTAATTTTCGTAGCAAGGTTGTCAATACGGTACTTTCCCGTTATCAATGTACAGTACAATCAAAGCTGAAGATTGCAGAGTAAACACCGTAGACTTCATCGCCTTTCTTTCACCTTCGTATAATCGACAGCCAATATAATACTAGGTTAGGTTAGGTAAGGTTGTTAGGTTAGGCTAATGTCTTAACAAATCACTATCGGGGGCGTGTCTCAACATCGATCAATAGGCCTAATGGGGAAAATAGGTTTTCCCGAGATTTCTAATTAATTGCAAACACTATAATGTATATTGATGCAAATGAACAATTTCTTTTATAAAAAACACTCGGAAAATTTGTGGTACAGTATTAAAATAAAAAAATCCGGCTAATGTCTCTCTGAAACATTGTAAAAATCCGTGTCACATCTAGATTGATAGACTTTTGTCAGAGGGGGCGGAATGCCCTTATAAACCATTTCCGCATATTGCCACCTACCCCACATCACTTACAGCCCATGTGGTGATGGGCTGGTCTATCAGAGTGAGAACTGAGCGATCTCTGCCATACCCATTGCTTACTCTGACTGTTCCTTTTACTTATATATTTTCTAGATCTCAAGTGACGGCGTCTCTTCCGTGGATTGACCTCCCAATCTACCAAGATTGGAAGCCAAAGCGTCACATTTTTTCCTCTGCCCCTCAGCTTTCTCTTCATAATTGCTGAGGGGCACAGGGCCCTGGGCGGGGCTTTGGTTTCCCGGGCGTTTCTGTCGCCCTCCTCAGCTCCCCGCCATGAAGTGGCTTCGGTCACCCATGCTTTATTGTGGTCGGCTGGGAGGGTTCTGTGGGGGCGCTCGGTTATGGCCTTGGTCTTGCTCGGGGCCTTGGGGCTGTTCGGCCAGGCAGCTTGGGGAACAACAACAACAACTTACCCCGTCGTACCTTCCTGTTAAATACAATAATAATTTGTTTAGCTCGTATAGGTGCAATTATAGAAATTTACCACGCCTAGGCCTAGAGGATGACAATTTAAATAATTTATTTTACTTAGCCTAGGCTTTAGGCCTAGCCTAATCTAGGCCTAGCCTAATCTAGGCCTACGATCCATTTGGTAGAGTTTTAGGTAGGCCTAGGCCTAGCCTATCAGGGAATTGCTCAGAAAAAGCTTAGGCTACACGACACACGTCGGTGGTCACGACTGGCAAGAATGTAGTGTTCGGGCGTACCGCCCGCCTTGTTCACACTACGCGGAGCTGCGGCAGCGGACGCTTGCGATCTGTTTTGACTGCCGTTGTATAGGCCTACAAATTGGCTACAAACATATGTTGAGCCCCATCATCATATAGGCTATATTGCCAGCAGGGGGCAAATAACCAAAAAAAATCGCCATCAAAATAGACGCGAACTTAACCGGGGCGATCGATCTATGTAAACATGACGACTGTACGCCCGGACACTACATCCTTCCCTCACGACTCGCACGACTTAAGGTTGCGTCTGATTTGACCGGGGGGAGGGAAGGAGGGTGGCAAGGGTGTAGTGTACTGTGTACTGTTCGGGCGTACCCCCCGCCTTGCCTTGTTTACATTACGCGGAGTGGCGGCGGCGGACGCTCGTGATCATGTTCCCGTCTATTTTGACAGCCGTTGGATACAACAATATTTTTTCTGTTTGCCCCCTGCTAGCAAAATATATGATGATGACAATAAGCCATGGGGGGGTGACTGGGTGAGTCCCCTCAATCTATTAATGTATCTCATGGCAGTCAATAGGCTATACAGTACTAGCACATGATTTGAGTCGCGGTGGCGATCGTCTGCATAGTGTAAACAATGCGGGTGGTACCCCCGAACACTACATCTTTGCCAAGCAAAGCAGGTGATACGCCCAAATACTACATCCTTTCCTAAATTTATTCACTAATGGTAGAACTAAGATGAGTGTATGTCACTGTATCATAAAAAGTGTTATGAATAGGCTATATCTCATATGTTTTCTTGGTAGCACTTCTGTCAAAAATGCATAAGCCTATTAACCCCTACTGTACCGGCTACATCTTTTAACACCTTACGAGCGGCCTAGGCGGTAATTTATATGTACCGCCCAGCGGGGTGTTTTTACCCTAAATAGGGTTGTTTACGTGATCATTTTCATGCCTAAATAAGACCCAGAGCATAAAACAAGTATCTATCCCTGAAAGGGCATAAACAGAGCTTTCCAATGACACCCCAACCATCCTTGTACAACCGCTAGTTTTCTTGCAACGATCGCGCA
Source organism: Paralithodes platypus (assembly GCA_032716605.1). NCBI lineage: Eukaryota > Metazoa > Arthropoda > Malacostraca > Decapoda > Lithodidae > Paralithodes > Paralithodes platypus. The sequence continues at coordinate 42,921,126 of CM064487.1, read as the reverse complement.
ACACGAGTGCAAAAACCATGTAATTAGGTAGTTTCCCTACATAATTCCCTGTGTAGCGAGTGCGTGAGGGTGGGGGAGGGTGGGATTCATGTCAGTAGGTCCGCCGCGGTGGTCTGGAGCAGTCATACGCTTGCTACTCTCCTCCCACCACTTATCTCTCTCTCTCAGCAACATTACGTGGTGAAAATGGCACACGACATAAGTTGTGAACCGCCACTTAGTCCACATTTATTTCACACTATATAAGTTGCGTGCCGCCAAAGAAGGGTTAAATTTTGTTCTGGCTACTATTAGATTATTTTATTCAGTTTAAAAAGGGCCTCCAGCAATTAACAGGCTTCGAACCATCTGGTTCCCATCCCATTCCCAGTCCCATCCGGTTGGATGGGACTCGTTAGCCTTGGTCGGCAACTCATCTAGGGGAGACAACCTTATACAAATCCGGGTGGATGGGGCTCGTCAGCCTTGGTTGGCAACCTGTCTAGGGGAGTAAACCAGATACAAATCCGTACTGCTTACCTAAGGGTAAGGCAGGTTAGTGGATGGATTAGCCGAACACCACTGTAGAAAAATAGTGCTAACAAGATACACAGAGGGCCTCGGAGTCGGACGGATCCTAAATTGAGTGGTCAATCCTGTAAGTCCTTCACTAAACTGGCTCGGGTTGTCCCTCTCACAGGGAATAGGTCCGTATGGGGGCATTCTGTGTATGGCCACCCTCATAAGGGGAGTAAGGCGTCCGGCAATAGATAGATAGAGATAGATAGAACCATCTCACTCAATAATTTTTGCTACCCCAGATCCTTCTTAAACTGCACCAGATCGTCTAAATATGGCTAGGAAAAAAGACATCGCCAGTACAGAAGATGTTAAGGTTGATAATGAATTAGCCTACTCTACTAAAAATCTGGTAGCCTAGTGATATGACAAATCAGTTAGGCAGGGATTACATTAATATGCTATACTAATTTTGACAATGCAAGGTGTGTGTTATGATTTTTCATTATACAGTATTTTGATAGGTGGTTAGCTTGGAGGGTTACATTAGGTTAGGGATTTAGATTAGTTATTTATATTTTTAAGTTTCATTTTATCCCACCCCACCCTCCTGAGGGGGGCGACCTGTATGGGTCTGGGGGCGACCTGTGTGGGTCTGGGGGCGACCTGTGTGGGTCTGGGGGCAACCTGCGTGGGTCAGGGGGCATCCCGCAGGGGTCTGAGGGCGGCAGCCACCAGCATGAACAACTACAGTCAGTTTGACAAGTGTTGTGTGTAAACTAATGGAAACGGTAATTAGAGAAGGAATAATGGAGCATATGAAATCAAACCAACTTTTCAGTGGGAGACAGTTCGGATTCTTGCCGGGGAGGTCGACAGTACTACAGCTAATTAAGGTGGTAGATGATTGGATGCAAATTCTGGAGGATGGTGATGTTATAGACGTGGTATATTGCGATTTTATGAAGGCCTTCGATAAGGTCCCACATAAAAGGTTAATAGAGAAAGTTAGAAGCTATAATATAGGGGAGAAATGTGTGAAATGGATAGAAGCCTTCCTGAAAGATCGGAGACAGAGGGTACAGTTTCTTACAGTTTTTTACAGTAGATCCTCTGGATAAAGGAAAACTAGGCCTGTGTATCCAGCTCAGTGCCAGTACTTGCACTACTGCGGTCGTTCACTGTGTTGGCGGCGGCGGCAGCAGACGCAACATTTTTACTATTCTGTATTTTTGCTTTATAATCAAACTTCAAATCTTGTCTTCCCCATGCTTTATCAAGATTACTTTCAAACTTCCTTATTGATTCGGAATCGACTACATACTGGGGCAGCGCGTTCCACTCATTTACCACTCTATCACAAAATGAGTTCTTTGCCTTTTCAAGCTTATTTCTTTCTTTGTAAATTTTCTTAGAGTGTCCTCTCGTTCTTGTTCCCTCCCGCATCAAGAAGATACCTTCACACACATCCTCATCATACTTTCCTGACACTATCTTAACCCTCTCACGTTCTTGACACAATTTTGAGCCTATTAGGGATACTTTAAATCCTTTGTTACCATCAGGGGTATTTAGAAACCTTTAGTTTAGTTACTTTAACCTTTGCAGTTGTCTTTGAGTTAGCTGTGGGCAGAAAACTAATTTTTGGAGAGGTAATTATAAGAGTGAGAGAACTATTTCTTATTGCTAATCTGGCAACCTCTGCGTCATATGATCGTGAGAGGGTTAAAAGTCTCTTATCATATCCCCTCTCTTTCTCCTATATGCCAGTGTCGGAAGTCCCAGTGTCCTCAACCTCTGTTCATAGCCCGCGTTCTTCAACGTTGGTACTAGCTTGCTAGCTCTCCTCTGCACTTTCTCCACTGCTTCTATATCCTTTACCATATATGGAGCCCACACCTGGTTCGCATATTCCAGGTGCGGCCTAACCAGCGCTGTATAGAGATAACCAGCGCTGTATAGAGATTCCTGAATATTTCTTCGTCTAGTGACACAAATGTCCTCCTTATCAGCCCTACAATTCTATTGGCTTTGTTTATCTTTTCCGCTAAATGTTCTGAGAAATTTAACTTATTGTCTATCACTACTCCTATATCCTTTTCTGCATTCACTTCCTCCATCGCTTCATACATACTGTATCCTACCTTGTCTATCTTGCTAGTCCCAATCCGCATGTACAGTACTTGCATTTTTTTGGATGAAAAGGCATTAACCAATGTTCAGACCATCCCTTCATGCCCTCCACATCTCCTTGAAGCAAACCCACATCTTCCTTACTCCTCACTCTTCTATACAGCTTAGTGTCATCCGCATACAGGTATATCTCACTTCCATTGGTTATAACTTCAGGTAAGTCGTTGATAAATATAACGAAAAGTAGTGGTCCCAACACAGATCCCTGAGGTACCCCACTTGTAATTTCCCTCCACCCCGAGCCTATTCCATTCACCAGTACTCTCTGTCTCCGATCTTTCAGGAAGGCTTCTATCCATTTCACACATTTCTCCCCTATACTATAGCTTCTAACTTTCTCTATTAACCTTTTATGTGGGACCCTATCGAAGGCCTTCATAAAATCGCAATATACCACGTCTATTACATCACCATCCTCCAGAGTTTGCATCCAATCATCTACCACCTTAATTAGCTGTAGTACCGTCGACCTCCCCGGCAAGAATCCGAACTGTCTCCCACTGAAAAGTTGGTTTGATTTCATATGCTCCATTATTCCTTCTCTAATCACCGTTTCCATTAGTTTACACACAACACTTGTCAAACTGACTGGTCTATAATTTCCTGGGTCATTTCTCTTTCCCTTCTTAAATATAGCTGTTATGTTCGCCTCTCTCCAGTCCGTCGGGATTTGTCCTGTATTAACCCTTGTCTAGCGGCGCTCGACTTAAGTCGAGTGAAAGAAACTGGGAGAAAACGGGTGAAGATCGAGTGAAAATGGGTGGAACAGTAATGAACCATACGTCCGACATCTGTGGCCTCCCGGACCACACTAACTCCAGTTCCCCCACCGCACGGGTGGATGACAGTGTGACCAATAGTTAGCGAAAAGTGAACAATGTAGCAAAATCAGCTAAACTTCCATCTTTGAGGTAACACTGTCAGGGCTCCACGAGTGCTACGTAGCTGTATGTGGTGTCATTGTGTAGCGATTTCCGCCTAGTTTTCGGCACAATACAGTTCCTTTCATGCTGATGGTTGATATAGCAGTCAGAATGGCCTGAAAAGGCCCAAAACGGCCACAGACCCCCCGCTCGTTAAGGGTTAAAAGATACCTCAAATAAAAAATTTAATGGCTCTACTAACATCTCACCTCCTTCCTTTATGATTCTTGGATGTATCCCATCCGTTCCCGGGGACTTACTTCTGTTCATTTTTTCTATAGCCCTCCTTATTCTAGCATGGGAAAACTCTATTAGTTCTAGTGCTGGTGCCTGTTTGATGGGAATAGTAGGCACTGCATCAACCGACTCCACTGTTAGTACCTCCCCAAAGTATTTCCTCAGCACCTCTGCTTTCTACTTATCAGTTTCTGCTCTATTCCCATCATCCAAGTCTCCTATCAGTTCTGGGATACCTACCCTTCTTGTTAACTTTTCCTGAATATCTATCTATCTATCTATCTATTGCCTGACGCCGCGATCCCCGAAGGGGTGGCCACGAACGAACCGCCCCCATGCACCTCTGTCCCCAGTCAGTCGACGCCCCTCCCCCCAACCAGCACCGCCTTCGTTCATGTAGTTCCTCACTCCATCCTTCCACCTCATATTCGGTCTACCTCTCCCCCTCTGTCCCTCCACCTCGCTCTCGTACACCCTCTTAGTCATTCTCTCGCTTTCCATACGTTCCATATGGCCGAACCATCTCAAGTTGTTCCTTTTCACACTTTCCAGCACATCTACCTCCACACCACACCTCCTTCTTACTTCCTCATTAGTCTGTCTATCCCTCCATGTAACTCCGCACGCACTCCTTAAGTAATTCATTTCCACTGCTCTCACTCTTGGTCTGAGTCTCTCAACCAACGTCCATGCTTCGCTTCCGTAAGTCAGTGTCGGGATTATCACACTGTCATGCAAGGACTTCTTCACTTCCATACTGACCACCCTATTTCTTGTTACTGCTTTTAGCGTTCCTACAACCCTCTTCCCCTGTTGTACCCTCTCCCGCACCTCTTCATCCATAGTCCCATCTTTACTCAACACACTGCCCAGATACTTAAAAGAGTTCCTGAATATACTTCCAGAATATTTTTGGATTATCCTTCACATTTCTAGCAATCTCTCTCTCCCTCTCCTTCACCCCCCTCCTTGTCTCCCACCTTATTTTATTGTTTATTTGTCTGCATTCCAGATCCACTTCTTTAGCTTCTATACTAGACCCCCTGTTCTTTTTTAACAATTTTAGTCTTTCTCTGGTGAATGGAATAGGCTCGGGGTGGAGGGAAATTACAAGTGGGGTACCTCAGGGATCTGTGTTGGGACCACTACTGTTCGTTATATTTATCAACGACTTACCTGAAGTTATAACTAATGGAAGTGAGATAATAATAATAATAATAAGCATGTTACTTATTTCTCATACGCGCCAATTTTTCCGAAGAATTCACTAGCGCTCGGAAAGAGAAAGAAAAAAGAACAAAATCAATGCATCAAAAGAAGGCTTATATACAACACACATTTAACAATCACTAGCAGTGGCAAAACAGCCTAAACTCTATAGCCATTTGTCATGACACCTCTCTCAAGATCATAGCTGCTCTCAAAGAGAAAAGTCTTAAGTTGTCTCTTGAAGCATTCAACAGAACTCAGTTGTCTCATGGACAGCGGCAACCTGTTATACAACCTCGGAGCCATGTAGGAGAATGACCTCTCAAAGAAAGAAGACTGCTGGAAAGCCCTTGGTTCATCAAGACGAAAAGGGTCATTGTCATGACGCACAACTACACCATGGTGTGCCGGTGGGCGCCTGAGCAGCTCCGCAAGGTACCTAGGCTCACCAAATTTGAGAACCTTAAAAGTCACCAAACACAACTTAAATTCTATTCTTGCTCTTACTGGCAGCCAGTGCAGTTCTATGTGAAGAGATGTAGTAGGAGTTCTAGGTGGAACACCAAAAATGAGTCTTGCGGCCCTGTTAAGAACAGACTGAACTTTCTTTAAAATATAATTTGGAAGACCCACCAACAGGGCATTGCAATAATCAGCACGAGAGAAGACCAATGAGTGAACCAACGTCAGGAGGCAACGTCTGGTTATAAACGGCTTCACCAAATAGAGATTTCTGATGTGCAAGTAACAACTTTTAACTATCTGGTTTACATGCTCTTTGAAATCTAATCGGGAGTTCACATATACACCCAGATTTCGAACAGAGTTGGCCGGTCGCAGCTGAGATCCACCCACATTGATGGAGAGGGCACCTACTATATCATCAGCTCTTCTATTTCCTCGGATGATGAGAATATCAGTTTTACCATCATTTAGTTTAAGTTTTCTCGCTCTCATCCACTTCTTGATATCAGACATCAACAATTCCATCTTACTCCGTATATCAACTATATTTGTGATTCTCACATAAATCTGGGTGTCATCTGCATAAAAGTGAAAGGTGACATTATGTGCACGAAGCAGAAGAGACAAACTGCTGATATAAATTATAAATAGGATAGGACCTAAAACTGATCCCTGCGGAACACCATACTGCAGGGGTGTCGAGATATACCTGTATGCGGATGACACTAAGCTGTATAGAAGAGTGAGGAGTAAGGAAGATGTGGGTTTGCTTCAAGGAGATGTGGAGGGCATGAAGGGATGGTCTGAGCATTGGTTAATGCATTTTCATCCCAAAAAATGCAAGTACAGTAGGGTCCCGCATAAAACGTGTTCGCATAAAACGACCGACCTAAAATATTAATATTTAATTTTCGATCAGAACGAATGTGATCACATAAAACGAGTCCGCCGCCAAAGTGGGGTCAAATCCGAGGAGTTTTCATATAGAGCGCCGAAATATCGTTCGCTTTGTACAAAAATTTTTCGCTTACAGTGAACATTGACGATATTGCGCCACCAAAATGCTGTGTTCACATAAAACGAAATCGCATAAAACGCCCTCGTTTATCGACCATAAACTCGTTTTATGTGAGACCCTACTGTACTGTACATGCGGATTGGGACAAGCAAGATAGACAAGGTAGGATACAGTATGTATGAAGCGATGGAGGAAGTTAATGCAGAAAAGGATATAGGAGTAGTGATAGACAATAAGTTAAATTTCTCAGAACATTTAGCAGAAAAGATAAACAAAGCCAATCGAATTGTAGGGCTGATAAGGAGGACATTTTTGTCACTTGACGAAGAAATATTCAGGAATCTCTATACAGCGCTGGTTAGGCTGCACCTGGAATATGCGAACCAGGTGTGGGCTCCATATATGGTAAAGGATATAGAAGCAGTGGAGAAAGTGCAGAGGAGAGCTAGCAAGCTAGTACCAACGTTGAAGAACGCGGGCTATGAGCAGAGGTTGAGGACACTGGGGCTTCCGACACTGGCATATAGGAGAAAGAGAGGGGATATGATAGAGACTTTTAAGATAGTGTCAGGAATGTATGATGAGGATGTGTGTGAAGGTATCTTCTTGATGCGGGAGGGAACAAGAACGAGAGGACACTCTAAGAAAATTTACAAAGAAAGAAATAGGCTTGAAAAGACAAAAACTCATTTTGTAATAGAGTGGTAAATGAGTGGAACGCACTGCCCCAGTATGTAGTCGATTCCGAATCAATAAGGAAGTTTGAAAGTAATCTTGATAAAGCATGGGGAAGACATTATTTGAAGATTGATTATAAAGCAAAAATACAGAATAGTAAAAATGTTGCGTCTGCTACCGCCGCCGCCAACACAGTGAACGACTGCAGCAGTGCAAGTACTGGCACTGAGCTGGATACACAGGCCTAGTTTGCCTTTTTCCAGAGGATCTACTGTAAGAAACTGTAAGAATGTTAAGGGGCCCTCAAGTTTGCCATCATAATTGTTTAGGGGCACAGGGCCCTGGGTGGGGCTTTGGTGTCACAGGCGTTTCCGCACCTTCCTCAGCCCCTCGCCTGGGAACAGCTTCGGTCACCTTTCCTAGTGGTAAAGCTGGGAGGGTTCTGGGGAGGCACTTGGTTATGGCCTTGCTTGGGGCTGTTCAGTCAGACAGCCTGGGGAACAACTACAATACATTAAGTAAGGTTACTTAGGTTAGGACAATAACCTTGAGTATAGTGCTGGGTTACCGTATCTGTGTTTGCGTGGATTTTGGTCTGATTGAGGAAACCCTGCATTCTCAATTCTCAAACTCCCAGATTGTTAGGACAGAGGAGGCACATCAAAACTAGTAATTTCCTACAGAAATTAATGCCAAACTGGATTAATCATATAAACACACACACTGAAATATAAACTAGTTTCAATCTCAAAATACCTGTGGGGCTGAATTGTATATTTACCAAAATTTGGTAAAATAGATGCGAATGTAACTTAAACAAACCATCAATGTGTCGACCTTCCAATTTTCGCTCAAACATGCCATTCTATTCTCATCAAAAACCTTAGAAAAAAAATGTAAGGGCTTTCCCCGTATCATTAGTGAATAGAAAGGTGTTAGCCTTGTGCTAGGTGTGTGGAAACCTGTGATGATCATGTCATGTCACTAAAACTCTTATCATCCATTCATGCCTTGATGCCAAACCTCTAAGTTTGCAGTTTTAATATTTTTTCTCTAGCCAAGGGCCCCGAGGCAATTTTTTTCTGATTTTAAGTTCAAGTACGATATCGGTAATAATTATAATAACCATCAACATATCCAGTTATACAATCATAAAAATATTGTGAATTGAGGCGGAGTAGGTAGCATATACGTAACTGATGTTCATCCAACCAATAACACCTGTTTTCCACTCAACTTCTGGATTGACACATTTGGTATTGGTTCAAGTGTATATGTTTCACACATGATGCATCCATCTTGAATTTTCATTTATGAAATCTATCTACTGTACAGGGCATTTAACTAGTTTTGTCAGAGGTGGCAAAATTCTCCACCATGCCTCCTCATCTTGACATAAGTTTAGAAACTCTACATACAGTACATGGACAAATACAGTTTCAATACATATCTATATAGAACCAAGTACTGTACAGTATTGCTATTCTATCTATCTATATCTATCTACATGTTCAGGCCCAATCCCCATTTTGGGGGTAGCCGACTCAAGACAGAGCAAGAACAGGGAAAACACAAAAACAACATAAAACAACAAATAAACACAGATAAAAAGCACAAACTCACACACATCCAGGTCACCCAGGAGAAGACCCAGAGACAGTACAGTATTGCTATTTTGGGTTATCTTAAATATTCCTTTTGCGGCATTATTAGAAACAATTTATTAGGGTCAATGGGAAGTTGGGAATGTATGGACTCGCCTTGACATTTTCATCATAAGCCACATGGAGGCTTTTTTTATATCAACGACTAACCCTTGTCTAGCGGCGCCGGACTTAAGTCGGTCTAGAGAAGAAAGGACTATGTGGCGGGGACCGACTTCAGGCGGTGTACAATTTTGAGCAATAGTTGGCTCTGAGAGAGATACGAGCGGTGGGAGGACCGTAGGTCGGCTCTGACCGTTCGGCACGGGTCCCGCGCGGCAACTGCCGTCCCCTCCACACACATCCACACTCACTGCCTCCCTAGACAGGGAATTATGTAAGGAAATTACCGTATTTTAGGGATTTTTCCTTCGTCTTGCACGATCGTTGCAAGAGAACGCGTGGTCGTAGAAGGATGGTTCTGGTGTCATTGGAAAGCTCAATTATCGCCCTTTCAGGGATACATAATTGTATTACGCTCTGGCTCTTGTTTATGCATGAAAAAGAGCACGGAAAGAAGGTCGTTTAGGGTAAAACCACCCGATTGGCGGGTAGTAGAAGTTACTGACGGGCCCGCTCGTAAGGCATTAAGGAACCCGGTCTTACCGAAATAAAGTGTCCCGCGCCTGATATCGCCGAGTCCCATCTCCCTTACCCCCGTAGTTAGGTTAGTATTATGACAAAACATGCCAGTTAGGTTAGTTAGCATGGGTGTGGGAGCGGCAACCCCCACTTTGGACACTAGGGTAGTTTAGAGTAAGTTAATGTAAATTCTTAACCAAAAACATGAAAGCAACAATAACACACTATATTCCATGAAAGAGGTACATGAAAAAAGAATGGGTAAATAAGGCTGCAAAGGGAATCTTCAAGGATATGCATGGAGTCTACTGTAAGCTACATGATAAATGAATAAAATGTAAGACTTCAGTTGAATAGTGTACCGGTGTATGGTACTGTTTAAGCTAGTTATAGTCAGATCTATACAATAGTTTGCTGTGGTACAGTATTTTTTAATTTTTAAGCAAGACTTTATTACTCGCATATTATTTTATAGATTATTACTGACCAAGTTTCATACAAGTCTGAAAAGTTCTAAAGTCTATGAGGATACATTTGTCAGCAAATTTACTTTGTAGATATACACATGTTATCATGTTCATACCTATCATAATTTCAGGTTGACTGGCTGGTAGAGAAGTATCAACTACTGTACAGTGAGGCATCAGACGGAGAAGAAAGAAGTGTCAATTAAGCTGATAGAGGTGTCGGCTTCGGTCACATTCAATGAGGCTGAAGAAAACAAAATAAGGAAGAGTCGACTTCAGTCAAGTTCAACAAAACAAACAGCCTGAGGAAAGAGCGCTATCAACTTCAGTTTGGTGGAAATAGACTGAGAACAAAGAGCTATAAACAAAAGAACAGTATTTGTCCATTAATTCTACTAGGCCTACTCTAGTACCGGTATCTTAAACTGTGCTTCCAATAACCTGTGCCTTGACTTGCATTTCTTAAGCCCTGTGATAATTTAATAATTTTAAAAATATGGAAGCCATTAGATAATGCAAAAATATCGTACTAAAACGAATGTGCTAATTGTTTTGATATACTGTATAAAGAGTGCATAAGATTAACTTAGTCTGACACACTCAATTTTAGCACAGTTATCACAAGTAAAACAATAATATATAGAAATGGCAGAATCTCCGACATATTTTGGCCTATTGGACTATGTGGTGTTTGCTTCAGTTTTGGTAGTTTCTTCGGCCATTGGAATATATTTTCGATTTACTGGAGGAAAGCAGAAAACATTAAAAGTGAGTTATGTTATGTATTACTGTATTGTGCAATCATCCACATAAGTTTCTTTCAACCATATTTCTCGATAAAGCTATCAATAAAGCTATATAGATCAGCTATAAAGCTATTAAGATTATTTTATCAATGTATTTTTTTATGCATCAGTAGTAGTCGTTCCATAGGCTGCCTGGCCGAACAGCCCCAAGCTCCTAAGGAAGGCCATTGCCGAGACCGGGTTATCCCACAAGGCTCTCAGGGAATTTACTGTATGTTGTTGTTGTTGTTGTTGTTCCCTAAGCTGCCTGGCCGAACAGCCCCGAGTCCCTGAGAAAGGCCATGGCCACGATCGGGCTTTCCCACAGAGCTCTCATTGAGTGTAGATTGTGTTGTTGGCGTAAGTGGTTGTGTGAAATGCAGTCTTCTATGATGTGTTTAATGGTATGGGGTGCTGTGTTACATCCCGGGCAGGTGTCGACAACGGAGTCATCCAGTCTCTTCTGATAGCTCAGGAGAGCTGGATGGTGTCCGCATCTCATGCTGGCCAGGTGGACTCTGTCCTCGCGAGGAAGGGAGGATTCGGAAGGATGGATTTCGGGAGGTCGTGCATGCAGCTGCGTGTTGTCTGTGAGTGAGTGGATGGATCGGTGAGAGATATGAGTATGGATGTGCTTCTGGAAGTTGGTTCGGGGTGGGCAGGGAGGGAGAGAGGACAATAATTGTGTGTGATACCGTGTGCTGGGTGTTGTTTTGATATTTCTTGGTGTCTGTGGGTGTGTTGCCATGTAGTTTAGTGGGTGGTCTTGGTTCGTGGAGGCTGCTGCCAGGAATTGAGTGCCTCTCATGTCCAGATGGTCTTTGACTTTGAGGATTTTGGTTTCTTGATGTAGGTGATCTGTGGGTGCAGTAGCTGTGCAGCCTGTAATGATCTTCAGGGCTTTGTTTTGAATAGTCTGTAAGGTCTTATGATGTGTTTCAGCTAGGTTAGAAGCCCAGGCTGGGCTTGCGTATTCCATCACTGATCTTATGTATTGTTTATATACTGTGGTGGTAGTTTCTTTGTTGTGTCCAAATTTTGTGTGAGCAAGTGACCTGAGGGCGTTAAGTCTGGGTGTCAGTTTCTTTTTAATGTTTGTGGTGTGCTGTTTGAATGTCATATGAGTATCATATGTTACTCCTAGGATTTTGGGTGTGTGTGTATGTGTTAGGGGTGTGTTGTTTATGGTGAGTTGAGGGATGTATTCGTGTTCTCCTGTCCAACTTGTGAGCAGGGTTGCGGTGGATTTGGCTGGGGCTAGATTAAGTCTGTTTGTAGTGCACCAGCCATGTAGTGTGTTGAGATAGGGTTGAAGGAGATCTGTTGCTCTTTTTGGGTCATGGTGTGTGCATGTGAGTGTTATGTCATCTGCATAGGAGGCTAAGTTTATTTGGGGCGTATTGGGTGTAGTTATATCGTGCATGTACAGATTGAAGAGTGCGGGCGATAGGACGGATCCTTGTGGGACTCCGTTTGGAAAGTTTCTGATTTTAGATGACTGACCGGCAAAAGATACGTGTGCACATCTGCCTGCTAGGAAGTTGGCCAGCCACCGTTTTGTGTTGTTGTGCATGTTTGTGTTGTAGATTTTGTTTGTTAGGTTGTGGCGGGGGATGGCATCGAAGGCTTTACTAATGTCGAGTGTGGCTAATAGTGATCTGTGTGGTGGTCTAGCTGAATTGATGCCGTCGAAAGCTCTTTGTGTAAGGTCTGTGAGAAGAGTGTTTGTGGAGTGCAGTGGCCTAAAGCCATGTTGTGTTGGAGCTAGGGGTAGGTCAGGTGTAATTAGTTGTAATACTAGGCGTTCCATGACTTTGGAGGGGGAGCAAAGGAGTGTGATGGGGCGGTGCGAGGAGGGTAGCGTGGGGTCTTTGTTGGGTTTGGGGAATGTGATGATGATACCATGCTTCCAAATGTCTGGTATTGTGTTGTGTGAATAGCTGTAGTTTGATATGTTAGTGAGTGCTTGTATGCCTTGTGGTCCCAGGTGTCTGAGGTGTATGTTGCTTATGTTGTCTAGGCCACAGGCGGGTGAGTGCTTGAGATTGTTGATGATATGCTTTGTCTGGTGATTGGTGAAGGGTGTATAGTCAGGGTCTGTGGGGAATTGTCTCTTACGTCGGATGACACGTCGGTCGTCTTTGTGAGGTTTTAGGTGGCTGACATGTGAAAAGTGATTGATGAGAGTGTTTGCTTGTTGTTTACATGAAGGAGTAGAGTCTGTTGTTGTGATTGCAGCATGTGATTGTGTTGTGTTGCTGTTGGAAAGTGTGATGCTGTTTAGTGTTTTGTATAGTTTTTTGGGGTTTGTTTTGTGATCAAGTGTTTGTAGGAAGTTATTCCAATTTAGTTTTTGTTGTTCTTGTATTTTGTTGTTAGTTTGGGTGTTGAGTGCTTGAATTTGTTGTGTGATGTCTTGTGTGTGGGGTGCTGGGGAGTGTTTCAGTATGTCGCGTTGTCTGATGAGGTTTTGAATTTCTGGTGTGAAGTTGGGGTTGTGTCTTTTTCTGTTACCTCTTGGAATGTGTTTCTTGTCAGCGTTTTGGATAGTTTTATTGAGTATGTGTACAGCATTGTTGATGTTAGTGATGGGTGTACTGTTTAGAGTTGTGAAGTGTTGTTCTGTCTCATTTGTGAATGCGTCCCAGTTAGCTCTTTTATAATTGGTGTATGTGTGTTTGTGGCTAGCTGGGGTGAGTCTGGTTTTGGTGGTGATAATGATCGGGAGGTGGTCAGAGCCTAAGGTTCTGACCACCCTCCAGGATGTTGTGGGGGCGAGTTCTGGGGAGCAAAAGGTGATGTCTGGAGATGATGGGTTATAGAGGGCTTGGTGAGGAATATGGGTATGTTGATGGATGTCGTTAAGGATGATGAGGTTATCGGTTTGGTTTTGTAGTACCAGCCCTCTGTCTGTGTCGGGGTTGTCGACAAACCAGGCCGACGTCTTGGCGTTGAAGTCACCACCCAGGATGATGTGTGGGGTGTGTGGGTGTTTGTGATGTGTTGTAAGTGTGGTCTGTATTCATTTGGTACTGTAGGGGATGTTTGGGGAGGGATGTATGTGTTTATGATGGTTATGTTGGAGTTGTTGCCAGTGCGTATTTTAATTGACTGTATTTCTGTTGTGTTATCATTTGGGGGGAGGAGTGATTTGGTTTGTACACTGGTTACTATGTATGATATTTCTTTGTGTACCAGGGTGATGAGTCCACCGCCCCCGCCGACAGCCCGGTCTTGTCTGATGGTGGTGAAATTATGAAATGTGGGTGTTTTTTGTGTTGTGCGGAGTTTTGTTTCTTGTAAGATGGCAATGTGTATGTTGTGTTGTTTGATGAAGTGTGAGAGTTCGTGTTTCTTTGTGTTGATGCCATCTATGTTCAGTTGAAGAATGTTAATGTTATGTGCACGATGTATGTTGGGTGCTGCTGCACGAGGATGGGGTGGGGGTGGGGGTGGGGGTGGGTGATGGTGGGGGTGGGGGTGAGGGAGGGACTGGGGGTTGGGATGGGTGAGGGGGGGGTGGGGATTGGGAAGCAGGAGATGGGGGTTGGAAGGGATTAGGATGGGTTGTGGTGTGTTGAGTTGAGGATGTGGATGGTATGGGAAGGTTAGGTGGGTTAGGGAGGAGAGGTGGACGGGTTTTAGGGGGGGGAGTGGATGATATGGGAAGGTTAGGTGGGTTGGGGAGGAGAGGTGGACGGGTTTTAGGTGAGGGATTTGACTGGGAGAGGGAGGGGCATGAGGAACAGGTCCAGGTGTTTGTGTAGTGTTTCTTGGAGGCAAGTGTTGTGCAGGTGAAATGGGTCCAGTTCCCGCATGAATTGCAGAGAACTGAACCCTTAGTATGGCGACTCGAAGTGATGGGTTTTGAGCAAGTTGGACATATGTATGTGAACGTGGGTCCTGGGTTGCTCTCAATGTCTCCGGCTAGAAGAAGTCTTCGAGAAATGACAGCCGGAGAGTCATTTCTCGGTGTAGGAAAAACTGTGTGATGTGTGTGTGTGGTGTGAGAGGTGTGGAAATTCCCGGCGCGACCGAAGCCGCTCCAAGGACCCGTGCCCCCAGGGAGGGGGCAGGGGATGGTTGTGACGGTTTGGCTCCCGAAACTGCTCCCCGCGGCCGGCATCCGGTTTTCCTCCACTGGTCGTTGATTTTGTCTTCGGCTGTGGAGGGTCGGCAGCCATCCGCGGTTGGCAGCCTCGGGAGGTGGCCCCACGGCGTAGACGCCGCCACATCAGGACCTTTACTGTATGTTGTTGGCGTACGTGGTTGTGTGTTATGCAGTCTTCCATAATGTGTTGGATAGCATGCGGTGTTGTGTTACAGCCTGGACAGGCATCCTGGATGGAGTCATCTAGCCTGTTCTGAAAACTTAGAAGGGCCTGGATGGGGCCCACATTGCAGCCTAGCCAGGTGGCCTCTGTCCTCACAGGAAGTGAGGGTTTCTGAGGGATGGACTTCAGGGGGCCAAGCATGTAGCTGAGTGTTGTCTTTGAGTAAATGGATGGATCGGTGGGTGATTTGAGTATGGATTGGATATACTTCTGAAGGCTGGTTTGTGGTGGGCGAGGAGGGAGATTAGTTAGTTATGTAGAGCAGATTAACCAGACCACTGAGCTCCATACGGAACTCTCGCGAGGAGGGAGAGACGACAGTATTTGTGTATGATAACAAATGCTATAGTCTATTCGCTGTAAGTAGGCGAAAAATCATGAACTCTAACCTCTGTAACTAAAAAACGACTAGGGTAATCGAGCTAATATTTCTACCATTTGGGAAGGGACATTTACAGCCAATTTGCTCTAGCCTTTTTTTAATTACAGAGGATAGAGGTCATGATTCCTCGCCTACTTACAGCGAATAGACTATAGGTGTTGCTATGAGGCTTCTTGGTGTGGGTGTTGTTGTTGTCGTTCCCTAAGCTGCATGGCCGAACAGCCCCGAGTCCCTAAGGAAGGCGTGTGGCCCGCCAGTTGTTGTTTTTCCCCAAGCTGCCTGGCCGAACAGCCCCAAGGCCCGGGCAAGGCCAAGGCCACAACCGAGCGCCCCCACAGAACCCTCCCTGCCGACCACAATAAAGCCTGGGTGACCGAAGCCACTCCATGGCGGGGAGCTGAGGAAGGCGCGGAAACGCCCGGGAAACCAAAGCCCCACCCAGGGCCCTGTGCCCCTCAGCAATTATGAAGAGAAAGTTGAGGGGCAAAGGAAAGATGTGACGCTTTGGCTTCCAATCTTGGTAGATTAGGAGGTCAATCCACGCAAGAGACGCCGTCACTTGAGATCTAGAAAATATATAAGTAAAAGGAACAGTCAGAGTAAGCTATGGGTATGGCAGAGAAGCTCAGTTCTCACCCTGATAGACCAGCCCATCACCACATTACTAGAACCCAATCCTCTCAGCAGTGTGGGTGTTCTGCTATGTAGTGCAGTGGGTAGTTTTGGTTTGTGGAGGCTGCGGCGAGAATTTGTATGCCTCATATCAAGGTGATCCTTGATTATGAGGACTTTGGTTTCCTGGTGTAGGTGTGGTAGCTGTGCAGCCAGTAATTAATTTGAGGGCTTTGTTCTGTATAATTTGTAGGGTGTTGTGATGTGTTTCAGTGGGGTTAGAAGTACAAGCAGGGCTAGCATATCTCATCACTGAACGTATATATTGTTTGCATACTGTGGTGGTAGTTTCTTATGTTCGAATGTTGTATGGGCAAGTGACTTGAGGGCATTTAGTCTTGGGGTCAATTTGGTTTTGATGATTGTAATAAATTACATTAATGTATTGTACCGGTATGTTACACCAACGATTTTGTGTGTGCGTGTTATGGGGATGTTGTTTTAGGTGAGGTGAGGGATATGGCGGTGTTCTGCTGTCCACTTTGTGAGAAGGGTCTCTATAGATTTGGCTGGGGCTAGTTTGAGTCTGTGGTGAACCAGTCGTGTAGTGTGTTGAGGTACGGTCGAAGGAGTTATGGCGGTTGTGTTTGCGTCTTGGTGTGTACGGTACTGTAGATGTGAGTGTTATGTCGTCTGCGTAAGAGGCTGTGTGTATCTAGGGTGTGTGGGGTGTAGTAGGTCGTGTATGTATAGGTTGAAAAGTGTTGGTGACAAGACCGATACATGAGGGACTCCGTTTGTAAAATTTCTAGTGGTTGATGACTAGCCGGCAAATGTTACATGTGCACATCTGCCTGCTAGATAGTTGGCCTGCCATCTATTTGTGTTGAATTTTTTGTTATTGTAAGGTTGTGGCGGAGAATGACATTAAAAGGTTTACTAATGTCATTTGTAACAAGAAGTGTTCTGTGTGGTGGCCTAGCTGAGTTGATGTCATCAATAACTTTTTTTGTGAGTTCTGTAAGAAGGGTGTTTGTGGAGTGTAGTGGCCTATAGCTGTGTTATGATGTAGCTTGGGGAATGTGAGGTGTGGTTAGTTGTATGAGGCATTCTGTAACCTTTGAAGGGATGCAGAGGAGAGTGATGGGAAAGTGTGAGGAGGGTAGCGTGGGGTGTGTATTTGGTTTGGGGATTGTGATTATGATACAGTATCGGTATCATGCTTCCAGAAGTTGGGTACGGTATTGTTTTGTGTGAATAGCTGTAGTTTGCGACAGGGTTGTGTAATGTCACCATGGCTGCTTAATATATATATGGATGGTGTGGTGAGGGAGGTGAAAATGAGAACTATGGGAAGAGGATTGGGTTTAGTAGGAAAGAATGGTAGAGATTGGGAGTTGAATCAGTCATTGTTCGCTGATGACACAGCGTTGGTGGTGGATTCTGAGGAGAAACTGCAGTGGGTAGTCAAAGAGTTTGGTGTGGTTTGTGGGAGGAGGAAACTGAAGGTGAATGGCAATAAAAGTAAAGTAATGGTGTGTAATAAGGGTGAATCTAGATGTGAGGCTAGATGGGGAAATATTGGAACAAGTAGAGTGTTTTAAATATCTAGGAGAAACAATAAGCAGGAGTGGAGGTATGAAAATGGAGGTAAAACAGAGAGTGTGTGAAGGAAGGAAGGTTTTCGGAGCAATGGGAAGTATGTGGAAGGGGAGAAATCTCGGAATGAAAGTAAAAAGTGCAATGTATCAAGGAATTGTTGTGCCAACAGTGATGTATGGGGCTGAGACATGAGCTCTGAAGGAAAAGGAGAGAAGAAAGCTGGATGTGATGGAGATGAGCTGCTTGAGGAGTATGTGTGGAATTACTCGTAGAGACAGATTGAGGAATGAAGAGATACGTAGGAGAGTGGGGCAGCAGGAACATTTGTCAGCCAGAGTGGACAGAAGGGTGCTGAGCTGGTATGGTCATGTTGAACGAATGGAAGATGAAAGTCTTGCAAAGCGAATATGTGAGTCAGCTACAAGGGGAGATAGAGGGGCAGGAAGACCCCCATTGAGTTGGAGAGACTGTGTAAGATGAGCTTTGGATGATAGAGGAATGACTATAGATCAGGCAAGGGAAGGAATGGAGACGGGTGGATGGGACTCGTTAGCCTTGGTCGGCAACTCATCTAGGGGAGACAACCTTATACAAATCCGGGTGGATGGGACTCGTCAGCCTTGGTTGGCAACCTGTCTAGGGAAGTAAACCTGATACAAATCCGTACTGCTTACCTAAAGGTAAGGCAGGTTAGTGGATGGATTAGCCGAACACCACTGTAGAAAAATAGTGCTAACAAGATACACAGAGGGCCTCGGAGTCGGACGGATCCTAAATTGAGTGGTCAATCCTGTAAGTCCGTCACTAAACTGGCTCGGGTTGTCCCTCTCACAGGGAATAGGTCCGCTTGGGGGCATTCTGTGTATGGCCATCCTCGTAAGGGGAGTAAGGCATCCGGCAATAGATAGATAGATAGATAGAATGGAGAATGCTTGTGAATAGATGAATGAACACTTGGTCATTTGGGGGAAGGGGTCGGGCGCAAGTTTGACTAGATAATAGTCTATCAGGCGCCTGGCCTGGGGAGACGGTTTATATGAAGGGTGCGCCTGGCAGTGTGGTGGGCGGGCTTGTGGTTTCGGCGCCGCTGCATGTCTGCCTGCTGAGATCGGAACCTCTCCTGGGGGCCGGGGGAGTGCTGGAGGGACCTTGGTGACCCTAGTCTCTGGGTCTTCTGGATGACTTAGATGTGTGTGAATTTGTATTTTGTTTCTGTGTGTTAATTGTTTTCTGTTATGTTGTCCCTATTCCGGCTCTTTCTTGAGTCCCCCCCCCCCCCCCCAATAATAAAAATAGGATAAGTGGGGATTGGGCCTGAGTATATACAGTAAACCCTCACTCTTTCGGACTAATTGGGGGAGACCCCTGTCCGAAAGTGTCAAAAGTCCGAAAGGGCCGAGTCCGAACTCACACTTCAGCCTTTCAGACAAATCCGAAAGGCTGAAATAATGTCCGAAGTTTATAAGTCCGAAACTCTGCTCTTCGGTCCGAATGCGAAATAATTTTTCTCAGCCTTTCAGACAAATCCGAAAGGCTGAAATAATGTCCGAAGTTTATAAGTCCGAATACACATTTACCTAACCAGACAAGTCCGAAACTCGGCTCTTTGGTCCGAATGCGATTTAATTTTTCTCAGCCTTTCGGACAAATCCGAAAGGCTGAAGCATGAGTCCGAAGTTAAATGTAGTCCGAAAGTGTAGTCCGAAAATGACGGAGGTATTTTCTCAGCCTTTCGGACAAATCCGAAAGGCTGAACCATGAGTTCGAATCGAAATGCTTGTCCGAAAGCCTTGGAATTCCGAAAGAGTGAAGTACGAAAGAGCGAGGGTTTACTGTATATACATACATACAAGAGTTTCATGGAAATTTTGTTTTCCTTGTGACACAGTATGATTGTACATATTTTCAAATAATTTTCAAAATGGCCAAGCTCTAACCCAGCCTACTGGTACCATACAGGAGTAGTTGTGAACAGATAAAACAGAGACATAGTGTGTGGGAATGTGACTGGATTGAATGTTCTCATGAATTTGTTTATAGCTTAAAGACTTTTAATATTTACTGTAGTGCTATTAGGTTTCAAATCTCTAATTCACCATAAAACTATAAACTAACTCTTGCTAGTGGCTAAATAAAGGTAAATTGCTCCAACAGTTGTCTCTACTTCATCTGTCTACAACTACTTGTTGGTGGACAAAGCATGTCGATGGTGCCCTTGGGCTTGTCCCTTGTGGTTTCCATTTCTATCTATCTATCTATCTATATGCTCAGGCCCAATCCCCATTTTGGGGGTAGCCGACTCAAGACAGAGCAAGAACAGGGAAAACACAAAAACAACATAAAACAAAAAATAAACACAGATAAAAAACACAAACTCACACACATCCAGGTCACCCAGGAGAAAACCCAGAGACCAGGGTTACCAAGGTCGCTCCAGCACTCCCCCGGCCCCTGACCACCCGGAGAGGTTCCGATCTCGGCAGGCAGACATGCAGCGGAGCCAAAGCCACAAGCCCTCCCACCACACTTCCAGGCACACCCTTCATATTAATCGTCTCCCCGGGCCAGGCGCCTGATGGACTATTATCTAGTCCAACTTGCGCCCGACCCCTTACTCCAAATGACCACGTGTTCACTCAACTATTCACAAGCATTCTCCATTCACTCCTGTCCACCACCACTTCCCCTGCCTGATCTATAGTCATTCCTCTATCATCCAAAGCCTTTCTTACACAGTCTCTCCATCTCAATGGGGGTCTTCCTGCCCTTCTATCTCCCCTTGTACCTGACTCACATATTCTCTTTGTAAGCCTTTCATCTCCCATTCGTTCAACATGACCATACCAGCTCAGCACCCTTCTGTCCACTCTGGCTGACAAATGTTCCTGCTGCCCCACTCTCCTACGTATCTCTTCATTCCTCAATCTGTCTCTACGAGTAACTCCACACATACTCCTCAAGCAGCTCATCTCCATCACATCCAGCCCTCTCTTTTCTCCTTTTTCTTCAGAGCCCATGTCTCAGCCCCATACATCACTGTTGGCACAACAATTCCTTGATACAGTGCACTTTTTACTTTCACTCCGAGATTTCTCGTCTTCCACATACTTCCCATTGCTCCGAAAACCTTCCTTCCTTCACACACTCTCTGTTTTACCTCCACTTCCATACCTCCACTCCTGCTTATCGTTCCTCCTAGATATTTAAAACACTCTACTTGTTCCAATATTTCCCCATCCAGCCTCACATCTATATTCACCCTATGCTCTCCCCTATTACACACCATTACTTTACTTGACGTTCACCTTCAGTTTCCTCCTTCCACAAACCACACCAAACTCTTTGACTACCCGCTGCAGTTTCTCATCAGAATCCGCCACCAATGCTGTGTCATCAGCGAACAGCAACTGATTCAACTCCCAATCTCTACCATTCTTTCCTACTAAACCCAATCCTCTTCCCATAGTTCTCCTTTTCACCTCCCTCACCACACCATCCATAAACATATTAAACAGCCATGGTTACATTACACAACCCTGTTGCAAACCTACCTTTACCTCAAACCATTCACTCAACTCACCATTTCCTACTCTCACACATGCTCTGCTCCCTTCATAAAAACTCTTAACTGCTTCTAACAAATTTCCTCCTATTTCATAAATCCTTAACACCTTCCACATTGCTTCACGGTCCACACGATCATACGCTTTTTCCAAGTCCATAAAAGCCCAAAATATCTCCTTATGCTTCTCTAAATACTTCTCGCATAACTGTCTTACTGCAAACATCTGATCCACGCACCCTCTTCCCCTCCTAAAACCGCACTGTTCTTCTCCTATTGCAACTTCCGTACACTTTATTATCCTCTCTATCAACACCCTATGGGGAGGTGTGGTGGAGTGGTCTTGCCACTGGCCTGGTAATCCAAAGGTCCCGGGTTCAAATCCCGATGTATCAATGGGAAGATATTATTGGGATAGAATTTGTGCTGTACCTAGTATCAGTACATTACCACAAAGCCCACCGAAACGTCAATAAAATACCCTGATTGTTCCCTGATTAAATAGCACTGTATGAATATTCCCATATTCAAAATATGCTATAGGGGTGCAATGCCTGGTGAGTTATCTGCTCAACAGGTGGCGTTGTGTGTGTGTAGGTGTGAGAGTCCGAGTGTAGGTAGTGAGACAGTGAAGCACGGGAACGAGATGGCTTCAGAGATGGGGTCGTTTCGGGCCATGAGTGAGCACCGTGCCTCATGTGAAGGCAAGATGGCAGGTGCTCGTTGTACTCTACGTGCTTCACATGTCTCACTCCCTAGACTGGAACAAGACCTCACGGGCTTCACTGTTCATTGTAAAGCGGTGAATGTTAAGGCTCTCAGCCTATGCCCGAGAGGAAGTAAGTTGGAATATAGAAAAAAAAAAAAAAAAAAAAAAAAAAAAACCCTGCCATACAGCTTTCCAACCACTGACAATAAACTAATACCTCTATAACTTGAACACTCCTGCCGATCTCCCTTCATAAGTATTATTAGAAAGCCCTTAAGATGTTTTAACAAAGCAACTGCGACAGACACGTTTTTAAAACTGTCGACGGTGCGACATCTTTCAAGGGCAATTCGGACAAAAAAAATTATACAGTACTGTATTTGCCATATAAACCTATATTACTCCTTCATATGTTTATGTTTTACTTGTATAACGAGCCTGTGAACATTGAAGAACCAAAAATAGGTGTAAATAGGAGATATCCAGTGTGAAACCGTATATTTGTGATGGGAGGAGTGGGGGAGGGAGGTGGGAGCGAGTGTGACATAGATATGGTTCCTCTGCCTGGATGAGGCATACTGACATTTCTGGCTGTCTACTATGCCTGTATAAACGTGGAAGGGGTATGGGGAGTGTATAGGAGGGTGACTAACCATATGGAAATCAACGGTTAGTGAAGTCTGCATGATTCTTTGAAAAATAACATAGAATACTTAAAATATTTGAATGAAGCTAGAAAGATTGCATACAAAAAAGGCTTGCATAATTTTTGTTATCAGTACTGTACAGTAAATGTTAGTGGAAAAGATCGTAGAATAATTGCCAAAAAAGTAAATCCACATTATTTCTTTCTCAGGAGTATATGATGGCGGACAAAAGCATGTCGGTGCTGCCTGTGGCCTTCTCCCTCATGGCCTCGTTCATGTCCGCCATCACCATTCTAGGGGTGTCCAAGGAGAACTACAGCTTCGGAACACAGTTCGTCGTCATCAACATCTCTTACATCATCTCTACACCTATTGTGTGCTACCTCTACCTACCTGTCTTCTTTGGTTTGCAGAATACCAGCGTCTATGAGGTGTGTATGCCTGATAATTTCTTCTCTTTTAATTATCGGTACTAGTACCATAGACTTGGGTAATTTGTTCGTGGCCTTCAGCAATAATGTTTGACTAAGTGTATGGGCTTGTACTAAAAGGTAACTAAAGAATACAAAATAAGAAAGAAAGTTATCAACATCTTCATCATCTCTACGCCATCGTTTGCTACCTCTACCTCCCTGTATTTATAAGCTTGCAGAGTACCAGCATCTATGAGGTGAGTATGTTTGAAAGTTTCTTGTGAATTATCTAATCTCTTTGGGGTTCAATACAGATTGTAGTTGGTGTACAGCATACTGTACTATTTATACTTTATTATGGCTTATAATTATATGTAGCCAGGGTGTCAAACTGGGACAATTTGGTTTCAAGACTGGAATGAAAGTGAGAAAGAATACAGGAAAATTACCATGAAATTGCACTATTTAGGCCATTTTATCACTTCCAGAAACATAATACGAACTATAAAGCAAAATTTTGAATACCGGTACTTATTAATTACGACAAAAAGGAAGGGCCTCGATTTTAGGACTGGTTTGGAATATTCTCTTATTTGTACTTAAGTTAGTGTCACACGAGGGCTTGTATGTGATTCTAGGCTCAGTCACTATATCTGATTCAAAATATATTAACCCTCCAGCCCCGGCTATGTATTATATATATATTCCTCGAAACCCGGGTGTTTTGGCCGAAAAACGTCTAGGCTAGGCTACCGTATATGTGTTAATCTGACTGCTTCCCGCATTCCCGCGCATCCCCAAGCGTAGCTGTGTTATTTACCTGTAGAATGGCATTAAGTAGAGCTCTCTAAGTCAACTGGTTGAGTTGTGATGATGATTTCATTGGAGATAACTTTATGGCCAAAACAGCCACTTTACACTACTTTTCGATACTTAACAACAACATACAGGCACACACGAACAAGCGACGCTCTCCTTCTTGTGGCCAGAGATGCGGGGCGTCGGTCCAGCCGGCTGTTGTTTACATGCGTCGGACCGACGCCTCGCACACGAAGCTCACAGGCTTTCAACCACTGGGCGTTCAAGAGCCCTTCCGGGTACCTGTTATATGCTTTTTTATGGGCGTTCAAGAGCCCTTCCGTGGTGAGAGGGTTAAAGAAGTTGATATTATTCGACCAATATTTCTTTCATTTTAACGTTATTTTAAATTGTGTAGCTCAGAATCAGGAAAATATGCTTTAAAATTTATAAATTACCCATATACAAAATATAAAGACAACTAAATTATTGCGGATACCAGAATCTGATACAGGTTATCGGATACAGGTGCCCATTTGACGCTGGTTTATTAATGTGTTCTGTGCCCCTACAGTACTTAGAAAGAAGGTTTAGCCTGCTGACGCGAACCTGTGCTTCCCTAGCCTTCACCCTACAGATGAGCTTGTATATGGGCATCGTGTTGTATGCCCCTGCTCTGGCCCTCTCAGCTGTCACAGGTGGGTGGATTTATATTCTTTGTTGCTTGATTCAACACATTTCACCTTATTAGTTTGGCCGTTGTAAGATATTTCACCCTATTCAGGTGTCAAACTTTATCTGGCGAGCCTGTGAAGAGTTTAGCCAGCTCAGTCTAGCGATTCGTGGCAAATGTCTAGTTAAGTCCTTATAACAAGGGTAGGCTACACCCTAGCCCTGTTAATCAAGGGAGTGTACAGCGGTAAAATCTGCATCATCATCAACAGCGGGCCTGCAATTTATGAGAAACCGGCCTTTGGCTGGGATATATTTATGCCGAAAAATGTACAAATTCAGCTCGAAGGAGTTTAGGGGTGATTTTTAAATAGCTTTACCCATAAAATGCGAAATTGAAGTAAATTTCTAGCTTTCGATTCTGACAGAATTTGTTATATTGACGATATAAAGCATTATTTTTTCTCTATGTGCTAATATTTTACTTATATGATGAACATATTAACCTTGAATGATAAAAGAAGTGGGAATAGCAATTGGAGGGTGAAAAAATTATATTTTCGCCGACCGGTCGTATTCTGGAGTAGCCAGCTAAGAGACCAACATTCTCCCTCTCCAACGTCTGGCTTGCAACTGAACTCTCTGGGAGAGATCTCACTCTGTTATAGGGTCTCTAAATGACTTGCCCATGTTCTCGATACCGCGTGAGAATAATTCGCGCCAAAAATAACCGATAAATTAGGGAAATAAGAGGGAAAATAGCCAATAATTGAGGAGGGGGGGAAGGCGGGAGTTGGGACACGTGTGAATGAGTGTTAGGAGATACGTATTCCTTTGTTTTGAGAGCCCCTGGGGCATTTTGGAAGGTTTTTTTTATGGTCTTGCTTCCGTGAGGCCTATTGCATTCGCTATAGTGACCCTTCCGTGAGGCTTATTGCGTTTTATGGGTTTAAGGGAGGGTCTTGGGAGCCACTTTGTTATAGCTTGAAGGGAGGGTCTAGGAAGGCATTTTTTCTATAACTAGAAGGGGGTCTAGGAAGGAAACAGGGAAAATTGCTGAAAAATTACCTTCCTATCTTTCACTCTACTGATAAGCCTATACATGTGCACTGTGTTGTTATGTACGGTATCAGTTCTGACCCACTACCCTGTCTCTGGTGGCTGGCTCTTTTCCTTGCCAGTATTGCTACAGTTAATGCTATCTGATCCAATCTCTTGTGGGCTATTATGATATTTTGTTTAATTAATATTGAGGATTTTGCTTGCTTTTATATTGTAAAACTTGCAAAATATACAAACCAAAACAGGGACGACACAATATAAAGGCAAAAGAGCTTATCAAAAGCATTATGTGGAAATAACACTTTAGCAAAATATAATTTAGAAATTAAAAAGAACACAAAACCACCACATCGAGTATGGCCAGCGGTGGGAGGAACCGGCTCAGCCTGCCCCCAAGCAGGGTAACCAGAGACCCTTATGATCGTGATCATGAGGGATTTGATATTTCAGGGTTCTCAGAGGAGGGAGTAGCAATATCTGCATTTGCGGTGAGGTTGAATAAACTGGAGCGGAAGCTAGAGGAACAGGAGACAAAAAGCTTAGATTATGAACGAAGAGAAAAACGGATGGCAAACCAAATTGGTAAGGATGAGAATTACGTGTTAAGGGTTTGTATTAGCGAAATGCTGGAAGAAATGGACAGGATGAAGAAAGATATGAAGGATGTTGAATTAAAGAAGGATGAATTTCAAAAGAACGAGGAGGTAAGGAATTTGAAATTTTCGGAGATAGTAAAGGAGCAACAGATACATAGGCAGGGAGGTAACTTTGAAAAGGATGTAGTTAAGGTAATTAGACAGAAGGAAAATCTAGTGAGGGAGACTGCTGGAAGAATTTTTTTATTGTGATAAGAGGAGATAAGGAGAAACAATGTAAAGAGAGAGGAGAGAAGTAGGATAGAGAGAGACCGAGTGAGGGAGATTCTACAGGTAGTGGACGAGGGTGTGAGAGAGTGGGAGAATGAAATTGAAGACATGCATAGAATTGGAAAATATAAACAAGAGTCTAGGCCAATGAAAGTGCAGTTTCGCACAGTAGGAATAGTAGAGGAAATCATGAATAATAAATGGAGGTTGAAAGATAAGGATTGTCTGAAGCATATTTACATCGAAAAAGACTTGGACTTAGATGAAAGAAACAAAATGAAAAGTTTGAGGGATGAGGTGAAGGAATTGAATGCCAAAAGAACAGAACAAGAAGTGGATTTTTTTTATTGGAGACTGGTAGGAACGAAGAAGAAGATATGGTTCATCAAAAGCCCACAGAGGAAGACGGAGGGGCAAACAGAGAACTTAGGGATGAACGGTCGGACAGGGGAAGCGAGTAGCAGTACCGAAGGACAGGAGGGAGAGACTGGTGTAAACCAGGAACAAGTGAGAGAAACAGGGCAGGTGGAGAGCACGGGGGAGCAAGGGAGAGAAGGTGGAGTGGAAGGGGGGGGGGAGTAGAGTCTGGGAATATTAGGGAAAGAGAAAAAAAGAAAGGTGTAAGAAGGGGGAGATGAAGCTGATGTATAGTAATGTGGATGGCTTGCTGTCTAAGAAATTAGAATTGAATGACTATATTGAGAAATATAAACCACATATTATGTGCTTAGCAGAAACAAAGTTGAGAGGTGGTACTGAATTGGGAGTGTTGGGATGGGAAGGGTACAATGTGTGGAGAAAAGATAGAGAAGGAAAAGTGGGCGGTGGAGTGTTAATAATGACTGACAAAAATATAGAAGCAAGTGAGAGTAACCTAGGCAATAATAGATCAGAAATTATAGCAGTGACAATAAAAGACAAGGACAACAAAGCAACTGATATAGCAGTGGCTTATATACCACCACAAACTAGAGCATGGAAGCGGGAAGAATATGATCAACTAATCACGGAATCTCTAGATGCACTAAAAATTCTTTTTAATAGGAGAAATAAATTATTATTAACAGGTGATTTCAATTGTAAGGAAGTCAATTGGGAAGGGTTAGATGCGGGAAATAATAATGAATCTTGGGGCAGTAAGTTACTGAATCTAGTAACAGAAAACATGTTAACACAACATGTAAGAGAAAACACACGAATCAGAGGGATGGATGAACCATCCAGGCTAGACCTAGTCTTCACCAGTGATCCGCATCACGTTAGAAAGATAAATTATCGTTGTCCCTTGGGAAAGAGTGATCACAAGATTTTAGAAATGGAGATGGATTTGGGAAAAAATGAGGAGAGAAATGAAGGACATAAAATAAATTGATACAACTATGCTAAAACTGATTTTAAATCATTGAAACATTATTTCCAAAGTATAAATTGGAAGGAACTAGAAAGCCTGGAAATGGTTCAAGACAAATATAGACTTTTCTTGAAAGTATATGAAGAAGGGATACATAAATATGTCCCAAGGTTCCAATCAGGGGTAAAGAAGGAAAAAGAATGGTTCAATATAAGATGTAGTAAGGCACAGGATAGAAGAAACCGAGCCTGGAATATAGCACGGAAGAGACATAGTGAAAATAACTGGAATAAGTACAAGGAGAAAAGAAATGAATACGTAAAGATACGACGCGAGGAACAATATAAATATGAAAGGAATATTGTAGAGAAGTGCAAAAACGAGCCAAAACTAGTTTATAGATTTGTAAATGGAAAAATAAAAACAAAAGAAGGTATTGTCAGACTAAGAGTTGGAACAAACAGCTATGAGAAAGATAAAGAATTGTGTGAAGTTATGAATGAAAAGCTTCAGTCAGTGTTTGTAAAAGAGGAGTAAAAGAGTTTATAGAACCTGATAGAGAAATGAGAACACCACAGATGCCTGAAATGGAAGTGCTGAAATTGATGCAGGATTTGGACGTGAGGAAATCAATGGGACCAGATGGAGTGGCTGGATGGATCCTCAAAGAATGTGCGGAAGAGTTCATCATCATCATCATCATCATCTCCGACGCCTTGCTTCCCCCTGGGAAACCCCCACTAGAGGATGGCCATGACAGAAACGTCTCCAAGCTACTTTGTCAAGACATGCCTCCTTTGCCCGTGCCACAATGCCCCTTCCACTACGTGGAAGTTTTTCTTCAATATATTTTTCCACTTTCTTTTCCCATACCATAGGTGGTCTTCCACTACTAGCGGTTCCACTCACCTGACTCCCATATATCTTTCTTGGCATTCTGTCTTCATCCATTCTCTGAACATGACCATACCACCTCAAAGTACTTCTCTTTATCCACTCAACCACACCACAATCAATGCCCAAAGCCTGCTCTTCCATTCCAAAGGACTCGTACACTTCCCTATTACTTGGCCCATCTAGCCTATTCATGCCAGCTGCCATTCTGAAAAAGCTCATCTCCACAGCTCTTAGTTTGAAGAGGTCCTCGTCACTTGCCGTCCATGTCTCGCTTCCATACGAGTGTTGGGAGCAGCACACTGTTTCTCAGTGACTTTTTGACTTCCTGGCTAACCATTCTTCCTTTGAGAATACTATCAAGTTCTCCAATCACTTTTCTCCCTTGCATTTTTCTCTCTTTTATCTCACTCTCCATTTTACCATATTTGCATAGTACAGCTCCCAAATACTTGAAACTTTCAACCTCTTCTAGTACTTCATTTTTCAATTTTATTTTACAACTTTTCTTGTGTTCTTTCTTGATTCTATATTTTTCCTTAAAATCTATAGTTTCATGCATTCTTCTCTCAAACACCATTACCTTACATTTCCCTACATTGACCTTTAACTTTCTCTTTTCACATACCCTGTCAAAGTCAGTGACCACTCTCTGAAGTTCTTCAGCATTTTCCGCCAACAGGACTGCATCGTCCGCATATAGGCATGTTAAAATCTTCCATGTTCTTCCCTCTGATTCCAGTCTAGCTCCCACACCCATTGATACAGCCCTACATTCCCTAATAACTCCATCCATGTATATATTGAACAACCAAGCTGACATGACACATCCCTGTCTTACACCTACATTGACCTCAAAACTTTCACTTAACTTATCCCCTACCTTCACATTTGCCATTGCATTCCTATAAAAAGATTTTACTGCCATTAGCAACTTTCCTCCCACACCATATACTGTTAACACATCCCACAGGCCCTCCCAGTCTACTTTGTCGTAGGCTTTTCCAAATCCATGAATGCTGCATAGAGTTTTCTGTTTTTGGCCAGATACTTCTCTACCAACAATCGCATTGAGGCTATCTGGTCAACGCAGCCCCTGCCCTTTCTGAAACCTCCCTGTTCCTCGCCTATTTTGTCATCCGTTATCTTCTGTAGCCTCTGTGTTACTACTCTTGCGTGTACCTTTCCAGGTATGCTAAGCAAGCTAATTCCCCTATAATTCTTACACTCTTCTTTACTACCCTTCCCTTTGTACAAGGGTACTATCACTGCTTTCCTCCAGTCCTCTGGTACACTTTCCTTTTCCCATGCTAATTTACATAACCTATGCATTATGTCAACAGCTTCTTCTCCTCCATATCTCAGCATTTCACCTGGGATGTTATCTACTCCAGCAGCTTTGCCCATTTTATGTCTATTGATTGCTTCTTTTACTTCTTCTCTGCTTATCTGGCTTTCAACTACCCTGTTTATTCTACCTCTTTCCATTCCTATGGATGAGATCTTTGCCTTCCCCCTACTCTTTACAGCTAAGCTACTAAAATGATCTTTCCATACTTTCACCACACCATCACCCTCTACCACTTCCCCATTCATGTCCCTCATCCTACCACCTGAGACACTCTCAGTCTTCTTCCCTCTGGCTTCTTTCACAGCTCTGTAGTATGCTTTCCTGTCATTCAGAAACTGTTCACTAATCTTTCTCCCATATGCCTCATCTGTCTTCCTTTTAGCGTCTTGTATCGCCCTCTTCACTCTTTGTTTCAAATTTTTATATTCTTCTTTCCTCGCATCTCTAGTTTCTCTAGGTATATTCTTTTGCAGCATACTCTTTCTGAACTCTTTCTTCTTTTTCACTATTTCTTCTATCTCTTTACTAAACCATGCGTTACCTTTCTTCCACATTTTAAAGGTTTTCTTCCCACATACTTTCTCAGCTGCTTTAATCATGGAGTCTCTTGTACCTTTCCATACTTCGTCTACAGTATTTCCCAGATCTATCATAACATCCATGTCCTTTATAGTCTCTTTCAGGATGTCCTTGTATTTTGTTGCATTACATTCTTCATTTAATTTTCTCACATTTATTCTCTCTACTGTCAGTTTTCTCTCTTTCCTCTCATATTTCCACTCTTTCCTTATCCTCACTTTTGTCAGCACTGTATAGTGGTCTGATCCCGTCAGCATACCTCTTACAGCTTTTGAATCTAAAATTCTTCCTTTTAGTCCGGAGTCCATCATGGCGTAGTCAATTAGAGATTTCTGTTCCTGCTCACCTTCACCTCTGTGCCATGTATATCTATGAATGTGACGATGTTCAAAAAATGTGTTAGCCAGAAACATCTCTCTCTCCGCACATACTTCTAAAAGGAAGTCACCATTCATATTCCTACCCTCCACACCCCATTTACCCACTATACCTTCTATCTCCTCGTTTCCAACTCTACCATTCATGTCGCCTACTAATATTACTTGTGTACACTCCTGCCTTTCTCTTATACATTTATTGACTTTATTCCAAAATTTTCTATTTTCTTCCACACCTTTCCCAGTTTCTTGGTTGACTGGTGTATAGACACACATAAGAGTTAGTGGAACCAATCTATGAAATCATCAAATCTTCACTGAATGAGGGAGACCTGCCAGTGGAATGGAAGAGAGCTAACATAGTACCAATTTACAAAGGAGGAGACAGAGAAAATCCGCTTAACTACAGACCGGTGTCCCTCACCAGCATTGTTTGCAAAATTTGTGAGAAAATTATAAGAAAAAAGTGGACACACTTCATTGAGGGACAGGGGGTGCTTAGCGAGAAACAGTTTGGATTCAGGGAAGGGAGATCTTGTGTATCTAATTTATTAAGCTTTTATAGCAGAGTTGTAGATGTTACACAGGAGAGAGAGGGATGGGTTGACTGTGTTTACCTGGACCTGAAAAAGGCCTTTGACAGGGTGCCTCACAAAAGGTTATTGTGGAAATTGCAGGTTGTTGGAGGTGTACATGGTAGGATGTTAAAATGGATGGAAAACATTTTAATAGGAAGAGAAATGAGGACCACGATACAAGACGAATATTCACAGTGGAGGAGTGTGACGAGCGGAGTACCACAGGGATCAGTGTTGGGTCCGATAATGTTCCTACTTTATGTAAACGACATGCCAGAAAACTTGAATAGTCATATGAATATGTTTGCGGATGACGCTAAGATCATGAAGAATGTCACCTGTATAGAAAGTTGTCAGGATCTTCAAAAGGACCTAGATGAGTTGCACAGATGGAACCAAACCTGGAAAATGAGTTTCAATGCAGAAAAGTGTCATGTTTTGGAAGTGGGAACAAGTGAGATAAGGCCAAGCTGGGAGTACAAATTAGGAATTGAAATAATCGGCAAAACACGGCATGAGAAGGACCTTGGAGTGATAATACAAGATGATCTATCCCCGGAGAAGCATATTAACATGATCATTGGAGGAGCATATGGAATAATAACCAATATGAGAGTGGCATTTAACTATTTGGATGAAGAAATGTTAAGAAAACTGATAATGACTATGATAAGACCAAGATTAGAATATGCAGCAGTGATATGGTCACCACATTTGAAAAACATATAAACAAATTAGAGAAAGTCCAAAGGATAGCAACGAAGATGATCCCAAGATTGAAGGAGTTGACATATGAGGAAAGACTTAAGACACTACAACTGCCTACCTTGAAAGAGAGAAGGGAACGAGGCGACTTAATAACGATGTTCAAGGTAGTAAAAAGTTTGGAACGAGTAGATAGGGAAGATCTATTCGTGAGGGATAATGGAAGGACAAGAGGGCACGAGTTTAAGCTGAGAAAGGGCAGATGTCGTAAGGACACAAAGAAATTCAGCTTCCCATATACTGTAGGAGTATAGAGACTTGGAACAACTTGGAGGAGGAGGTGGTGAGAGCGAGGAACATTAACATGTTCAAATCTAGGTTGGATAAAAGTAAATATGGAAATAGGGCAACATAAGTTATGATATGTTAGTCCAAAATACTGGGAACTGGGAATATCCATTACGATACTTGTCTAAGTAAAATGGATTGATTATAAAGTAACTAAGACAGGACAACACGAGCACTGCTCAATTCCTGTAAACTACAAATAGGTAAATACATCACAACATGAGCAAGTTAATCTGTTTCCAAAGCAAATTAGTCGCACACATAACAACGCACTATTATCATGTTCAATTTGGGAATTTCAGGACGTTCTGGTAAATTGCCATTTTCGAGTGATTGTCCCCTAAGCTAACCAACTCGCTTTCCCAGACTTCAAATTAAAAATTACCCACCCCAGACTCCCTTCAATCTAAATTTGTAAATTTTTTAATAAAATATGAACCCATTGTAGTCTATATTGTCAATCTAGTATCTCTGAAGTGGTCTATCATGTGCATTGACCTGGTGTGCACATTCTACTTCACACTGTTAGGCATGAAGGCTCTGTACTTTAGTATGTATGTATGTATGTATGTATATACTCAGGCACATACCCCATAGCTGGGGGTGGCCGACTCAAAACAGAGCCCGAACAGGGGCAACACAACATAAGAAATATTAAATATAAATTCACACACATCTAGGTCGCCCTACTACAGTAGACAGTTATATTTAGCTTCGGAATGAATCAAGAGGGTTACAAAAATCCTAAAGAAAATATTAAATTGAAACAAGTAAATGCCAATAGTATATACTGTATGTCCCTCTTCAGCCAGGTACTGAATTGGTCGATAGTGTGCATTAGCTTGGTGTTCATGTTCCACTCTACACTGGAGACATGAAGGCTGTGTACCGTACTAAACTATTATACTATATTTAGATTAAGAAGAAGTCAAAAGGTATAACACTATAGAATAAACTGTTAATCGAAACGTCATAATTTTAAAGTCCCATGTTGTTTCTCTTTCTAATCAGGCATCTCTCTGAAATGGTCGATTGTGTGCGTTGGTCTGGTGTGCACATTCTATTCCACCCTGGGCGGCATGAAGGCTGTGCTCATCACTGACGTCTTCCAGTCTCTCCTCATGTTCGCCGCCATCTTTGCCGTCATCACTCGTGGTGTATTGGACTTTGGGGTTTCTGATATATTCAGGATAGCTAATGAGGGAGGCAGAATTGAGTTTTTCAAGTAAGTCATTGGTATAGTATACAGTTAACAAGTTAACAGATGTGCTATGGCAATATATCTTTTTAACAGACCTAAGAAGGGTGTGATATATTATATTCCTCGCTTTTTTCTTGAATAGTGTTAATACTTGAAATGCTGTAAGTAGCTAGTTTTATATGCAAGCCTATTGATGAAACACCTTGTTATTACAGAAATAATAGCTTTAACTCTATATGAATACTAAATAAATAATAATAATAAAAACATTATATATGTGGTCATAATACCGGGTATCTCTGTTTGTATAATATACTCGTCACACAATTTATTTATGTAGCTTTTAAATCTATACTGGATGAGTGCTTACTTAACATTCATCTTCATGGCCTCGAACCCCTCTCTACAATGGCAGGCATTATTTTTAACATCGTTTTTAACACCAATAAGCCCCCAAATGAAATTAATGAAAGCATGTGATTCTCCCAAGATTCGAACCTAGGATACCACATACAGAACTTACACGCTCTAACCATTACACCATCAAAACAGTTAAAAGTACAGTACATGACCACGATTAACCCTTTCAGTACTGGCATATTTCCACCTATTTCCGCCATATTAGGGCTCATTCAGGCACTCCTGATTGATTAGGCAAGTGTCTGAATGAAATGAAATGTATTCAGCCAAAAACTAGAAGAAAATAGCTTCTAAATGACACCAAACCGAGCTTCGTAACTAGCGCTACCATAACCATTCGCTAAAATTAGCAATTATCGCTAATGTCGCATTACATTTGCCTTTGGCAGCGCTGTATATCTCGCGAGATCATGGCTCAGAGTCCTCAGTGCCGCGGCCGGCTGGCTGGAGGAAGGACGTGTGGCCTGTTGCGCTCCCTCTCACTCGATTCTACAGGCTTTAAGAGCCTGTAAATTGCCTTATATTGTCAGGACGTTCCAAAATATTTCCCGCAGCCAATGGGTTAATCACCATTTTATCGAACACTGGATATCAATCTAAACATGTCCTGGACCCAACTGAACTATGAATAGCCTAATGCTTATGCGAGAGGAAAGAACATTTTATGGGGCAGAGATCTCTAAGGACCGACCTCGCTCCGAAATGTTCCTGAACCTATTGATATTATTTTTATCATTGTTCTTAACACCAATAACCCCCAAAATGAACTTGCATCAGAGGTGCTGTAGACCAGTGTCACACTGCACTTGTTCAGCATTTAGAGTTGAATATACTGGTTATAAACAACCTAAACAACCTTAACAACCACAGCCACTCCAACAATTCATCATTATAGGTTTGACTCCTGTAAGGAGATAAAGAAACCCTAATATTTAGTAGTGGCCCCGTAATCATTGACGAACATGCCTATTACATAAGGTATCCTCTTCAAACACTAATCCGCCGTAGTTTGAATCTACCGCGCAGAGCATTTAAAATCTGAGGAGCCTTCATCATGAGTGCACGCGACCTCACTCATGGCTTCAGTCATTATGAATTGGGTTCTCACTACGAAAAAACTTTGTAAAAAATAAAAAGAAAAAGAAAATAAGAATAACTATCCAATAAGCTTTCCATCATATCGTGGATGTACTTGTGTGGATCTTTGACCAGACGCTGATTCAGGCGTCATTCTTCCTTCACTGACATATCAAGTAAACCAAAATCCTTAATACATCAACGAATGGGAAGGGGATGGTCGGGAGGGCCCCAGTCGTCAATGATTACGGGGCCACTACTAAATATTAGGTTTTCTTTATCTCCTTACAGGAGTCAAACCTATAATTTATTAGTGGCCCCTCCATCATTGACGAACATGCCTGATTTCTAAGACTGGAGGGGGACATTCGTAATCATATCATAACTCTAGAGAAGCAGATAATCAAACAACCACATACTATTCTTACTTTTGAAAAATATATTTAATACGGCGTAGGCCGTAGGCGACTAGCGAGACTAAGCCTCGATAATCTCGTAGTTTGTTCACTACGTGGCACATTAGTGACGCGTCTGGCGGCGGAAACAGATAGATGGAGCTCCATCTGTTCCAGTCTGTCACTAGGGCGTCTGGCCCCCCTGCCGGCGTTTTCGTCCGGCGGGTGAGGTATAGAGGGAGTTTGTGAGTCTCCTCGGACGCAAACAGATCCACTTGTGGATGGTAGAGCTCTGCAATCATTTGGTTGAAAATGGGTTGCTTGAGCTCCCATTCTACTGTCGTGCTCTGTCTCCGGGACAGAGCGTCAGCCCAGACGTTTGCTACGCCTGGGAGATAAGATGCGTGAAGATAAATGTCTAGCCTGTTGGCTAGAGTAAAAATCTCTTCCGACACGTTTAGCAACTTCCTTGATCTCGTTGACCCGTTTCTGAATACAGTGAACTGCATTCAGATTGTCCATTCTGAAGGCCACCGACTTGCCCCGTAAAGCAGGGCCGTGAGCCTGAAGGAAATACAAGGGGACTAGTAATTCTTTGACATTGATGTGGGAGATTTCTAAGTGGGACCAAAGCCCCTGACCCTGGTGCCCCTGATTTGACTGAAATCCCCAACCTATTGTGCCTGACGCATCCGTGTCTACCCATACCGTTGGCGGAGGAGAGGTCCATGACATTATTGAGTGCAACATTTCCCTCTTCGCCCAGACCGCTAGTAAGGTGTGGATTAATTTTGGGATGGGCCATAACTTTCCCGCCGGTAAGAGTGGGAAATATTTGTTGCCTTCCAATATTAAACGTTTTTCTTTCAACCGGCCCAACATTACAGTTAGTTGAATCCAGTTGAGAGAGCCTACCAGAGACTCCCAGACCCTCCGTGTCGTAGTCAGACTGTGAAGAAACCTGAACAGTTTCCTGCGAAACCTGTTGCGATTGTCCACACTCTGACTCAGAGTGAGAGCAGCTGTGTCCCAGACCAGCCCTATCCACTGAATTACTCGTGAGGGAACAAGGTTTGACTTTACCAGATTTACCTTGAACCCTAGAGTTTTGACATGATTTAAAATTATGTTGACATGTTTGATGCATAATTGTTCTGTCTCTGCCACCACCAGCCAGTCGTCGAGGTACCACAAAACTCTGATTCCTTGCTTTAACAACGGCATCAGGGCTTGCCGGACTAATTTTGTGAATAATCGAGGTGCCAGGTTCAAACCGAATGGCATCCTTTGAAGAAAAAAAAATTTGGTGCCTGATCCGTAAGGCCAGAAACCTTTGAAATCTTTTGTTTACCGATACGTGCCAATAAGCGTCTGTCAGGTCTAGGGAACACATCCAACCTCCCGGCGGAAGTGTTAGCCTGATTTGGTGTACTGTTAACATTCGGAATGACTCGTTGTGAATGTGAAGGTTCAGATAAGACAGGTCTACGACCGGTCTCATCTGAACACTGTCCCTTTTGGGAACCAAAAATAGCTTGGACGTGAATACAGGGTAATTTGGGGGGTCCGGGATGATGACATTCTTGGCAATCATTTCCTGGACCAGTGACTCCACCTCTAAAGAAACAAAATTCGCCGTTGTCGGCTGACGTAAGCGAGGTCGCCGGAGCCACTGCCAAGTGATGCCTTTGCGTGCCACCATCCGTGCCCAAGTGTTTAACGGCCATGCTTGGTGACACGTTCGGAACGACCCAGTTAGCAGACAAGGGTTCGCCGGCTGTACTACCCTCGGATCCGCCGGCCTTAAGACTGGCACCGGGAGTGAGAGAGACTAGTTTTTTTATGGTGGTGGAGTTGGTGGTGGTGGACGCTTCGCCGGCTGGCTGGCGTTGGCCGAAGACGGGCCCTGACCTGGCTTATTATGGCCGCGTCCTCTCTGACCTGAAAACCTACTCTGTCTATGCCTGTACTGACCTTGAGGGGAGGAGGACTTAGGTGGAAGAAAGGGCTTAGATCCCCCGGCTGAGCCTTAGCGACTGGCCTGGGTTTGGGGAAGTTAAAGGCAGGTTTCTTAGAATGGGTGGGACTGTGTTTAAAGGCCTGAGCCATATTAAACACCGTTCGCCACACGTCAGGGGACATTAAAGAGGGAGTGAGCACTGGTGACATGACCACCTGATTCGCAATGCGATCAGGCAGTTTTCGGACTAAGGACATTCTGAGGTCTTGTCTCGCTCGTACCGCCTCAAGCAAGGCACCCAATGATTGGATTGACGACTGAAGAAGTAGTCGCCGGGACAATTCAACCGATCGTCTGGCATCCGCGTCTGCGATTGCCTGAGTGGACCGGAGCAAAGACTTTGCTACCTGTTGAGACACTATGTATTGAGAGAACAGGCGAAAAGCTTTCCCCCTTAGCCTAAATTCTCGGTCTAGGTGAGTTGGGGTAGGGGTAGTGAAAGGGTCTTTTAGCTCACAAAGATTAATTTTAGGGGCAGCTAAGAAAGCAAACAAAGCTGAAGGGACTCCGCCGGCAGAACACACTGGCATGGAGAACCAAGAATGAGTATCTTGAGGGATCTGGTGGGAAGTTTTGGAAGTAAATGTGGTCGCAAAGTTTTGAGCCTCTGTCTCCCATTCCACCCAAGGTCCTGGACCCAACTGCCCCACCTTCAAGACTGGATTAGCTGCTGCGTCTGTGACGGTTTGCAAATCGAGTTCTGGAGTGAGATCTGACAGAGTCTTAATGTCATTAAACCCATCATGCTTAGACCAGTCTGAAAACAATTTTGAAGCTGAGGCAGAGGGTAAAGCCGGCTTAGCAGTATAAACAAAATAGTCCTGGTGATAATAACTAGGTATAGCCTTTATGTTGACATCTAGTACATTTCCCAAAGTATCCAAGGCCCTTAATTTCTTAGATTTATTGCCCTGGATGACCAACTCCCGCGGCACTGGGAGTTCCCCTGACAAGGTAGGTTGGGCGAGCTCTGGTTTAGTGGGGGTCAAAAGGACCCATGACTCGTCTGGTCCGTAAAGCAAGGGCATAGCTACCTTTCTGAGAGGCGCTCTGTCTAGAGGGGGCGGATTGACATCCGTTATATCCCTTACATTCGAAGTGGTCAATGCCGCCGTAGCAGGCCTAGTTGTTGTTGCCTAGTAACCACTGATGGTGACATAGGGGGAGGGTGAGGGATCTGAGTCAAAGCAATAGAAGTCATCAGAGGCTGTACCGTAGAGCTTGTCGTGGGAGCTCCCAAGTCCACTGTGGGAGTTTCCTGCTGTTGGCCAAACATTTTAGATAAAGCATTACTAAGTAGCCCATCAATTTCCTGTGCAGTGACAAATTGACTTGATGATGTACTCACTGGTGAATCATTAAGATCTTGCGCGGTGTCTAAGCCTGAACCTGACTCTTGCCCTTCCATATCCAATATAATTGAAACCTCGTCTTTATCATCCTGTTCCTCCTGAAAAGATCCCGCCAAAGCTGGGGTACCACCTTGTTGCCAAGATAAGTCAGGAATAGAGGATGGGATCGCCGCGTCCCGGTGGACGTCAGCCACTGTGTGAATAGTTTGAGCCGGAAGTGGGTGGTCAGGCCCTGGCCGAGAATATCGTCAAACACCTAGGCCTTGGCCTACACTCCCTTGGGAGTCCGAAACACTCTCAACCACTGAGCCCACTGAACTCTCCAATTCCAGGGTTAAAATGTTAATGGGTAAATCATCTTTAGGTACAGGCACTATACTGGACCCTTGAGACCGAACACAAACTCTGTCTGGGGTAGAGGTACGACGAGAAGTACTAGAAACTGGCGAATGTCGGGAGGCCTTTCTATCATGGGAATCCTTTTTTGAAGATTTATGGCTGCGGTGTGACCGTGAACTACTCTTCGATTTGGAGGATTTATCGCCGTGAACACTGGTGGAACTTTCTGTCTTACTCTTCTTACTCGATGGTGAAGAGGCAAGACTAGGTGGCTGGTGTCTGAGAGGTGACCTAGACCGAGATCTCTCCCGAGACGAGGAGGCTGCCGCCGGGGGTGTAGGCTCTCGTTGACGTTTCGCAGTAGCAGGGGCAGGAGAAGACACAGAACCCTGTCCAGTCTCCGCCGGCATACGACTAGTTACTCGAGAGGAACGTTTAGGGGGAGGGTGCTCAAAAAGAAGCCTATCCCAAAGAGGGACGTTGTCACATTGAAGTGACTTATGAGCCACAATCGTAGTATACGCTGACATCTGTTGCCGAACTTCTCGTAAGGCGACCGCTGCGGTCTTATCATTATCTCGGAGGACTTTGACACTTAATTGGGAGCAAAAGGAACAGTTGTGCATCACCCACAGATCCCTTGAACGGTCTAGACATTTAACACACTTGATGCAAAGAGTGTGCGCAAAAATAGGGATACCGGTACAGGTAGGGGTAATGCATAAAGCAAAAACTGGGGCAAAGGTAGCCATGACAGAGACTGGTGGGAAAACTACTGCAGGGTCTGTATTGGTCCGCCGGAGCCCAGCTCTGGAAAAAATAAAATTTCCAGGAATTAATGCTCATAACGCAGCGGTGGCGGACCACGACTGTGAGGACGGGACCTCTAGACGACTTCAAGTAAGATTTCAAGTAAGATAAGGTTAACCCAACATGTTCGCACACAAGTGTTAATAACCCGCCGAGTAACGAGACGTAATGTCACAACGATCACAGCTCGCTACGCGGCGGGGTTCTATAAAGATTTCCGAATATCTAAACATGTCTTAAGAAAGTTAAGAATACCCTCTGACATAATATAAAAGACCAGTATGGCGTTTATAAACATAGTCTTTCCGGTGGTGACTGTTTCAAGATTCAATTTTGGAAAACAACCCTCCACAAAGACGCCGGCACCTGAATTATCTAGCAGAATAACACAGGGCAGACTGATACGAGATCTGACTTCTAACGAATTGTCACAAAGATCGCCGTAAGATTGAAGGCGGCGATACATTAACGTATCTCTCAATTAACTGGTTAACTAAATTGAATTGTAAATTCCTTATTTCCTCCTCCCAGGAGCACCCGCCGGGTGTGACAAACTTGTGAAAATAGATGTTAACCCTAATTGAGCCTTCGATCGCCGTAAGTGTGAAGGCGGCGATACATATAGTATCACTAAAATGGACCGGTTAACTAAACTGAATGACCAATTCGTTCATCCCACCCTACCAATGTGCACCCGCCGGGTGAGATCTGATGTAAAAACGTTAACCCCATAAGTTCC
This sequence comes from Paralithodes platypus, assembly GCA_032716605.1. NCBI lineage: Eukaryota > Metazoa > Arthropoda > Malacostraca > Decapoda > Lithodidae > Paralithodes > Paralithodes platypus. The sequence goes on along the minus strand of CM064487.1, from coordinate 42,880,173 downwards.
TGTCCCCACTTCTTTGTAAAAGATTGCCGGGGAGGAAAGCCCACAACAACAGCTAGGTTTTTCCTTTGGTTTGTAAAACCGGGTAGAAAAAACTTCATAACATATGTCCGCATGAACAATGTTAGATGGGTACAGCCATTCCGCCGGGAATCATAGGGATCCTGAAACAGGCACCAACACAGAGACGCAGTCCTGGAGAACCACAGACACCTCATCGCCGGGGACACAAGCCTGTTTTGAAACCACGCGTGGCCCAACACGGCTCTCGGCCGGGTTTTTCATGGTGTAACCGAGAAAAACCCGCCGGAAAGTAACCCACCCCGTACAGAAACCATCTGAACGCACATAGGACCCGAGAGAAAGCCAAAGCACGACTAGCCTAGGGCCCACAAAATAATCCGTGGAATTAGCCAATACACAACTAATCCAGGAAACAAACTTAGTCCGTGGAATTAGCCAATACACAACTAAACCAGGATACACATGACACAGTAGGACATATTTATAAAATAAACAATAACACTTGTACATGTGGCAAAACTACGAGTGGCTGGCTAGGCCTAAGCAGACGGCATAAGAAATGTTGAAATATAAACAAAAACACTGGAAATATTACAACAGGAACCACCGCCAACACACCACTGTAGAAAATACTTCCGACAAAGGGAAGACTGACTCGGGACCCAGAAAAAACTTCACTAAGTGAAGAAAAATACGCTGGGAACGTCAGTAAGCAACGCTTACCTCATCAGAAAGATAAAAGGCAGCAAAAATAATGCGTAATGAAAGCCGCCTGCATCACAAGCTAACTCAACTGTGAAAAGTTCACATGTCCACAACAGGACCACGAGGGTACATCCGAAATAGATGCCCCAAACACACGACCCAAAATACACTGCACTGCGGGCAACCAGCCCAGGACACTCCTGCTACGCATATCCTAACCTTACTCGATACATCCCGGAGTAAACAAATGAGAAAAAACTCACTAGGGACGCAGCAAATGCAGAACCAGCGGAGCGTGGGGAGACACGTCCGGGCAGGCTGAGCGCAGAGCAGAGAAGGAAGAATGACGCCTGAATCAGCGTCTGGTCAAAGATCCACACAAGTACATCCACGATATGATGGAAAGCTTATTGGATAGTTATTCTTATTTTCTTTTTGTTTTTATTTTTTACGAAGTTTTTTCGTAGTGAGAACCCAATTCATAATGACTGAAGCCATGAGTGAGGTCGTGTGCGCTCATGATGAAGGCTCCTCAGATTTTAAATGCTCTGCGCGGTATATTCAAACTACGGCGGATTAGTGTTTGAAGAGGATGCCTTATGTAATAGGCATGTTCGTCAATGATGGAGGGGCCACTAATAAATTGTACTGTGAACAAGTTTATATATGTGGATGCTATTTTTATAATTGAATTGTGTGTTGCCTGCAGCATATCAATAGATCCCCGTGAGAGACACACCTTGTGGAGCCTGGGTATTGGTGGTTGCTTCACCTACTGTTCCCTCTACGGCGTCAACCAAGCTCAGGTCCAGCGCCTCCTCACCATCAGGTCCGTACATTTCCATTGCAGGGTGTCAAACTAGAGTACAGCGTTTTGGTTTTAAGATTGGAATGAATATGAGAAGGAATACAGTACAGTACAGCATAATTATCATGAAATAGTTTTGGCCATTTTATCACTTTCAAAGATATACTGTAATAAAAACTGTAAACCACAATTTTTAACTGCATAAATAATAATAAACTGGTCTTCATTTGACATTTTCCATCGCCTTCATTGTCTAGCAGGGTTGTGGAATTTGTGGAGTCAGCGAAAAAAAATCTGACCGGAAATTTTAAGCGTACAATTCCAACTGACATGTCCCCCCCCCCCCCCCCCCCCCCCTCATAAAACAAATAATATAATAGCCAGTTCTGCGACTCTTGACTCTCGACTCAGGCGCCTCAACCGTATCATCAATTATGACATTTCTTTTTAAATTTGGTTGGAATGAAATAGCTAATTTCATTATTAATTAATCTATATCTATTGCCTGACGCCGTGATCCCTGAAGGGACGGCCATTATCAACTCTGCGTAAGCAGAGTTTGGTATCCCCCTCCCCCCGTATAGTGGGTACCACCGAAATAAATGTCTGTCGTCGTTGTCGTCATCGTCCGTCTGTCCCGAAACTCCTCCTAGACCGTTGGACGGATTTTCACCAAATTTCACACGAACAATTGTTGGGTGAATGCGAACGTCAGTCAAAACAGATTTTTTGAATTTGTGCAATAGTTATGATTTTAGATCCAAAATAAGGTTTTACCCCCTCCCCCCTGGGCCCCCCCCCCCCAGCAATGATGGCGTTCTGTGTGTGTGTGCCCCGTAGGGGCTCACACACAGAACGCCTTCGTTCTGGGGGCGAAAACATCTCGCCCCGCATTTGTTAGGTTAAGTTAGTTTAGTTGAAGTGATGGTAGTAATAGTGGGGATGATGGTAATTGTAGTGATAATGGTGATAATAGTAGTGATAATGGTGATAATAGTAGTGATGATGGTTGTAGTTGTAGTTATGATGACAGCAGTGATGATGATGGTAGTGATGATGATGACAGTAGTAGATATGATGGTGACAGTACTAGTAGTAGTGATGATGGTCATAATAGTTGTGATGATGGTGACAAGCAATGATGATAGTTGTAGTGATAATGATGACAGTAGTGATGATGGTGACAGCATTAGTGATGATGGTGAAAGTTAGTGATGACAGTAGTACCGGTAGTAGTGATGATGGTAAGAGTAGTAGTGATGACTATAATAGTAGTAGTGATGACTATAATAGTAGTAGTGTTGGTGATAGTGACTAGTAATGATGGTGACCCATTGCAGAGTTGTTGTTGTTGTTGTTCCCCAAGCTGCCTGGCCGAACAGCCCCAAGGCCCCGAGCAAGGCCAAAGCCATAACCGAGCGCCCCCACAGAACCCTCCCTGCCGACCACAATAAAGCCTGGGTGACCGAAGCCACTCCATGGCGGGGAGCTGAGGAGGGTGCGGAAACTACTTGATTTTTGCCCTGTCACTTTCAACTCTGGGGGAGGCACTCATCACAGGCAGTGCTGCCTTTTGTCTCCCTCATCCACATAGAAAAACAAAATAGAACAGTGCGGCTTATAATTAATCTTTCACTGAGAACCCCCACTACTCCATATTTAATAGAGTTGCACTGGCTGCCGGTTAAATCTAGGATATAATTTAAACAGTCTCATGACATTTTAGGCTCGTAAGTTTGGTGAACTTACGGTAAGTATCTTGCTGAACTGTTAAAATATCTATTGGCACATCCAGGTGTGACCCTGCTAAACAATGATGATCCTTTGCTTCTCGAGGAACTAGGAGCTATCCAGCAGTCTTCTTTCTCTGATTGGTCCTTTTCCTACATGGCTCCTAGTTTGTATAATCAATTGCCGTTATTGATGAGACAGTTTAATTCAGTCGAATCTATTAAGGGGCAGCTCAAGACCTTTCTCTTCCAGAAAAGTTACGATCTAGCGAGTGGTATGGTGACAAAATATTACAGGCTTTAGTTGCTGCCATTTTCCACGGTCGCAGCTTACTGTACTGTACAGTATATGAACAATGCCACAACTTTTATAATTGTGGTTTAATGCATTCCGAGCGCTAGTGAATTCCTCTGGAAGAACTGGCAATTTCGAAAAATATAAGATATTATTTTTTATTATTATTTTATTATTATAATTATTATTATTATTATTATTAATATTAATATTATCAGATTGGAAGTTTAGAGCAATATGATTTGAATTAACAACTACTGTAGTTTGGTACATGCTTCATTGTCAGTGTGCTTTTTAATACATTGCCATTATCTAAAAATCACCATGTGAATGGAGTAAAACATTTTTAAATCGCCCCCTATTTGCTGTACTGTCCTATCTGGTCCGAGTAGATGTTTTAAGGGGACCGCCCTCTTCTGAAGGCTTAAAAAGCTCGAAATCCTGAAAATGCCATTAAGTGTTTACTCAACATCTCTTCATAAGCCAGTGAAATGTTATTGGTGAAAACCCATTGGAAATTGTTTTTAGTTTGTTTACAAACTTTTCCTGTATTTCTAAAAATTTTATATAGCAAACTTTGAAATTAACAGGCTCAGTAACTACTGTACTTTTTTGTTTTTTGTTTTTTTTCTATACAATTAGTTTAACCAGACCACCGAGTTCCCAGATAGAACTCCTATAGGGCTGGCCCGAAGGATTAGATCATGATGTGCGATCAATCAAAGCAGAAATGGAAAGATCAGGAAGGGATTAAATGAATCTTAAGGAGAGAGGAGTCTTTTAGGAAGCGGAAAAGTTGGTAGGGGGAGAAGGACGGAGATTCTGCTAGTATGGCACAAAGGTCGTTAACTACTGGTCAAACTGGTGATGGGCTGGTCTATCAGAGTGAGAACTGAGCGATCTCTGCCATACCCATAGCTTACTCTGACTGTTCCTTTTACTTATATATTTTCTAGATCTCAAGTGACGGCGTCTCTTCCGTGGATTGACCTCCCAATCTACCAAGATTGGAAGCCAAAGCGTCACATTTTTCCTTTGCCCCTCAACTTTCTCTTGATAATTGCTGAGGGGCACAGGGCCCAGGGTGTGGCTTTGGTTTCCCGGGCATTTCCGCACCCTCCTCAGTTCCCCGCCATGGAGTGGCTTCGGTCACCCAGGCTTTATTGTGGTCAGCAGGGAGGGTTCTGTGGGGGCGCTCGGTTATGGCCTTGGCCTTGCTCGGGGCCTTGGGGCTGTTCGGCCAGGCAGCTTGGGGAACAACAACAACAACAACTACTGGTCAAACTAGGATTGTACTTACAGTATATAAATTGAAAGAGCGTAAACTACTCAATAACCTCCCAAAAACTTTATATTCTACTCTGCCGTGTTCGTGCATAAAAAAAAAGTTAAAAATTTTCACCTAATTACTTTATTATTTTGTTTTTGTGTGTTCATTATTTTGTTTTTGTGTGTTCATTATTTTGTTTTGTGTTGTCCTTATTCTGGTCCCCCCCAAAAAAATAAAATAAAAAATAAATACTGTAATAAGAAAAGTGAGGATTGGGCCTGAGTAGATAGATAGAATGAATTACTTTAGACTTTCACAGTTTTTTCTCAAAAATTAATTTGGCAACTTTGAGATCTATCTACTCTGTTATTATTGGGCATACAGGAATGTTTTATATACCATTGAAAAGTGCTTAGGAAACTCTAGAATTGTTGTTGATTCAATTTACTCTAGCCAACTTTGTTTGTTTATAGCATGTCGTTAAATTCGTAAATTTCTGTAAAATAAATTCACTTTAATTCCTAATCGCCTAAAATTAGGATTTTTTTTCTTTTTACAATAACTACAGACACATCTTTTGTGAGTTACATACACATACAGTACATAAAATGTTAAGACTGTATGCTCCACACATACGTGCAGTTTCAGTCTCTTGTGATAATGGCGGCATTCCAGGCAGCCCTGTTAACCCGGGAACTGCAGGAAGACTTAAGAGTTCCCCCGGCAGACTGCGGGAAGACTCTTAACCCGCTGAGCCCCAGCTAGTTTGTAATAAATGTCCCACCAGGGCCCAGAGGGTTGAATTTTTTTTTTTTTTTCCAGAAACAATAGCGAATGGGTTAGGAATGAAGGAAAAACCACGAAAAACCGATAAAAAAGCTCAAAAAATGGTCCTACAGAGCCCCGAAAACGGATTTTACAAGAGTAAAAAATTGAAGGCAATTTCCCCCAAAGAAAGGTTTTTGCGTGTTCACACGCACTCGGTTGGACTTTGAGAGTTTTCAACCATTGGCATGGTTGCGTGGGATACTTACAAAGTTCCCATACAAATCTGAGTCCTCTAGGTGCCATAGGACCGAAGTAATTAACCTGGACGCAACCATTGCGTCGCTGGGTTCTGGTGATCGAACATTGCAGACGCAACACGTGCGACGCTGGGTCTCAGCGGGTTAAGAGTCAGGGGGGAAAAAAATCAATTTAAAATACCGAATTTATTTGTTTATCTATTTTTATTTATTTTTGTTTTGCCCCTGGGCCATGCCAAATATCACTCCTCCACCTCCCCTCCTTCCCCAGTTTCCTCCCCTCCTTCAGTTATCACCTATTTTCCCTGTTATTCCCTTTTCCTGTGGTCTATTTTCGTGCTAACATTAGCGAGTTGGTAGCAGGGCGTTGTCATTACTGTTAGCAAGCGAGTGCAAGAGAGAGAGAGAGAGAGAGTATCGATCGACAGTCTCTCTCCAGAGGTGGAGGAAAGTGGTGGGCTGGGAGGTTGCCTCAGCCATACATTGTGTAACTCCTGGCCTGTATCGCCGATTTTGACCATCCAAACGCTGTTTTCACTTGTTTTATTGTTGTAACAGGTTAATACCTTTATAATCAACCTATAATAGGTGCATATGGGTAAGTATTAATGCTATTTATGGTAAAATAAATATTTTAGTGATGGGAACAGCTCAAATACGTCAGCACAGGAGTGTGGTGTCTCATACCCCCCATGCGCACTTCAGAGGTTAATGGCTGCTTTACTTGTCAAGCTTTTGGATTTGAGATCGGCATGTATACAGTAGTCCGATCCCAGGTCTTCCTCGGTCCACCCCTTGGTGCAGCTCCCTCCACAATCACAGGCCTGCATTTTTTCACCCAATTTTGTTCATCCATTCTCTCCACATGTCCATACCGTCCCATTCTACTTGTACGCATCACCTCACTAATACTCTTTATACATAAATGTCTCCTCAGCTCATCATTTGTTATTCTATTCTGCAGCCTGGCCCTACACATCCATTTCACCAGTCTCATCTCATTTCGTTCCATTCTGTTGACATCCTCTACTTTAACGGCCCATGTTTCTGAGGCATACGTCATTGCACTTCTAACACATGAGGCATACACCTTTCCCTTCAGGGAGAGAGGCATTCTTTTCATGGTCAGAATTGGCAGCAGTTCTCTGAACTTTCCCCAGCCACATCTAATTCTAGCGACAGTGGCAGCCTCGGCCCCACCACCGGCAGAGATGGTATCTCCTAGGTAATAAAACTTGTCCACCAGCTCCAATGACTCATTTCCAAAATTCACAGCCACAGGATCATTATTTAACCCGTAAACGGCTGCAAAGCTCATAAGAGGCTTTACTGGGTGACGGCGGCAAAGCTCTTAAGAGGGAGGCCTAAAAAAAAACATTTAAACAGCCCCAGTAGCACTAAAAAAAAAAAAAAAATTTGTTTTCCCTATACCTCATATCACTCCTCCACATCCCCTCCTTCCTCCCTTTCCCCTCCTCCTTCAATTATCACCTATTTTCCCTGTTATTCCCTAATTCGTTGGTATATTTTTGTGCTAACATTAGCAAACTGTGTGGAGGATGTGCTTACGTGCCTAGCGGGTGTGTTACATAACCGAGTGTGTGTATGAGTAGGCTCAGTGTGGCTTGAGGCCTCGTGGAGGGAGGGGTTGCCTCAATTTTCTCCAGAATTCATGAATGGGCTGGTCCATCTATATTCGCGATTTTGACCAGAAAAATTATATTTTAACTTGTTTTATTGTTGTTACAGTTTACTATCTTCATAGTGAAGGTAAAATAGGCTCATATGAATAAGTAATAACGATATTTATCGTAAAATGACGATTATAGGCCTGAATGGAGCCAATATGCTCGCCCATGGGGAGCTAGTTCAATACCCCCCCCCCCTCGCCGTTTTCGGGTTAACACAAGTTTACCTTTGCACACTACGCATTCAAATTTCTTTATTTCTGACTTATCCTTCGGCAGGGGTAATTTTATTCTACTACAGCGCTTACTCCCAACATCGACAGATGCTACATCGAATTGAGTTAGCGCCCACACCCTTTCCACACACTGCACATGGGTATGCACCACTCGTTTCCACATTGCCTCGTCTCAATCTACAATGCATAACCTTGGTTTTGTTAATATTGACTCTTAAACCCTTGCTCGCCATGCCCTCTCTCCATCTTCTGAATTTGCCCTCAGCATCTCCCTTCTTCCATGCTTTGAAGCATCTTCTTTTCTCTTTCACAGCATGTTCTACCTCATCGTTCCACTACCAGGAGGTCTTATTCCTGGGGTGACCTTTTCTTTTCCCACAGACTTTGTCAGTGGCAGCGAGAAGGCTATACTTAAGAAAATTCCATTGACTATTTACATCACTAGGCCTAGCTTCCTTATTTCTATTAATTTCCTCCAGTTCACTATGAAACCTATCCCTAACTTCCTTGTTCTTCAGCAGCCACACTTTCCCTTTGGGCATGTATACCTTCTTGCGCTTAGGATCTCTGTCGCACACAAGTAGCTTATGCTGGGGGATACATTCTTCGCTCGGGATGACCTTTGCATCCCGAACCAGTTTCGAGTCTTTCCTGTTAACCAAGAAGTAATCTATCTGGCTACTGGATACCCCAGAGTTATATGTGACCAGATGGCTCTGTCTTTTCTTGAACTTCGTGTTACACACAACCATGTTGAGTGCAACGTAGGACTCCAGTATATATTCGCCGTCCAGATTCCTCCTTCCATAACCATTTCCTCCATGTACTCCCTCGTATCCCTTGTTTGATCCCATAAAACAGGTGCTACAGGTATTTCTGTAGGATAAGATGCATTTTAGTAGTGCTATCATTTTCAACCTTCTTTTACCTAAATTGAAAGAAAATGCCAAAAAACAAAAATATATATATATATATACCGGTATATATATATATACAGTATATATGAGGCGTCCAGAGCCAAAGGGGGATCCGAGCCATTTTACCGTTTTTAAGTTAACACCTCATATATATATATATATATATATATATATATATATATATATATATATATATATTTATATATATACCTGTATATATATCCTTGACCTAGTTTCATAGTCACATAAACCTGTGCCAAATTGCATTACTGTAAAATTGAAAGTAAGACCTGGAAGTTAGGTAATAAACAGGGCGGTCCCCTTAAAGATATATAGTGGAATATGGAGGTAGAAATTACATTGTCGATGCCCAAACTTGGAGGGCCAGAGGTCAAGTAATGATCTGATACATTCCTATTCTATATTTTCTTTTATCCTCTAAACTTTTTTTTTGCTCCTCAGGGATCTGCGTCGTGCTCAGGCGTCACTGTGGCTGCAGTGGCCCATCCTGACCCTACTAAGCCTGTCCACCTCCTTCGCTGGTCTGGTGCTATATGCCGAGTACCACACCTGTGACCCCATCTCCAGCCACCGCATCCCTAACTCGGACCAGGTTCAGTTTTAAGATGTTTTTCCCCATTAGTTTGGCAATTATATGACGTAGACATTTTGTACTACATGTATTAGTTTGACGATTATAAAACATTTTGCTGCATTCAAGTGTTCGCTTGCCTGCAATTTTGAAGAAACCGGCCTTTGGGTGCACAAAATGTACAAATTTAGCTTGAAGAGGGGTATAGGATATGGTTATTTTTTAGCTTGAAGCAGGTCTAGAGGGCAAGTTGCTGAAAGCAGTGAAGAGCATGTATGAGGGTGCAAAGGCGGCAGTACGTGTGGAGAGTGAGCAGAGCGAGTTCTTTGACCTGAATGTTGGTTTGAAACAGGGGTGTGTGATGTCCCAGTGGTGTTTACTGTATATATGGATGGAGTCATGAAAGAAATACTATCAAGAGCAGTGGATGTTGGTGTATCGCTGAAAAGGGAGGGAATTGAGTGGAAGCTACCTATACTGCTGTTTGCGGATGATACAGTTCTGATGAGTGATAATGAATGGGAGTTGCAGGGTCTGGTAAATAAGTTTGGAACAGTGTGCGAAAAACGGAATTTGAAGGTAAATGCGGGGAAGAGCAAGGTTATGGTCTTCGAAAGGGGTGAAGTCACAGAGTGTGAGGTGAAGCTGAACGGTCAGGCTATGGAGATCGTCAACTCTCTTAAGTATCTGGGCAGTGTGTTGAGTAAAGATGGGACTATGGATGAAGAAGTGCGGGAGAGGGTACAACAGGGGAAGAGGGTTGTAGGAACGCTAAAAGCAGTAACAAGAAATAGGGTGGTCAGTATGGAAGTGAAGAAGTCCTTGCATGACAGCGTGGTAATCCCGACACTGACTTACGGAAGCGAAGCATGGACGTTGGTTGAGAGACTCAGACCAAGAGTGAGAGCAGTGGAAATGAATTACTTAAGGAGTGCGTGCGGAGTTACATGGAGGGATAGACAGACTAATGAGGAAGTAAGAAGGTGTGGTGTAGAGGTAGATGTGCTGTAAAGTGTGAAAAGGAACAACTTGAGATGGTTCGGCCATATGGCACGTATGGAAAGCGAGAGAATGACTAAGAGGGTGTACGAGAGCGAGGTGGAGGGACAGAGAGGGAGAGGTAGACCGAATGAGAGGTGGAAGGATGGAGTGAGGAAGTACATGAACGAAGGCAGTGCTGGTTGGGGGGAGGGGCGTCGACTGACTGGGGACAGAGGTGCATGGGAGCGGTTCGTTCGTGGCCACCCCTTCGGGGACCACGGCGTCAGGCAATAGATAGATAGATAGATAGATCTAGGGGCATATATTTTTTGGCTAGAAAGGGGGTTTAGGAGGGTTTAAGAAGGCCCATCCTGACAATTCTGAATCTTTCTATATCCTTTGCTGGTCTGGTCCTGTAAAGTGAGTATCATGCCTGGGTTCCATCTCCAACCTTCGCATCACTAATTCACACCAGGTTCATTGAAACTTTGACTATACTGTAGTCTATTACATACATATATATATATATACAGTACATACAAGTTTAAAGACCTCTTTATCCACAGAGAGCATGGTTTTAGTATCTTTACTGTAGTACAATACTTCAACAATACACAAACCAAGCCTTCATCTTCTCTTAATATTCTAGGTGTATCTTTTTCATCTGACCTTTCTTGGAATGATCATATTACCACTCTTGCTAAAACAGCTTCCCGAAAGTTAGGTGTGCTCAATCGTCTCCGTGGGTTCCTCACCCTCGCACAGCTTCTTGCTCTGTATCGGGGCACAGACGCACAGTGCACCCCTATATTGAGTATTGTTCGCATGTGTGGAGAGGCTCCACCCATACCGCACCGCTCGAAAGAGTAGAGTCCAAAGCATTTTGTCTCATCAACTCACTTATTCTTACTAGTCCCCTACAATCTCTTTCTACACGCTGCAATGTTGCATCTCTTTCACTACTATCACTATTACAATAATCAATGTTTTTCAGAGCTCTCTCAGTGCATACCTCCTCCTTTGCAGCGAGTGCGAGGCACCCGCCTTTCAACACAGTCCCACTCCTATTCTGTCCAGCTCTCCAACCTAAGAATTAAAACAAAATCTCATTCTTTCTTCTACTTAACAAGTGAACTCTGGAACTCTCTCCCTCATTCAATCTTTCCTTCATCCTATGATTTAAACTGCTTTAAACTTTGTGTGTCCAAGCATTTTGACCCCAATGTCTCTTTAATTTGGCCCTGTCACTCTTTTGGCTTTTGGGGAGACACTACTGGTAGTTACAGGCAACTTGTCTTTTGTCTCCTTCATACACAAAACAAAATAAAAATTAAAAAAGAAAAGTACAGTACAATAACGACTTGCCACACTGTCTGTCTCTTTTCCTATACTATTTTTCCTTCTAGGTCCTGACGAGATCGCCCGATTGGGTGGCACTGCAAGTGGGGCTGAGGAATGTCGGGGCATTGGCCCGGGGGTGCAAGCCTGTGGGCTGATGATCCCCTCCTCCGCTGCCCTCTCAAAGACAGATCCTATCTCACCCTGACCCCTTTGGAGGCCCGAGCATCTGGCGCAGCTATGGTCAACTGGACTCGGGACTGCTCGACCAGACAGTCTGGGGAACTACAACAACAACAACAACACAGCCCTATCATGTCATCACAGTGGCCGATCGTGGTACAGCGCTCACAGTATCTCAGCAAGACTCAACAATATCCCCCCGAAGCACTTGCACCTGGCGAATCCGCACCACATCAGCCTTAACCCGCTGAGCCCCAGCTAGTTAGCAATAAATGTACCACCAGGGCCCAGAGGGTTGATTTTTTTTTTTTCCAGAAACAATAGCGAATGGGTTAGGAATGAAGGCAAAACCACGAAAAAACGATCAAAAAGCTCAAAAAATGGTCCTACAGAGCCCCCGAAAATGGATTTTACAAGGGTAAAAAATTGAAGGCAATTTCCCCAAAAAAAGGTTTTTGCGTGCTCACGCGCACGCGGTTGGACTTTGAGAGTTTTCAACCATCGGCATGGTTGCGTGGGATACTTACACAGTTCCCATACAAATCTGAGGCTTCTAGGTGCCATAGGACCGAAGTAATTAACCTGGACGCAACCATTGCGTCGCTGGGCCCCGGTGATCGAACATCGCAGACGCAACACGTGCGACGCTGGGTCTCAGCGGGTTAACCGTTCTACAATAAGGCATATTTCATGCAGTCCTTTTGTTAGGAGTTTTATTTTTTTATTTTATTTTTTTATTTATTTATTTTTAAACACCATGACCTGCCCCAATTGCAGCCAATCAGTGAAGGGAAAGGGTCTAGCGTGCAGTTACTGTGCCTCGTGGTTCCACCTTGAGTGGTCTGGGGTTGGGGGAATCTGCACGGCTTTGAAAAATCTGCACGATGTGGGATGGAGGTGGTACTGCAACAGCTGCCTTCATCAAGCCAAAGATACCTTTACCAGGAATCAGAGTTTGTCAGCCTTGGGGGATTTCCTGAAGGCTGAAATCTCAAATGTGGAAATAACGCATTGGAGATTTAGCAAAATAATAATATGAAATAAATATTACTCAAAACCACTACATAGAATGTACATCACTATATGAGGAAGTGAATTTGTTTCCCAAGCAAACTAGTCGCACATACTGTATATTAACGTACTCTTAAGTATTCTATTCTAGTGTGGGGGCGCTCGGTTATGGCCTTGGCCTTGCTCGGGGACTTGGGGCTGTTCGGCCAGGCAGCTTGGGGAACGACAACAACAACAACTAGGTACCGGGTACAGGTATATTATACAGTATAATGATAATTAAAGCATGAAACATAAAGCATAAAAAAGATATAGGATATAGTGGATGGGAGTGAAGACTGATAAAGCGAAAGGAGGAGTGGGTGTTCTGGTGGCTGAAGAGCTGGCGGAAAGTGTGCTTCAGATTACGAGAGTTAGCGAAAGGCTGATTGTTCTGAAGTTGAAAGTTGGTGAAAGAATTCTGAATGTGATATCTGCATATGCCCCACAGGCTGGTCTACAGAAAGAGATAAAAGAGGACTTCTGGAATGACACCGTCAGTGTCATTTCAGGCCTCTCGGAGAATGAAATAACAATCGTGGGGGGGGGACCTCAATGGTCACGTGGGAACATCTGCAGATGGATACGAGGGGGTACATGGAGGAAATGGTTACGGAAGGAGAAATCTGGAAGGCAAAAATATATTGGAGTCCTGCGTTGCACTCCCCATGGTTGTGTGTAACACAAAGTTCAAGAAAAGACAGAGCCACCTGATCACATATAACTCTGGGGTCTCCAGTAGCCAGATAGATTACTTCTTGGTTAACAGGAAAGACTGGAAACTAGTTCGAGATGTAAAGGTCATCCCGAGCGAAGAATGTATCCCCCAGCATAAGCTACTTGTGTGCGACATGAGCTTATACAGAGATCCTAAGCGCAAGAAGGTATACATACCCAAAAGGAAAGTGTGGCTGCTGAAGGACAAGGAAGTTAGGGATAGGTTTCATAGTGAACTGGAGGAAATTAATAGAAATAAGGAAGTTAGGCCTAACGATGTAAATAGTCAATGGAACTTTCTTAAGCATAGCCTTATCGCTGCCACTGACAAAGTCTGAGAAAACAAAGGGTCACCCCAGGAATAAGACCTCCTGGTGGTGGAATGATGAGGTAGAACATGCTGTGAAAGAGAAAAGGAGACGCTTCAAAGCATAGAAGAAAGGAGGCAGCAAGGAGGAATACCAGGCAGCTAAACGAACTGCCAAAAGAGTTATTTACAATGCTAAAAAAGGCATTAAGGACCTGGTCCTCGAACAAGTGTGTAACACTGACAACCCCAGTGGGATCTTCAACCTAGCTAGGCGAGTTAAAAATGACAGTAGGGATATTATAGGTGAACAGTGTGTTAGAAACGATAATGGGAAGATTGTGTATGCAGAAAATGAAAGAGAAACATGGAAGGTACACTATGAACGATTGATAAATGTAGAGTTTGAATGGGATAAGGAACAGCTTAGTATCGAAAAACCAATATCTGGGCCCCCTCCTTTGATAGCACCAGCTGTAGTGAGCGACGCAATCAATAAAATGAAGGACGGTAAAGCTCCAGGTTTCTCCGACATTGTCGCTGAGATGATAAAAGCCTCAGGGGAGACTGGTGTAAACTTAGTCACGGAGTTGATAAACACCATTATTAACCCGGGAACTGCGGGGAGACTCTTAAGAGTTCCCCCGGCGGACTGCGGAGAGACTCTTATGAGTGAGTGAAAAAAAAAAATCAACTTTTGACATTCGAAAAAAAAAAAAATAATAATATTTTTTTATTTTTTTATTTTTTTTTGGCCCCTGGGCCATGCAAAATCTCAGTCCTCTACCTCCCCTCCTTCCCCACTTTCCTCCTCTCCTTCAGTTATCACCTATTTTCCCTGTTATTCCCTTATTCTGAGGTATATTTTCGTGCTAACATTAGCGAGTTGCAAGCAGGGTGTTGTCATCACTGATGGCAAGCGAGTGCAAGAGAGAGAGAGAGAGAGTATCGATCGACTGTGTCTCAGTGGCCTTGGGGGAAATTGGCGGGAAAGCAGTTTGCCTCACCCATACATTATACAACTCGCGGGCTATATCTCCGATTTTGACCATCCAAACGCTGTTTTCACTCGTTTTATTGTTGTTTCAGGTTAATACCTTTATAATCAACCCATAATAGGCGCATATGGATAAGTATTAATGCTATTAATGGCACAATGAATATTTTAGTGACGGAAACACCTCAAATACGTCAGCACAGGGGGACGTTTCCAATTACCCCCATGCGCACTTCAGAGGCTAAAGATGAGAAAATCCCAGATATTTGGCTCAAAAGTGTAATAGTAAATATATACAAAGGAAAGGGGGACGCGCTAAATAGAGGAAATTATAGGGGCCTGAAAATGCTTGACCAAATCATGAAGGTCTGTGAGAGAGTCCTTGAGGGTTTGATCAGGCTAAGCATCTCTATTGATGATATGCAGTTTGGTTTTATGCCAGGACGGGGTACAACCGATGCTATCTTCATAGTCAGGCAGATACAGGAAAGATACTTACTAAAAGGCAGGGATCTTTACTTTGTGTTTGTAGACCTGGAGAAGGCCTTTGACAGGGTACCTAGAGATGTTGTGCAGTGGGTTATGAGGAAACTTGGTGTGGAAGAGTGGCTGGTGCGTGTGATAATGAAGGTGTATGAGGATTCGCGAAGTGCGGTGAGGGTGAAGGGTGTATTTACCTAATTGTTGTTGTTGTTGTTCCCTAAGCTGCCTGGCCGAACAGCCCCGAGTCCCTGAGAAAGGCCATGGCCACGATCGGGCTTTCCCACAGAGCTCTCATTGAGTGTAGATTGTGTTGTTGGCGTAAGTGGTTGTGTGAAATGCAGTCTTCTATGATGTGTTTAATGGTATGGGGTGCTGTGTTACATCCCGGGCAGGCGTCGACAACGGAGTCATCCAGTCTCTTCTGATAGCTCAGGAGAGCTGGATGGTGTCCGCATCTCAGCCTGGCCAGGTGGACTCTGTCCTCGCGAGGAAGGGAGGATTCGGAAGGATGGATTTCGGGAGGTCGTGCATGCAGCTGCGTGTTGTCTGTGAGTGAGTGGATGGATCGGTGAGAGATATGAGTATGGATGTGCTTTTGGAAGTTGGTTCGGGGTGGGCAGGGAGGGAGAGAGGACAATAATTGTGTGTGATACCGTGTGCTGGGTGTTGTTTTGATATTTTTTGGTGTCTGTGGGTGTGTTGCCATGTAGTTTAGTGGGTGGTCTTGGTTCGTGGAGGCTGCTGCCAGGAATTGAGTGCCTCTCATGTCCAGATGGTCTTTGACTTTGAGGATTTTGGTTTCTTGATGTAGGTGATCTGTGGGTGAAGTAGCTGTGCAGCCTGTAATGATCTTCAGGGCTTTGTTTTGAATAGTCTGTAAGGTCTTATGATGTGTTTCAGCTAGGTTAGAAGCCCAGGCTGGGCTTGCGTATTCCATCACTGATCTTATGTATTGTTTATATACTGTGGTGGTAGTTTCTTTGTTGTGTCCAAATTTTGTGTGAGCAAGTGACCTGAGGGCGTTAAGTCTGGGTGTCAGTTTCTTTTTAATGTTTGTGGTGTGCTGTTTGAATGTCATATGAGTATCATATGAGGAGGTCCGTGCCAGAGGGGCCAACTCGCCACATTTTCAAAAACAGCGCTCTAGCTGGTTCCCGCTCCGTGAAATTCTTGGGAATCATCTGGCAAAAAAAAACATCCGACTTTCGTCCTTATAGCAACTGCACATAGGGTTGAGCGACCCTTGTTTTTGCCGTTTGGCAGACCGTTTATGGGTGTGAATCTGGGTAGACAGAGGGGCCAACTCGCCAACGCGTTCAGCCAATGAGAGCGCGGCTACGACGTGGGGAATGAAATGGCCGCCCGCCCGACCACTCACAGGCGCTGTACGAGACGTGCTTCAGTAGTCACGCTCAAACCGAGTTAGAGTCAACACACGAGTGACTACCTCCGCTACTTTAAACATCAATAACTCAAAACTCTACTCGTGGCGAGTTGGCCCCTCTGGCACGGACCTCCTCATATGTTACTCCTAGGATTTTGGGTGTGTGTGTATGTGTTAGGGGTGTGTTGTTTATGGTGAGTTGAGGGATGTATTCGTGTTCTCCTGTCCAACTTGTGAGCAGGGTTGCGGTGGATTTGGCTGGGGCTAGATTAAGTCTGTTTGTAGTGCACCAGCCATGTAGTGTGTTGAGATAGGGTTGAAGGAGATCTGTTGCTCTTTTTGGGTCATGGTGTGTGCATGTGAGTGTTATGTCATCTGCATAGGAGGCTAAGTTTATTTGGGGCGTATTGGGTGTAGTTATATCGTGCATGTACAGATTGAAGAGTGTGGGCGATAGGACGGATCCTTGTGGGACTCCGTTTGGAAAGTTTCTGATTTTACCTAATTGTAGTTTACAGGAGTTGAGCCAAGCTCGTGTTGTCCCATCTCTCAGTCTACTTTCATCCAATTTTTTCTTGAAAATATGGATGTTCCTTGCCCCTACCACCTGTACTGAGTGATGAGTTCGCAGTCCGTGTTGGAGTCCATTAGGGTTCAATGTTAAGCCCCCTCCTCTTTATTATGGTCTTGGAGGCACTGTCTAGAGTTTTTAGAGGCGGACTCCCGTTGGAACTGTTTTATGCAGACGATTTAGTCCTAATAGCTGACAGTATGCAAGATGCTGAGGCCAAATTCAGAGAGTGGAGAGAGGGCATGGCGAGCAAGGGTTTAAGAGTCAATATTAACAAAACCAAGGTTATGCATTGTAGATTGAGACGAGGCAATGTGGAAAAGAGCGGTGCATACCCATGTGCAGTGTGTGGAAAGGGAGTGGGCGTTAACTCAATTCAATGTAGCATCTGTCGATGTTGGGTACACCATGGGAGTAAGCGCTGTAGTAGAATAAAGGGACCCCTGCCGAAGGATAAGTCAGAAATAGAGAAATTTGAGTGCGTAGTGTGCAAAGGCGAGCTTGTGTTAAGTGATGATCCTGTGGCTGTGAATTTTGGAAATGAGTCTTTGGAGCTGGTGAACAAGTTTTGTTACCTAGGAGATACCATCTCTGCCGGTGGTGGGGCCGAGGCTGCCACTGTTGCTAGAATTAGGTGTGGCTGGGGGAAGTTTAGAGAACTGATGCCAATCCTGACCATGAAAAGAATGCCTCTCCCCCTGAAGGGAAAGGGTGTATGCCTCAGAAACATGGGCCGTTAAAGTAGAGGATGTCAACAGAATGGAGCTTAATGAGATGAGAATAGTGAGATGGATGTGTGGGGCCAGGCTACAGGATAGAATAATAATAATAATAATAATAATAATAATAAGCATGTTACTTATTTCTCATAAGCGCCAATTATTCCAAAGAATTCACTAGCGCTCGGAAAGAGAAAGAAAAAAGAACAAAATCAATGCATCAAAAGAAAACTTATATACAACACACATTTAACAATCACTAGCAGTGGCAAAATAGCCGAGACTCTATAGCCATCTGTCATGACACCTCTCTCAAGATCATAGCTGCTCTCAAAGAGAAAAGACTTAAGTTGTCTCTTAAAGCAATCAACAGAACTCAGTTGTCTCATGGACAGCGGCAACCTGTTATACAACCTCGGAGCCATGTAGGAGAATGACCTCTCAAAGAAAGAAGACAAATGTTGAGCTGAGGAGACGTTTAGGTATAAAGAGTATTAGCGAGGTGATGCGTACAAGTAGACTGGGATGGTATGGACATGTGGAGAGAATGGATGAACAAAATTGGGTGAAAAAATGCAGGTTTGTGATTGTGGAGGGAGCTGCACCAAGGGGTGGACCGAGGAAGACCTGGGATCGGACTATACGCGCCGATCTCAAATCCAAGAACTTGACAAGTGAAGCAGCCCTTAACAGGGTTGCCTGGAACTCCGCCATTAGGACAAGAGACTGAAACTGCACTTATGTGTGGAACACTCGGTCTTAACATTTTATGTATGTGTATATATGTATTAAACAATACAGTACCGGTATTTATTAATATAATATACAAACAAATTCCATCTAATATCTAATAGAGTTGCACTGACTGCCAGTTAAAGCTAGGGTAGAATTTAAACTGTCTCATAACTTTCAAGGTTCTGGGAAGCCCGACCGTGGCAATGGCCTTCTTTAGGGACTCGGGGCTGTTCGGCCAGGCAGCTTAGGGAACAACAACAACAACTTTCAAGGCTCTTATGTTTAGTGAATCAAAGTATCTTGCTGAATTGTTAAAATGTCTGTTGGCACACCTGGGTACGATCTTGCGAATCAATGATGATCCTCTGCGTATTGAGGAACTGGGAACCATCCAGTAGTCCTCCTTCTCTGATTGGTCCTTTTTGTATGTGGCTCCTAGGTTGTACTGTACAGTATAATCAATTGCCACTGTTGATGAGACAGCTGAATTCCGTTGATTCTTTTACGGGGCAGCTCAAGACCTTTCTCTTCCCAAAAAATTTGAGTGGCAGAGTATCTGATTATTACAGGCTTTAGCTGCTGCCATTACCATGGTTGCATCTCATCTGCAAATAAACAGTACCACATTTTTTAAAATAGTGGTGTAACAGGTTGTTGTTGTTGTTGTTGTTCCCCAAGCTGCCTGGCCGAACAGCCCCAAGGCCCCGAGCAAGGCCAAGGCCATAACTGAGCACCCCCACAGAACCCTCCCCGCCTACCACAATAAAGCCTGGGTGACCGAAGCCACTCCATGGCGGGGAGCTGAGGAGGGTGCGGAAACGCCCGGGAAACCAAAGCCCCACCCAGGGCCCTGTGCCCCTCAGCAATTATGAAGAGAAAGTTGAGGGGCAAAGGAAAAATGTGACGCTTTGGCTTCCAATCTTGGTAGATTGGGAGGTCAATCCACGGAAAAGACGCCGTCACTTGAGATCTAGGAAATCCATAAGTAAAAGGAACAGTCGGAGTAAGCTATGGGTATGGCAGAGATCGCTTAGTTCTCACTCTGATAGACCAGCCCATCACCATATGACTAGAACCCAATCCTCTCAGCATCAGCTAGGAAAGGCCCTAGAAAGCCGCCTTTGGCGGGGGGATAGCTCCCCTATTTCAACCCCTTTCGGGGTTGGGCACCCGCCCAATTCCTCCGAAAGAACTGGCGCTTTTGAGAAACAAAAGACCAGATCATTATTATTATTATTATGTATGTACGGTACATGTCTCTTTTTGTCACCAACTCATGTTAGTTGCTACTTATGACATGCAGTAGAATTCTTATTCTTATTACAGAATGGATAAAAAACACCATCTGAGGAAGAGCACTTTATTCACAACGTTTTGCAGATAGCTTCATCAGTGACCTGATAAAGCTATCTGCGAAACGTTGTCAATAAAGTGCTCTTCCTCAAATGGTGTTTTTATCCATTCTGTCTACTTTTCAAGTACTGTTTAACATTCTTATTAGTTATTACACTCTATCCCATAGTAGAGCAAAGTCCCCTTATCCTTCAGGTGGGATGGAAAAGTGTTAATGATGTTTTAGAATCCATACTTAATGTTTGTGAAACTACTGTACAGTACTATACATAACCCTTCCTGCCATGGCGATGGGCTGGTCTATCAGAGTGAGACCTGAGCGATCTCTGCCATACCCATAGCTTACTCTGACTGTTCCTTTTACTTATATATTTTCTAGATCTCAAGTGACGGCGTCTCTTCCGTGGATTGACCTCCCAATCTACCAAGATTGGAAGCTAAAGCGTCACATTATTCCTTTGCCCCTCAACTTTCTCTTCATAATTGCTGAGTGGCACAGGGCCCTGGGTGGGGCTTTGGTTTCCCGGGCGTTTACGCACCCTCTCAGCTCCCCGCCATGGAGTGGCTTCGGTCACCCAGGCTTTATTGTGGTCGGCAGGGAGGGTTCTGTGGGGGCGCTCGTTTATGGCCTTGGCCTTACTCGGGGCCTTGGGGCTGTTCGGCCAGGCAGCTTGGGGAACAACAACAACAACAACAACCCTTCCTGCCCGGGCAGCATTTTAAAATGCCGCAAATTGCGAAATCCCGGAGCTCGGGCAGCATTTTAAGATCCGTATGCTTGAAAGCGTCCTAAGCTTGCTTTGAAAGCCGCACGGTGAAATGTTTGTTGACAAGGTCGATTGTAGTGCCACCAAGCCTCAACTACATCGCTTATCACTCCGACCTTGTCCGCCATTGCTAGTTATAGCGAAAATAAGTCTTCCAAAGTGTCCGATATGGCTAAATACGCGGAAAAACTCTCTCCACGGAAATCGTCATCACACCTGAATCAGTTGATCTAGAGAGCTCTACTTAACGCCAGTCTACAGATACAAGTAAGGGCTACATTTGGAGATTTGTGTGAATTCTCTAGCTATTACATTAACAAAAATAGGCCTATGTTTACATACAATTTTTTTTTGGCCAGATCGCCCGGATAAGACTATCAACATTTAGAAATGCTGCCCTTGCAAGAAGGGTTAAGTATTAATACATCCTAGTCCATGATTCAAATGAAGTTGTACAGTAATTCCTCACTTGAAATTATAGTTACGTTCCTGAAATTTGAGACGATAAATGAAACAACATTAAGTGAAGCAATTATTGTTTGTAATGTTCAGTAAAGTCCCTGTAACAAGGGCATGCCCTAGCCCTGTCAATCAAGGGAGTGTACGTTAAAAAATGCATCATCATCATACATTTTTAATACAATTTTGAACCATTTTTGTCTGATTTACAACTTGATAATAAAGCATTTCCGGTTCTGACTTTACCTTTTTCATCATTCTTATTTCTAACTTTTTTTCCTAAGAGTGGTGAAGGCAGCGGGGCCATAATGGTATGCCCCATGGTTCCCTAGTGTCTTACTCTCACAGCCCACAGCCCACTGGCACAAGTCAGCCTTTCTCTCTCTGGCGTTGGGATACGGCGACCCCACCACCCACCACTTTGGTGGTGCAATCAGCTTCTGGAGCATTAGACCACTGGTTCCTATCTTCAGAAAATTCATGTGCTTGGTATGCTTCCAGCCAGGGCCCCACTGGGGTAAATAAAATAGCAAAACAGTGGTGGAACTGCCATCCTGGTGAGGGACTGCTCTAGGTCTGCTCCTTCAGTGCTAAGGTTCATAATCCACTTAATGGAAATGGCACTGTGGAGTGGGTCAGTGGAGGTATGTCTGGGAGCCTGGAGGCAGTTTCTGCCCTTTTGGGGCGCTTCCTCTGGAAGTAGGGCGTCAGATTGATGATGATGAAGAATTGAATTTTGTTCCCTAATTAATGAACAGTGTAATGATGAAACAACTTCAACTGAGGCAACTTTAAGTAACGAATGCTTGTATGTGCACAGTTGCTGCCGCTGTATGTGGTGGAGCGGCTGGGGTCAGTACCGGGTTTGTCAGGACTGTTTGTGTCGGGCATCTTCAGCGGCTCTCTCTCCACTGTGTCCTCCGCCCTCAACTCCCTCGCCGCTGTCACTCTCCAGGACTACATTGTGGTCAGTACAAGAAGCTGGATTATTTTTGTAGATTTGTATTTTTCTATTCATCCCCTTAAACTCGCTGGCTGCTGTTCATATTCTGATCAAGTTCTTTTCATGTTTCAAACATCCGAACATAGACATATTATTAAACTGTGGCTCAAGGCAAGGTTAAAATGAAAATTAATCTGGTGCTAGAAGACAATGCCAGTCTGCTGTAATGGATGCTTTTGTCCTGTAATTGGTTGCCTGAATTAATATGTATTACAGTATGCTCAAATTTAAGCAAATCTTAGTCCTGATTGAAATAAAGTGCAATATGTTAAGATTACAATTATATGTCTATGCAGCTGTTTGCACCTACAGTA
Organism: Paralithodes platypus; assembly: GCA_032716605.1. Classification (NCBI taxonomy): domain Eukaryota; kingdom Metazoa; phylum Arthropoda; class Malacostraca; order Decapoda; family Lithodidae; genus Paralithodes; species Paralithodes platypus. The sequence goes on along the minus strand of CM064487.1, from coordinate 42,857,525 downwards.
GGTGGTGTGTAGTACGAGGGCACTGAGGAAATCAGGTAAAAATAATAATAATAATAATAATAATCGGTTTATTTCGAGCCGGCAGCCAATGAGGCTGAAAATACACAGACTTAACCTAGATCTTATCCTAAGGGATCAACAGACTGATCCTGGCTAACGCGAGCGCCTACATACCCCCAAGGGAGTAGGACGTGGGCAGGAGACTTTGTGGGTCCCCAGAGACGGTCTGTCCAGACCTAGCCTTCACGACCAGGGAAAGTTTTTGCGAGAAACTTCTCCTGCCGGCGCGTGGGATCGAACCCTGGACACCAGAGCTAGCACTCCCTGTCGGAGACTAATCGCGCTCGGCCACCGTGACCGGTGTATGGGTGTATGTGAATAAGGGTGTAGAGTCGGCAGCAAAAGTCCTGTCGCCTCTCCTGCCTCACTGTGACCCAGGATATCCATAGACTCTAGAATGTTAGGTGTACAAAACGTGCATATTTCTACCACCAGATGGCTCACTGTGAGGTGTGTGGTTGTGAGGGTAGGGAGTGGTGGGGGAGAGGAGGGGTTAGAGGTGTTGGGGGATATAGATGGACTGAGGAAGGAGTCGAATCTTGTGTAGTTTGATCTTTAATTATCAAATAAATATTAAACTTTTATTGAATAGTTGCAAATCATGTAAATCAGATGGAAGCAAACCGGGATGAGATGACTGCATTCACTCAATTACTTTTCAATTATGTTATGGTTTTAGTTTTAGTTTTAGAATAATGTGTGGGTTGCTTGTTCATTTACTGTACAGTATAATGATAATTGTTTTAGACTTACTAATTATTATTAGTACTGGTATTATTACTAATATTATATGTTAGAATAACAATAATTAATATTGTTAGTTGTGGTAGTTCCCCATCTCATTACTTCTTTCTATCCAGTGGCTATATCCTAATCCCTGAGTAAGGCTGTTATCATGCGCTAACCACCAATTTAATGCTTCTTCCACATGTGTAAGGCCAACATATCTGCAAATTGCTTCTTGCTTGAGGTATTTCTACAGAATTACAAATTCTCAATTCCTAGGTTTCTTTTTCCTTTCATGTAAAAGGTATTGATTTAAACCAACATCAATATCGTGAACGAGTAACGATCACAGCGATAATCTGTGCCTCAAGATTAACGATATTAGACCAGGATAGATGGATGTATTATATTTAGCCCTCAACAAATTATTTTTATCAATTTAGGAAATATATCTTGGGCCAGGTTAAACAGTTTTCTTAACCCCTTGAAGATATCATTAGACAATCTTATACAACTTAGGAAGGCTGTTGGCCCATCAAAATGAAAGATCTAACTCTATTAAATATGTTATATTTTATAGCAGATGGATACAAAACATTTTATATCAACACTGATCACATCTACACTTGTGGTGAGCTGGTAAAGATGAGGAGCGGGTGGGTGTGGGGCCTGGGTGGTAGGGAGGGAGTCGGTATGGTTGTTTGGTGATTTGCAATGACATATGCAGACTCAGTTATTGATAATAATTTAGTATCTCGATTTCATTACGACGAAGCTTTACTTCATATGAAGTGAACTACAAGAAAATAAAATTCAGCTTAGGAAGGATCTGATATAAGTCAAATGGGTTTAATCAATCTATTTATTCATGCAGATCGTTCTTTAAGCTTCGCTGATCCAGAAGTAGGCACAGATTAGGCTATGTCAGTGGGATTCCCAGTCCCAACTTCCAGAGGCTGATCCTCTCTACCACTTTTGGAAAGAAGTGCTGGCTACTGACTACTGACTGACTGACATATCGTTATTTAAGTCGAATAAAATAGTCTGATATTAACACAAATGAAGTGCTCTATGATATAAAGAAAATGCTAACAACATATTGATAGGATATTCCGAATGTATTTTAGTAAGATTAATGTTGTTGTGAAATATAAAAACATCATATGAAGTCAGGGTAACTTAACATCATTTTCCATAACTGAAAAGTGTCATTACATTACGTTACATTAACCTGTCCAGTACCGATGCTGTTTGTGGTATTTGGTTTCAGCTATAAGTAGACGATAATAAGAAGATAAGGAAAAATATGTGGCAGCTATGGGGATCAATTTATATAATATATAACATTCAATTTGGTAGACAGCCTTCCGAAACTGAATACTGTAGAATCATTATGGTCAGAGTACAGTAACACCCCGATTTTCCGGCATTCAAGCATCCGGTAGCTTCAAACAACCGGCGGTTTTAGGAAATTTATTAAAATTAAAATTAAATGAAAAAAATATATAATTTTTGTCTTACCAGCATAATTTCATTATAACAAATAATAAATACATATAATATTAGGAAAGAACTATTTAAAAAAAAACAATAAGAAATATATAATAGCAGGGTCCCCATCTATGCGTGTTCGATTTGTGCGTTTCGCGATCTGTACGAGCTACCAAAAATATTAATTTAACCCTTCCTCCCTGGGTGTCCGTGTGAAATGTGTCCGTGTGAAATGACACCACGAAATAAGGGCCGGTGCCCGGGTGTCCTTTCAGGAGATAGTAAGCTTGAAAGCCTATTCAGCTTGGTCTGAACGCCGTGCGTCCGACGCATGTAAACAAAGCCGATCGTTGCGTCACCGCACCTCCGAAAACAATAAGGAGACGTCGGATCAATGTTATTGTTGTGACGTCAGACGAAATTAGTGTGTGAAAAGCTCCGATATTGTCAACATCGCGGAAACATTAGCTCCACTGAAATTGTCATCACAACTGAACCAGTTGACTTAGAGAGCTCTACTCAATGCCAGTCTACAGATTGGAAACCGCACTACGTTTATAGATGCGTGGGAAATTTCTAGCAGTTAAAATTAAAAAAAATGCGGTAGCCTAGGCCTAGACGTTTTTTGGCCAGATCGCCCGGGTAGCCCACACTGTCCTTCGGAGATACAGCCCGGGCCAGGAGGGTTAATAGTTCCACACTGTGCGAGCGCCGAAATAAAGGTATGCAAATTCGTGGAGAAACCCAAATGTACGAGTTTCTTCCCAGCTGTGCGAGATAAGTCAGTGGCAGTGACGTCACAGCCAGCTTCTGCGCCGCTTGGGTACCGGGTGGGAGGGGGTAGCCAGCCATATTTTTTGCCCCCACTCATAGTGCACGCATAGCTCCGTGAGGAATTTGTATATCTTGAGCGGCTAAGCCACCCTAGCCTTAACTTATGTGAGTTATTATTGTTTAATTATTGCTTACTTCTATTTATATTATGTATTGTTATGAATATGTTCCAGTTAGTTTTGTTTTTGATAGGTAATATGAAGTTGAACCCCTAAACTCAGGACCGTCCATCCACCAAATTAATTATTTCCCATAAGATACATGTTTCGATTTTGTAAGATTTCGATCTGTGCGACCTCGTTCATCCACCAAATTCTAGCACAGTCGGGGACCCAGCTATATAAAAAATAGTTTGTGGTTCTTTGCGGGTAGCGGTGGCGTCCGTACAACAAAAGCGTGGGTGGTGATGGGCTGGTCTCTCAGAGTGAGAACTGAGTAATCTCTGCCATACCCATAGCTTACTCTGACTGTTCCTTTTACTTAAATATTTTCTAGATCTCAAGTGACGGCGTCTCTTCCGTGGATTGACCTCCCGATCTGCCAACCTAGAAATTGACAGATTGGAAGCCAAAGTGTCACATTTTTCCTTTGCCCCTCAACTTTCTCTTCATAATTGCTGAGGGGCACAGGGCCCTGGGTGGGGCTTTGGTTTCCCGGGCGTTTCTGCGCCCTCCACAGCTCCCCGCCATGGAGTGGCTTCGGTCACCCAGGCTTTTATTGTGGTAGGCAGGGAGGGTTCTGTGGGGGCGTTCGGTTATAGCCTTGGCCTTGCTCGGGGCCTTGGGGCTGTTCGGCCAGGCAGCCTGGGGAACAGCAACAACAAAACAACAACAACAAAAGCGTGGGAATAGACCTACTCGATCAGTCTCGCCCGATCCGTATATATAAATATTCTCATATCGGACATATTATACTCGATTCACCGCTATCATGCCGAAGATTAAGACAAAGTCGGACAAAGTGAAAGCCAATGGTGACAAGAAGAAATGCAAAAGAGTGGTTTTGAGCTTGGAACAACAAACACAAACGAATGGAGAGAGGTAGATGTACCAGCATCTACCTCTACAACTGTGGATGAGTGGCAAGCATCCACTCCTTGCTGCCTCTCCCAAAGCATCCACCTCATAAGTAAGTTTTAAATATTAAGTGAGAAACCTAAGACAAATTAAAAAGAACAATAAAGTTTGATATTTAATGTTTCGTGTTGCTACTGTCAAAACTTTGAATGCGCCGCGGAACTATCCCTCCCGATAAGGCCTAGACTTCACGTACGCATTACGCCGACAACAACAACAACAGCTGGACGCCTTTTCCAACTTCTACTGTACTTATAAATTGGCGAGTTGAGAACATTACTACTGTATTAAAATTGTATAGTTGTTGTTGTTCCCCAGGCTGCCTGGCCGAACAGCCCCAAGGTCCCGAGCAAGGCCAAGGCCATAGAGCGCCCCCACAAAATCCTCCCTGCTTACCACTAACAAAGCCCGGGTGACCGAAGCCACTCTAAGGCAGGGAGCTGAGGAGGGCGCGGAAACGCCCGGGAAACCAAAGCCCCACCCAAGGCCCTGTGCCCCTCAGCAATTATGAAGGGAAAGTTGAGGGGCAAGGGAAAAATGTGACGCTTTGGCTCCCAATCTGCCAACTTTTAGGTTGGCAGTAGGGAGGTCGATCCACGGAAAAGACGCCGTCACTTGAGATCTAGAAGATATATAAGTAAGAGGAACAGTCAGAGTAAGCTATGGGTATGGCAGAGATCACTCAGCTCTCACTCTGATAGACCAGCCCATCACCACATGATGTATAGTAATGTGTGTTTGTTTATTATATTAAGGCTGATAATACAGATAGTCAGTAGGGGGTATTTTCTTGGGGTTTATGGGCATTTATAGGAGTAATGTTCATTCAACCGGACTTTTCAATTCACCGGAGGTTTCAAATCCCCGAGTGCCGGAAAATCGGGGTGTTACTGTATATTATACGAGACGTCACCGGTACTAGATGGGTTAATAAACTCTAGCGCCACGCCGCCACACGATACTGAACTAATATGTAAAACGTATTAATACCAAGGATGTCCAAATATCGCGAGGCAAGTGAATAAGATGAAGCAATGATATGATGGGCCACAGTGGAAAGCATTAACCCTTCCAGTACCAGCGATGTATTCTAAACTTTATTTCAGCAATATATCCTTTCGCTACCAGGACGTCTGTTTACCTTTCATTATGGCTGAAGTTAGACAGTTTTATGCAGTTAAAGAAGGACCTACTTAATTCAGAGGGCATGTTGAGATCGTATTTCCACCTGTGAGACCAAGAGTTGCATTAAACAATACAGGAAATCGTCTAACGGTAGCCAGAGTATAACAAAAATAAGTCCTGGGTCTGAAGGGGTTAATGCGATTTTATGAAGATTAAAAAGGATATGTGGTAGCTAAAAGGATTAACTGACACGGTTCGAGGCCATATAATTGGTATAGGTCCTTCCTAAACTGAGTAAAATAACCTAATAGTAGTCAGAATATAATGAAAAGGATGTCACCGGTGCTGGATGGGATAACAGTATTAAAATCCCAGCACCAAGAGACGAAGGCCATATGGCACCGAGTCTTAGTCAATAGGCCTACTGTTCAGACAAAATAAAAACGTAAGTTAGATATCATCATAGGTTTATACGACAAGGGACCTTACAGTTCGTCGGTCAAGTCTTATATTTGTAATTGCTAAAAATTATATTTTCTCTCCATATTTCTCAAATTTGTTTACCTGCTCGTCATAGCTCAACAGGTTGGCCGTGAGATCACGACCTATTGAATTATCATCTATTTAGAATGCTAACTGGTAAATAATCATTATGTCCCAAGAGCTTGGCCGTGGTATCCACACAACCCTTCTTCTTCTTCTTGAGTCGGACGTGAGCAGGTAAACAAAGGTGTGGAATGTGCACACTCAGAATTTTATATGGGAGGAAAATTATAATTTACGCAATTTCAAAAGTAGTACTGTACTTGTCCGCGCAACTGCAAGGTCCCCAGAGTAAGACACGAGTAAAATAAATCCTGTAATTGAGAAGTAACTGTTGTAGTTCTCTAGAATATCCCTTTCTGTACCGGTGAAGTTTTTAACTTTAACCCACTGAACCCCAGCTTGTTAATAATAAATGTACCACCCAGGACTGGCAGGTTGTGAAAAAAAAAAAAAAAATCCAGAAAACACCAGGAATGGGTTAGAAATGAAGGAAAACCCCCCCAAAAAAACCGATCCCCTAGGTCATTAAGGGGTCCTACGGTGCGCCCGAAAGTCGGAATTAACATGGGGAAATGGGTTGGCAAAAACAGGCAAAACAAATTTTTTTGCGCGCTCACACGCACGCGGTTGGACTTTGAGAGTTTTCAACCATCGGCATTGTTGCGTGGGATACTTACACAGTTCCCATACAAATCTGAGCCCTATAGGACCGGAGTAATTAACCATGACGCACCTTATGTGACGCTGGGGTTTAGCGTTACAAACATTGCCGACGCAAACAGTGCATCGCTGGTCCTCAATGGGTTAATCTGGCTACATTCAGACGTTTATATTTCGTTTAAAAAGAGCCCCCAACAATTAACAGGCTTCGAACTATCTCCCTTAATCTTTTTTACTCCGACAGATCCATCTTAAGCTGCACAAAATCGTCTAAATACAGTATAGCTAGAATATAATTAAGAAGACGTCGCCGGTACAGAAGAGGTTAACTGTCATATAAGAGAGAGAGAGAGAGAGTTCTAATTCACGGTATTTTGTGGATTTACTCAAATATTGGCATTGATTGATTGCAAATGTGTTGTGTTTTAATCATGTCGTTTTCCATGTGTAACAAATGTTGCAGATTACCACGCGTTAATACAAATTCGGATCATTATACAGTACAGTAATAATATATTTAATAAACTGATGAAACTATGTTTTTTACCTACAAACAAGTTGTCCTCTCCTTCCCCCACCTTCTGACCCCTAACAGCTCTTACCCCTCCTCTCCCCTATCACCTTCTACCTTCACAACCACACACCTCACAGTGTGCCACCTGTTGGCAGAAAGATGCATGTTTGTACACCTAAAATTCTTGAGTATATGAATATCCCGAGTGACGGTGAGGCAGGAAAGGCGATAGGAATTTTTCCGCTGACTGTACATGTATCTGTATAATTTTACTTTTGCACATCAAAATTTATCTACCAAATTTAGAATAGAATAAATTCAAATATAATAGATTATAATTTTACTCTTTCGGTATGTCAGTATAATTTTCAGGTTAAACTAAAAAACTTGACTACAGAGGCAGCCCTCGACATGGCCGCCATTTAGGACATGAGACTGTAACCACATTCTCTGTGGACTAAACAGAACAAAATTGAGGTGGACATCACCGTATTGAAGGAGTTAATAAAATTATGAATGTTCTCTACACAGCCGTTTGCCCCCGCGTGGTGTATGCTGGGAGAGCAGCGAGCGACCCAAGTGAGCAAGGTGCTGGTGTGTGTGTATGGGTGTCTGTGTGTGGGTGTGGCATTCCTCACACAGGTCCTAGGGGCGGGCATACTCCAGGCCTCACTCACCATCTTCGGGGCCGTAGGGGGACCGCTACTGGCACTCTTCACCCTTGGCATGCTGTGTAAGTGTGCCAACCAGAAGGTAAAGTTTATTATATGTTGTATTACATTTATGGTGGGGGAGGGGGCAGAGTAATAGTATAACTACTTTCAAAGACAAATTAGTAAGCTGAAAACCTCGAGTTGCTGTGTAGCAGGTGTTGGTACGGTAAACGGGTAATATGTCAATACTTACACCACATACCATAAAGCTGATGGCCCCTCTGGCCAAGGCTATAAAGTTTTCCACCCTCTGTAGCAGTTTTGGTTATTTCTTGTTGCTGCCTTATTGTAGCACGGTTAAGGCTGTTGTGGTGCGGACTCGCCAGGTGCTTCAGGGGGACTTTGTAGAGTCTTTCTGAGACACTGTTAGCGCTATACCAACATCAGCCACTGTGATGCCATGATGGACTGTGTTGTGGCAAGTCTTTATTGTACTGCACTACAGTAAAGAGACTAAAACTATGCTCTTTGTGGATGAAGCGGTCTTTAAATGTCGAACAGTTACCAGGTGAACTTGAACCTGATGGTACTTATCACTTGTGTACAGGCAATACTGCACTAAGGTGAGTGGATGATGGACACACACACCTACCACATTGGAATGAGTCTACTTTTTTGTAGCTTGGTACAGGCATCTCTCACTCCACCTTGAAGCTTCTGACAACTATTCCGATATACACTGAATGCACATGTATCATTTGCTGGTCAGTCTTCTAACATCAGAAACTTCACAAACGGAGTTCCGCAAGGATCCGTCCTGTCGCCTGCACTCTTCTATCTATACATGCATGATATATCCACACCCCACGCACCCCAAATCAATATAGCTTCCTACGCAGACGACATAACACTCACATGTACACACCAAGACTCAGACAGAGCAAGACATCTCCTTCAACCCTATCTCAACACACTACATGACTGGTGCACTACAAACAGACTCAAATTAGCCCCAGTCAAATTCACTGCAACCCTCCTCACAAGCTGGACAGCCGAACACAAATACACCCTGCAACTCACCATAAACAACACCCTCTTAACCCCCCCCCCCCCCCCCCCCCCCACACAAATCCTAGGAGTAACATATGATACTCTAATAACATACAAACAACTACACTATACACCCTTCACCAATCACCAGACAAAGCATATCATCAACAATCTCAAGCACTCACCCGCCTGTGGCCTAGACAACATAAGCAACATACACCTCAGACACCTGGGACCACAAGGCATACACAAGCACTCACTAACATATCAAACTACAGCTATTCACACAACACAATACCAGACATTTGGAAGCATGGTATCATCATCACATTCCCCAAACCCAACAAAGACCCCACGCTACCCTCCTCGCACCGCCCCATCACACTCCTTTGCTCCCCCTCCAAAGTCATGGAACGCCTAGTATTACAACTAATTACACCTGACCTACCCCTAGCTCCAACACAACATGGCTTTAGGCCACTGCACTCCACAAACACTCTTCTCACAGACCTTACACAAAGAGCTTTCGACGGCATCAACTCAGCTAGACCACCACACAGATCACTATTAGCCACACTCGACATTAGTAAAGCCTTCGATGCCATCCCCCGCCACAACCTAACAAACAAAATCTACAACACAAACATGCACAACAACACAAAAAGGTGGCTGGCCAACTTCCTAGTAGGCAGATGTGCACACGTATCTTTTGCCGGTCAGTCATCTAAAATCAGAAACTTTCTAAACGGAGTCCCACAAGGATCCGTCCTATCGCCCGCACTCTTCAATCTGTACATGCACGATATAACTACACCCAATACGCCCCAAATAAACTTAGCCTCCTATGCAGATGACATAACACTCACATGCACACACCATGACCCAAAAAGAGCAACAGATCTCCTTCAACCCTATCTCAACACACTACATGGCTGGTGCACTACAAACAGACTTAATCTAGCCCCAGCCAAATCCACCGCAACCCTGCTCACAAGTTGGACAGGAGAACACGAATACATCCCTCAACTCACCATAAACAACACACCCCTAACACATACACACACCCAAAATCCTAGGAGTAACATATGATCCTCATATGACATTCAAACAGCACACCACAAACATTAAAAAGAAACTGACACCCAGACTTAACGCCCTCAGGTCACTTGCTCACACAAAATTTGGACACCACAAATAAACTACCACCACAGTATATAAACAATACATAAGATCAGTGATGGAATACGCAAGCCCAGCCTGGGCTTCTAACCTAGCTGAAACATCATAAGACCTTACAGACTATTCAAAACAAAGCCCTGAAGATCATTACAGGCTGCACAGCTACTGCACCCACAGATCACCTACATCAAGAAACCAAAATCCTCAAAGTCAAAGACCATCTGGACATGAGAGGCACTCAATTCCTGGCAGCAGCCTCCATGAACCAAGACCACCCACTAAACTACATGGCAACACACCCACAGACACCAAGAAATATCAAAACAACACCCAGCACACGGTATCACACACAATTATTGTCCTCTCTCCCTCCCTGCCCACCCCGAACCAACTTCCAGAAGCACATTCATACTCATATCTCTCACCGATCCATCCACTCACTCACAGACAACACGCAGCTGCATGCACGACCTCCCGAAATCCATCCTTCCGAATCCTCCCTTCCTCGCGAGGACAGAGTCCACCTGGCCAGCATGAGATGCGGACATCATCCAGCTCTCCTGAGCTATCAGAAGAGACTGGATGACTCCGTTGTCGACGCCTGCCCGGGATGTAACACAGCACCCCATACCATTAAACACATCATAGAAGACTGCATTTCACACAACCACTTACGCCAACAACACAATCTACACTCAATGAGAGCTCTGTGGGAAAGCCCGATCGTGGCCATGGCCTTTCTCAGGGACTCGGGGCTGTTCGGCCAGGCAGCTTAGGGAACAACAACAACAACAACAACAAACAACATATCACAAACATAAAATATAAACTGACACCCAGACTTAATGCCCTCAGGTCACTTGCCCACACAAAATTTGGACAAAACAAAGAAACTACCACCACAGTATGCAAACAATACATAAGATCAGTGATGGAATATGCAAGCCCTGCCTGGGCTTCTAACCTAGCTGAAGTACATCACAAGACCTTGCAGACCATTCAAAACAAAGCCCTAAAAATTATCACAGGTTGCACAGCTACTACACCTACAGATCACCTACTTCAAGAAACCAAAGTCCTCAAAGTCAAAGACCACCTAGACATGAGAGGCATTCATTTCCTGGCTGCAGCCTTCACAAACCAACACCATCCACTACACTACATGGCAGCACACCCACAGGCACAAGGGAATATCAAAATAACACCCAGCACACAATATCACGCACAAATACTGTCATCTCTCCCTCCCTGCCCACCCCAAACCAGCTTCCAGAAGCAAATCCATACTCATATCTCTCCCCGTTCCATCCAATCACTCAACAACAACACGCAGCTGCAGGCATGACCTCCCGTAATACACCCTTCCGAATCCTCCCTTCCTCGCGAGGATGGCTCCATCGACGACACCTGTCCAGGATGTAACACAGCACCCCATACCATTGAATACATCATATAAGACTGCATTCCACACAATCACTTACGCCAACAACATAATCACTCCTTGAGAGCCCTGTGGGAAATCCCGATCTTGGCCATGGGACTCTAGGCTATTCAGCCAGGCAGCCTAAGGAATGACATAACAAGAACTCTGAATATAATTGGAAAACCGACTGATTGACTACTGCTATTACTGTACAGTACTACATTTTACCCATTTAGGGTAAGTGTTATTGGAAACACTGTAATTATATAATTACCATCCTAATAAACTTAACAGTATTTATCTTTATAAATTTGTTCATCTCTTAAAATCTATATTTCTTTGAACTCCCAGGGTGCCATGTGTGGGTTGATCATGGGCCTAGTGTTGTCGCTGTGGATCGGCTTCGGCCAGCCCAAGCCACCCCCACCCTTCAAGCCGGTGTCTGTGGAGGGATGCCTTTATAACAACTCCCTCATCCCAGCAGACATCAGAGCCAGTGGAAATTTCACAACCGGTTTAAGTTCTCCAGATGTTGGAGCACTTCCCAGTAACCTAACCTCAGAAGACATTGCCTATTTAACTTTGGGGGACAGTAACCATCTGGTGCCAGGTCCAATAGAGGCCATCATTACTGCAAATAACATAAGTGAAGAATCAGGTGAAAGGTTAGTACCCTACTGGTGTGAAGTGGTTCGTCTATATACCTTATACAATATTTATAGTACACTGTATGGGGAATGGAACAGTTGTACTGTATATATACAGTATATATATATATACAGTAAACCCTCGCCATCTCGGACCTCTAGAGGTCGGAAACCCGTACTAGCCGGACTGGCTACGGCCTCTCGGACATGTACTTCCGTATTTTGGACATTTCCGTCATCGTTCCGACAGTGTCCGACGTTGTCGGATGATGCCCTCACGTCACCGGGCAATAAGGGTGAATATCCGACAAACAGAAGGGACATCCGGGGCAAATTTTCGTTGCGTGAACTATTAGTTATATGGGATTAATTCGGTTAGGTCCGAACCATCAGGCATATACCCCTATAATGTTCGTAAACACCAAATAAAAGTCATAATAAATTGTTATAATTAATAAATGATATACAGTAAACCCCTGCTAACTATAAGGGTCGTATTTGTCATTAATATGATAAATTTTACATGAAAAAAACCAAATATCCCCGCGCTGTAGGCCTGATCCCTCCTCCCTGTCCCAAGCCTCAACTCCGACCCCGTTACTGTGATGATGTTGATAAGCCTATCTTATTTATTATTTATCTACAGTATGTGCTGGAAGGATATTATATTTTCAATTCCATCGCATTAGAAATTATTCAAAGATTACAAAAAGTCCAAATAAGACATAGTTATGTTAATGTATAAGGGAGTTAGGTAGATATGCATTAGAGAGATAGATAGAAAGAGAGTGTATATCGAGGGGAAAAAAAAAAAAAAAATCTATCAAACGTAAATCTTCCGTCTCTGCTCGCACGGAGGGGAGGGTTGAAATATTTTGTTGACTATCTTATTTATTATTTATCATGTGCTGGAAGGATATTATATTTTTCAATTCCATCGCATTAGAAATTATTCAAAGATTACAAAAAGTCCAAATAAGACATAGTTATGTTAATGTATAAGGGAGTTAGGTAGATATGCATTAGAGAGATAGATAGATATGCATTAGAGAGATAGATAGATAGAAAGAGAGTTGCAGAGGGGGAGTGAGCGATTTTATGTGGAAAAAGCTAAAAATACCCTGGCAAAAAACTTCCGAACCATCGGTAAATCTCGGTAAAACATTTGTAAAGTCGAGCCAAAGTGTTTGTTGTGCGGGCAAGGGGTAGTACTATGCAACCTTCGTTAAAGTGAAAATTTGTTGCAAGAGTGTTCGTTGTGCAGGGGTTTACTGTACTGTGTTTTGTATTACAGATTATAGGGTTCGAATAGGGTTGTCTTCGTTTTCTAGGTTGACGCGGACGTCTCTTGAGGTCGGATTTTTTCCGTAGTCTCCGATTTCATTGTTGTCTCGGACGGACATTGGTTAGGTCGGATTTTATCCTCTGTTAGGTCGGACACAAGCCGGACTCCGGACATCTCGGATTTTCGGTCATCTCGGACTGGGTCTCCCCCCAATTAGTCCGAGATAGCGAGGGTTTACTGTATATATACAGTACAGTCGACCCTCGATTTAACGGACCCCGATAAAACGGATTTCGGATTTAACGGACTCTGTCCGTAGCCGGACAATGGACCCAGCAATGGACAAAGTCTGTTGCTCGGAAAAAAGTCTGATAATTGGCTGGCGCGGCGCACCAGTTTCCCGGCAAACCCCTGTATTTCTATGGTTTTTATTTGTTTATCTCGGTAATGAAAGAATATTTTTATTAAAAAAAAAATATTTGTATGTGCAATATGTAAGGAAATACATAAAAACACCCGGAAAGTTAAAAATCTTAATTTTCGAGGCATATTAGGGCTAAATCGGCGAAGTCCGAAGGCGATTTTCCAGCTACGGACACCGTCTCTCCCCTATTAGTCCGTTAAATCGAGGGTCGACTGTACAGTATATATATACAGTGTATATATATATATATATATATATATATATATATATATATATATATATATATATATATATATATATTATAGGTTTGGTTCCCGAAGGGAAGTAGAGAAAACCTAATATTTAGTAGGGGCCCCGGAATCATTGACGATGTTGCCTATTAGTATAATAGTCTTCATTCAACACCCACGTCAGTCGTTTGAATCAACCGCCGCGGGGAAGAACAGGAGTCATCTTCATAAGTGCAACGCTACATCTCTTATGGGATCGTCATAGATCGGGTACCCACTACGAAAAAACTTCGTAAAAAAATAAGATAATTTTTGTTAACACTTTAACACTGTTGTTCACAAGCTTCCCACATTCGGTGGATTTTCTTACGTTGTGGCTTCTTACTGCCTCTCGCCAAGCGCAACAATTCGTCCTTCAATGATATATCAAGATAAAAACCTCAAAATATCAGCGAATGGGAAGGGGATGGCTGGGAGGGCCTTCATCGTCAATGATTCCGGGGCCCCTACTAAATATTAGGTTTTCTCTACTTCCCTTCGGGAATCAAACCTATAATTTAATAGTGGCCCCTTCATCATTGACGATGTTGTCTTAATTCCAAGACTGGAGGGGGACATTCGCAATATCGTATCCTCAATAACCGCAGGGTTAAGTCAAGAAACCTTATAACAGGAAAAGATATTTTATTGGTTTTGTTGTGCATACAACATAGAAAATGTAAAATATGAAAGAGTGGGAGCAGTGCGTTGCTTCAAAGAAGCCTGCTCCAACAACAGAGTCCTCTTCCATGAGGTGTTTGTTGTAACATGTGACACAGAGAGTTAATGCAAAAAAAAAAACTCATCACCTTGACCCGGAACTTGTGCTGAACTTCAGCTTGTTCCTGTGGTCCATTTATTGAGTCACTATGACCAATACCAACCCTTCTTAATCTAGCGCAAACTAGCCTGGTACATTTATTGAGTCACTTCGACCAATACCCACTTTTCTCAATCTAGTGCAACTAGCATGAAAACCTGAAATTAACAAAGACAATGAACAGTAGTGAAACACAATCTTTTATTATCCATAAAATACATGAGCTTTAACCCTCTGTTCCCGGAAGGGCTCTTGAACGCCCATAAAAAAGCATACCAGAGCTGCCCGGAAGGGCTCTTTAACGCCCAGTGGTTGAAAGCCTGTGAGCTTGGTGTGCGAGGCGTCGGTCCGACGCATGTAAACAACAGCCGGCTGGACCGACGCCCCGCATCTCCGGCCACAAGAAGGAGAGCGTCGCTTGTTCGTGTGTGCCTGTATGTTGTTAAGTATCGAAAAGCAGTGTAAAGTGGCTGTTGTTGCCATAAAGTTATCTCCAATGAAATCATCATCACAACTGAACCAGTTGACTTAGAGAGCTCTACTTAATGCCATTCTACAGGTAAATAACACAGCTACGCTTGGGGATGTGCGGGAATGCGGAAGCAGTCAGAATAACAAAGATACGGTAGCCTAGCCTAGACGTTTTTCGGCCAAAACACCCGGGTTTCGCGGAATATTTATGTAATGCGTAGCTGGGGCTGGAGGGTTAATTAAGCTTTCAAAACCTAAATGATTAACTCAGTTTTAATAACTAAACAAATTTTCCCCTAGCTTTTAGCTCGTACACACATAATTTGAGCTTGGCCCGGCGTAAGCAATGCCTAGCTTACCCTGGGGGTTCTTCTCATGTACTGGGATCCACATATTCCCCCCCCCCTTTTCTTAAGCCCCTAGCAGGCGTACACATCACAGTACTAACGGCAGGAATACAAGTAAAAAACAAACAAGAGGGAGTGTGCCCTCATGCAGACCTCAAGAAAAAGGTTGGGCAGTATAGGATTTTTTTTGGATTGAGAAGGAGATAACACATGCAAATAACAGTCTGCACCGAGGGCACCTCCTGTGACTACCGTCGACTCCGGCCAACTTGGCGTAGAGCGAGGACAATGTAAGAGCATAGAGTAATCTCAGAAAAACAGCTGGCTATAATAATTAGTCTGCCGGGGGATGGCAAAGGGTTTCTAGTTGAAGAGGATCGAGTAAGACACTTACAGATAATGAGCCGGAGGGCCTGAATGGCCTCGACCCTGGTCCCCCCCCCGGCGTCCACAACGGAACATGTAACATTCTGAACGTATCTTATACAACTAAAATAAACAGTTCCCATTACTACGAGGTCAGAGAAAACTCAGAGTCAGCACGGCTGGCTACAAAATTAAGGATTGCATGGCCTTTAGTATAAGCCGGCGGGAAAACGAGGGCCCCGGAACGGGAGGGGGAATGAGGTTCCCTTTGATGATTGATTTTGTTACAGAAAAATTTATGAGAGTTGATATGTTCTGAAGGCTTATTGACGAGACTGACAGGAAAGCAGAGAGAGTTATCTAGTGGTTAAGGACTGCGAGCAGCATGAACTTGTCGCTAGTCCTTATCGAAAGTATGAGACTGAAAGGCTAAATGCTTACGCTTCTGTCAGATCAATTTTAAGCCTCCAAGCCGCACTTGCGCAAGGAGAACGTGACTGTAATTTTGTGTGGTGGTATATATATGAAATGAAAACAAGGGAGGAGGGGCGGTATTCACCTATCACATTTAAGAACCAAAAGGGGGGGGGGGGGAGTAGAGTAATCGAGCCGGCTTTTAAGTGACTGTCAGAAAGCATGAACCTGCTGCTGAGCTGTCCCTGACTTCAGGAAAAACATGCTGGTACGTGTGCACAATTCGATCAAGCATATGGAGAGAGGAAGAAGTCCTCTTTAACCCTTGTCTAGCGGGGTGTTTTGGGCTTATTTGGGCATATTCAGGCCCTCCTGCATGATAAATCAAGCATCTGCATGAAAAAAAAATATATATTTAGCAAAAAACTAGGCACTAAAAGCTTCAAAATGAGACCAGAACGAGCTACGTAGCACTCGTGGTTCTCTTGCAGTGGTGCCACGAACATGGAAGTTTAGCATATTTCGGTATATTTTTCCCAGCTATGCTCACTACTGGCTACACTGCCGGCCTCTCGAGAACACAGGGAACATGAGTTAATGGGCGGCGGTAAGCCCTGGGAGTCGGCTGTCTGGCCCGCTGCTCTCCCAGCTATTTGCACTCGATTTTAACCCTTTAAAAGCCTTAATAATGCTCCTAACTTGCTGCAAATTGGTGCACGACTTAAGTCGAGCGCCGCTCTTAAAGGGTTAATATTGTAGATGGGAATCTACCCGCCGGGACGGACCGTCATTATCAACGGCGGGACTATTCCCGGAAAAAAATCAACAGCCAACAATGCTTGGTGAGAGCTTAAACTTCGTAACCAACATTTGAATTTTGAGGGAGAACGAATACTTGTTCGTGTTGCGCCGCACGTAACGTACAATTAGGGACAGCATGGGGAATCGACAAGCATAACAGCAAGAAAGACCCTTAGATGCAGCCCTACATACAGATTCGCTGACTAGTAGTACATCATCCCAAAGATACCATGGAAGCCTCTTGCCGGGGGACGGTTGTCTCTGGCCATAATTCCTCAAAGTCAATGTGAGAGAGACCGCTCTTCTTGTTGCGTGTCTGGCGCGGGGTTATCGGTGTTCGCATACCGTCCCCGGACTGGCGAGCGTGTGTCTCCCCCGTTTCAATGTTGATGTGTCCCATCCCTTATGCAGAGGGTTGTATTATTCTTTATGCAACGCCGGGTGGGGCAGAGCCGCGTGTCTTCCTTTCCGGCGGGCACTCGCGGTGACCGGCGCCGTCCGGACGTGCAGAAGATATTATAAGGTGGCGCTGCCAACCCTTGGGAACTAACACCATGTCGAACCTCGCAACCCTATTGCACAAGCACTGCCGAGGGAGAGAGGAGGACAGAGGGAAGACGCAGAAACCATTATACCCAGTCCGAAAAGCATTTTGAAATTTACCAATGGCTGAAGAGTTGATAACCGTCCGCCGGCAGCTTGGAGCCGTCGGGGAAACCTATTGGAGGGCCCCTACATTCAATTTCAACATTACCTTAATATCTCTCTCTGTCTGGCCGTCCACGAGCTTCTTGGTCAAGACCGGAGAGAACACAAGCCTATAATAAGCATTCTTGGGTAACTCCTGAGCCATACCGAGTCTGAGGAGCTGCCGTGATCTGACTGCCTCAAATAAGGCTGTTCTGATTTCTGTGAGAGTTCTAGCCGGGGAAGGAAGGAGATATTGTTGAAAAGCTTTAACTAATTCTTCCTTCCGCCGTGGGGGGTCCGGCATGGGTTTGGCAATGGCCAGGGCCGTATCCCTAGTTAACAGGCAGCTAATAAACTTCCTATGGGCATTATCTCTTACCAGAAATTCCCGTTGGAGTTCAATAGGTTCTGGAGCAATGAAGGGCAAAGGAAAATCCTCTGCAGTCAATTGAGGGGCTATGAGAAAATCAAAAATAGTAAGCGGGACCCCACCCGGTTGTTGTGTCAGCCAGTCAAACTCGGTAGTGGGGGGGGGGGGGAGGAACTGGGGACAAAGGGTTAGATGTACAGTCAACCCTCGAATGTGCGGACTAATTGGGGGGGACCCTTGTCCGCACATTGAAAAAGTCTGTACATTGGAAATACATTAAAAAAATAAAAATAAAAAAAAAAAAATAATCCCCGCCGCTGTAGGCCTACTCCCTCCCCTCCCCTCCCCATCCCGGCCTCAACCCCGACCCCATATTTGTCATTTGATAATTTTTCACATAAAAAAAAAAAAAAAAAAAAAAAGAGGAAGGATATCCCCACCGCTGTAGGCCTACTCCCTCCCCTCCCCGTCCCGGCCTCAACCCCGACCCCGTTACTGTGATGATGTTGATAAGCCTTATGTTACACCCTATTGATAATGCAAAACTATTGAACACACTTAAAACTGTATGTTATTTGGTCTCTATATAATCTGTGAATCATTTCCGATATGATGGAATTAAAGATTTTTTTTTCCCACCAACTCATAATCAGTAAAAACGACACAAATGTCAATTAAAAACATGTTACAATATTTCCCCATCATTTTGTGTATACCGTGGGAAAAAAAAAAAAAAAAATCTATCAAACGTAAATCTTCGGTCCCTGAACCTCGGCGCCTCGCACAGCAAGAGAGGTTGAAATATTTTGACTATCCTATGTATTGTTTATATATGTGCTGGAAGGATATTATATTTCTCAATTCCATTGCATTAGAAATGATTCAAAGATTACAAAAAGTCCAAATAAGACATAGTTATGTTAATGTATAAGGGAGTTAGGTAGATGCATTAGAGAGATAGATAGATAGAAAGAGATTTGATTTTGATTTTGCCCCGAGGGGCGAGTTTATTGAGCAGCGCCCCCCATCCTGTGAGGGGACAACCACTAGTAAGGCGATACATACTGCTCAAAGAGCCATTATTCCACTGAAACAACAGCATCGTCGTCTGGTTACATTCATATTTGTGTTTATAAGTCAGGTTGGCATTATTCAGATGTGTTATTATAGTTTCCTCATTTAATTGTCACATGGTCTGTAAAAAAAAAAAAAAAAAAAAAAAAAAAAAAAAAGCAAGCAAGCAAGCTTGTAGTGACTGAATTATTAATTGACAGGTTGTAAATAATAGCACTACAGAACTAGTGCAATCATATGAGGAGACTATTCATATTTTCATTACATCAATGATTATTGAGATCATAGTTAGCTGAATACAATTATTACAAAAATAGGCAATGGTATAAATCAACATAATACATAATTTAATACAGGCGGACATAATCATGATCCGGTTCGTTGTGCACTGGGAGCTAAGGTGTCTTGAGATCGCCTCATACCCATACACAACGAACGTATTATAGTCTGCATGGTTGGTATCTAATTGAATATACTTAGTGGGTATTTCAAGAATGTCAGGGGGTAAGGAAATGTGATTTGTATATTAGAAGACTGTGATTAACGAGACGTGTAACATGTGGAGGGAGGTGGTAGAAAGAGAGGGATCTCGTTGGGGGTGGAAGTTTCGCTCCCAGGAATTTTCGTTCCTGTGGTATTTCAATAATAATAATAAAATAATAATAATAATAAGGGGACAACCACTGGTAAGGCAATTCATACTGCTCAAAGAGCCATTATTCTACTGTAACAACAGTATCGTCGTCTGGTGTTATTATAGTTTCCTCATTTGATTGCCACATATGCTGTATATACGTGCTCATGAAAAAAAAAAAAAAAAAATTACTGAATTATTAATTGACAGGTAAATAATAGCACTACAAAACTAGTGCAATCATATGAGGAGGCTATTCATGTTTTCTTACATCAATGGTTATTGAGATCATATATGATAGAAAGAGAGAGTTGCAGAGGGGGAGTGAGCGATAAACACAACACAAACTATTATGATTATGAGACGGACTTAATTGGTTCTGAAAAGACAAAGGAGACTTTTTTTATTGACTCTTTTTCATGTTATTATTTGTGTGCTAGAAGGATAATGTTGTTTTCAATTCCATTGCATTAGAAATGATTTATAGATTACAAAAAGTCCAAATAAGACAGTTATGTTAATGTATAAGGGAGTTCGGTAGATGCATTAGAGAGATAAATAGATAGAGAGAGAGTGGCTAGGGGCGAGCGAGCGATAAAATACTAACATATAATATGAGACGGACTTATGTTTCTGAAAGACAAAGGAGACATTTTTATTTACTCTCGTTTTCATTTTATTATTTGTGTGTTAGAAGGGTAATATTGTTTTCAATTCCATCGTATTAGAATTGATTCATAGATTAAAAAAAATACCAAATAAGACAGTTATGTTAATGTATAAGGGAGTTAGGTAGATGCATTAGAGAGATAGATAGATAGAAAGAGAGTTACAGAGGGGTAAGTGAGCGATAGACGAACACGAACTATTAAAATACCGGACAACTTTTAAATAAACGGTCTTTTGCCCGATTTGTCCGGTCTTTTGGGGACCTGTCCGCATCGGCTGTTGAGTCCGCACAAACCGAAGTCCGGTCAACTGGGGTCCGCCCATGCGAGGGTCGACTGTTGTTGTTGTTGTTCCCCAAGCTGCCTGGCCGAACAGCCCCAAGGCCCCGAGCAAGGCCAAGGCCATAACCGAGCGCCCCCACAGAACCCTCCCCGCCGACCACAATAAAGCCTGGGTGACCGAAGCCACTCCATGGCGGGGAGCTTGAGGAGGGTGCGGAAACGCCCGGGAAACCAAAGCCCCACCCAGGGCCCTGTGCCCCTCAGCAATTATGAAGAGAAAGTTGAGGGGCAAGGGAAAAATGTGACGCTTTGGCTTCCTATCTTGGTAGATTGGGAGGTCAATCCACGTTAGAGACGCCGTCACTTGAGATCTAGAAAATATATAAGTAAAAGGAACAGTCAGAGTAAGCTATGGGTATGGCAGAGATTGCTCAGTTCTCACTCTGATAGACCAGCCCATCACCACATGACTAGAACCCAATCCTCTCAGCATCAGCTAGGAAAGGCCCTAGAAAGCCGCCTTTGGCGGGGGGATAGCTCCCCTATTTCAACCCTTTTCGGGGTTGGGCACCCGCCAGAGATGGGTCGACTGTAATATCTATTGCGAATTGTTGAAGTTCCTGATCCCACGTTACCCATGGTCCATCGCCCACCTCACCCACCTCACCCAGATTCAGCTCCCTCTGGTCTTGATGGGGACCACATCTGTGAAACTTGCGAGAAGGTTCCCTCCATTTATACAGAGAATGACATCCATCAATGCCACAGCGTTCATGACAATCAGGGCAAACGGGAGTGTCTGGGTAAGGAGGGTCCTGGACCGGGGAATCCGCCAGAAGAGGAGTCAGAAGGCCTGGACTATATACAAAGTACCGAAAATTAGCAGGATCAGGTCTAGCATAGATAGGAACCTGTAACACTGTACCCTGAGCATCTTTAGCCCTAAAAACCTGTCTTCGGTTAACTTCTATTGCCCATTCCCTCGGCACTGGGACTTCCCCTTGTGTCGACTTATGCCCTTCCCCCTGTGTCACAGCCGTAACCGGAAGCCAGAGCTGTCCTGGTGCTTTTGGGACGTGGGGGTGTGTAAGGATGTTCGATAAAACTGGGGGGCAGAAGAGTGAGGGGTTGGGGGGGCAAGAAGGGTCCGGCGGACTACTGGCCTTTTGAGTCCTAGCCACAGAGGGGGACATATAAGGTTGAGTATCATCTGAGCCCACAGAACTATCGTGTCGGATGCCTTCATGTCGAGAACCAGTGTCCATCCTAGTCAAGGGGGATCCATTGGAGGTAGAGGCAAGTAGCAAGTCATCCGCCGGCAAACCCTGAGTGGGTCGTCCGGCGGACGGGGGAGTTACGTTAAAGGACCCGGAAACATCCGTGAACTGTGGATTCAGTAACCCTGGGGTTTGCATCGGAGTCAAGGGGCGGATTATCTGATCCGCCAACGAACCTGGGGTAACACCTAAGGTCTAAGGCCAAATCTCCTGTACCGTAGGTAGGGGAATGACTGGAATAACCTGCGTAGGGCCCGTAGTCAACGGGCGGATAATTATGCGTTCCGTCTCTGGCCCGGTGGAGGAGGTAGACTGATGGGGAACCCCCTGATTGACATAAGGAGGGTAAGGCATAGATAAACTGTGAGGTTGTCCCAGTGCTTGAGTGGGAGTTTGACCGCGTTTTATAGCGCATTGATGGATCACCTTTTGTAACAAGTCATTTAGTTACTCAGTCGTAAAACCAGGGGGTTTAGCATGTATTTACCTAATTGTAGTTTACAGGAGTTGAGCTAAGCTCGTGTTGTCCCGTCTCTCAGTCTACTTTTTATCCAATTTTTTCTTGAAAATATGGATGTTCCTTGCCCCTACCACCTCCTCCTCCAGCCCATTCCATTTGTCAATACATCTATAGGGGAAGCTAAACTTCCTGATATCGTTCTTGCAGGTAGGTCTTTTTACTTTGTAGCTGTGGCCTCTAGTTATTCCTGTATCCATAATTAATATATCCTCCCTATCCAGCCCCCAGGTGCATTTGTACATCATTATCATGTCTCCCCTCTCTCTCCTCTCTTTTAAACTCGGTAGATTTAATTTGTCTAGCCTCCCTTCATATGGCAGTTCTCTGAGACTTGGAACCAATCTAGTAACTTCTCTCTGGATTCTTTCTAACTTGTGAATATGCTTCTTTAGATGCGGGGACCACACCACTGCTGCATACTCCAATCTTGGTCTAATCATACTCTTCATAATTTTCGCTACCATGGTCTCATCCAATTAGTTCAGAGCAACTTTCATATTCCCGGCCATTGCATACATTCCGCTAAAGAGCTTGTTAATATGTTTCTCTGGCGACAAATTATCTTGTATAATCAACCCTAAATCCTTTTCTGTTTCGGCCTTGCTAATTATATTATCTCCCATCCTGTACTCCCAATTTGGTCTATTCACACTTCTTCCCATATTTAACACATGGCATTTACTTATATTAAATTTCATTTTCCACTTGGTGCTCCATTCGTATATTTTATCTAAATCCCCTTGCAGCTCCTCACAACTACTTTTATTTGTTATTTGTCTCATAATTTTTACGTCGTCTGCAAACATTGACATGTAGGAATTTATGCCTATCGGCAGGTCATTCACGTACATAAGGAACATGAGAGGTGCCAACACAGATCCCTGCGGCACACCACTCTCAACTTTCCGCCACGATGAGTAAGTTCCTCTAATGTTGGTCCTCATTTCCCTATCTGTTAAATAGCTCTCCATCCATTTCAGCAAACTCCCCCTGACACAATCCTAGCGTCTCAAGCTTAGATAACAATCTCTTATGTGGTACCTTATCGAATGCTTTGGAAAGGTCTAAGTAGACGCAGTCCACCCATCCGCCTCTTTCTTGGAGTACATCTATCACCCTACTGTAATAACATAGCAAACTGGTAACACAAGATGTCCCTTCTCTGAATCCAAATTGCTTTGGGGTTATTATCTTCTTTCTCTCCAACATTTTCATCCATCTCTTCCTAATTAGCTTTTCACAAATCTTGCATACAATACTAGTAAGTGAAACTGGTCTATAGTTTAGAGGGTCCTCAGGGTTTCCATTCTTGTACTGTATATCGGAATGATATTAGCTCTTTTCTTATTCAACAGGAACCTGTCCTTTATCTAAGGAAGCTTGAATTATGTCCCTCACTGGCTCCACTAATTGCTCTGCACACTCCTTTAAAACCCAGGCAGACACTTCATCCGGTCCCATAGCTTTCCTTACTTCAAGTCCTCTCATCGCAGATAACAGCTCATCTCTAGTTATTTCAATCTTACTAAGACCACTCTCCAGTACTCCCGCCTGTGGTTCGTCAAAACCTTCCTCTCTAGTAAAAACTGACCCCAATTTGTTATTCATTACCTCACACATGTCCGATACATTTTCATATGTCCTAGCATCAACTCTTAATTTAGTAATTTGTTTCTTTACCTTCAACTTACTGTTTATATATTTATAAAATAATCTAGGGTCACTTTCACATTTATTTACTATGTTCTTCTCATAGTTCATTTTAACTTGCCTAATTATGTTAACATATCTATTCCTCTCCTGTTTATATTTATTCCGATTACTCTCAGTGTTCCTTCTTCTTAATCTAGCCCAAGCTGCATCACGCCTACCCAAAGCTCTTTTGCATTTCAAATCAAACCAATCTTTCTGCTTAGTAAAATTTCCAGTTTTATATCTTGGGACAAACAGATTGGTTCCTACTCTATAAATTTCGAGGAATCTACTATATTTACCTTGTACGTCCTGTTCCTTAAAAATAAGATCCCAATCTACTCCCTCTAAATATCTTTTCAAGGATACATAATCAGCTTTACTATAATTTAAGCTGTCATTTATGTAGCTATTGTCCAATCTATTGGCATTACTCGAGGTCAACTTCCATTTTAGTAATAGGTGATCACTTTTACCTACAGGACATAGATAGTTTATATCACTAATTTCGTGAGGATCTTTTGTAAAAATCAGATCGAGTTTAGAAGGTTCGTTATTACCCCTCATTCTTGTATTTTCCTTCACATGTTGTGCAAGTACATTTTCCGTAACCAACTCCACTAGCCGACTTCCCCAAGATCTCTGATTTGGCCCTGCATCTCCCGATTCCCAATCAACCTCACTACAGTTGAAATCTCCTACCAAGATCAATCGATTCTTCCTTAAAAGCAATCTTCTCAACGACTGAATCATATCCTCTACCATCTCCTCAAACTCCAACTCCCTCCATGCTCTGGTCTTTGGTGGCATGTAAGCTACTGCTATGTCTAGCTTTTTTCCTTCTATATCATTGAGTTCAACTGCCATTATTTCTGCCTTGTCATTATTTAACTCCACTTGCTTTGCTGTCATAGGGTTCTTAACTAATACTGCCACTCCATCTCCCCTTTTACCCTTCCTATCATATCTCCATATATTATATCCTTCACTAAACACTGTTGCTGTCAAAGTCCTGGTTCAGCTTTGTCTCCGTCAAACAGACTATCTGTGGTTGATCTTTTCTTAATATATCATCTAACTCTACCTTTTTACTGTTTATTCCATCTATATTAGTGTAGTAGCACAGTATATTTGAATCCACCTCCTTGTTTCTCTTTCCTCTCTGCCTCCTACCAGGTTCACCTCCTCCTCCATCCCTTCCCTGACCCAGTTCCACCTCCCCTGTTAATTCTATTCTGGTGGGGGCCTAACTCTGTGGTCTAAGTGTACAAGAGTGGCTGTATGTGTACTAGGAGTGTGACTGCTACTAGCCGTGGACGGATGGTGTGAGCCAATAGCCGTTGACTCCTGGTCACGCGGCGGCGGTGGTGCCTGAGCGACCGTAGAGTGAGATCCCACTTCAGTGGGGGAGGACGCTAATCCTAACTGGTCCCGAGATGGAGCCAGGACTGCCGCGTGAGACCTCATGGTCGTAACCGCGTCTGATGTAAAGGTACCAGGAGACTGAGTAGGGGTAAGAGCCTCACCGTCCGTCGGAGGATGTCTGTTAGTTAACACTAGTTTGGAACCTTGGAGCCTAACGTGTACAGTTTTCCTTTTCCTAGTGGCGGCGTGGGGGTGGCCGGCGTCCGTCCCAAGGAGACCGGGGAGAACCCCCGGCGTCCCCGAGGCGGCCGCCGGAACCCCCGGCCGTGTCACCTTAAGATCTACTCGTGGAGAAGTAGGGGTCTCTCTAGATAGAACACGTCGTGGTGGGCTTGAGAGCCTGCGGATCTTGTCCGGCAGAAACTCTGAGCTGTCCATTCTCAGGCGTTCCGCCGGTGGATCCGGGTGGACAGGGCCAGGATATTCCGGCGACATTAAGCGGCTCTTCTTGGCTGGGGGAGAGGAGCTCTGTGCTGATGTCGTGGAGGACGTAGGCGACGCAATGGTCAACAAAGGTATTGGGGGGTTGTGTGACTGGGGAGCTATATGATCATCAAATGAATATAACTGAACTAACCTCAATAATTCTGGGTTATCACATAACAGTTCTTTGTTAGCTACTTGAAAAGCATATGCCTTAAACTTGGTCTTAATGTCAATGAGAGTGAGCAAACAATATGTATCTTGGGCAGCGAGCCATTCCTCGAAAAGGTCTGAACAGACTGGACATGTGCGAGATGTCCACATGAAAGAGGCTCTGTCTAAGCATTGAACACACCTGATACACAGGCTATGCGCTGGTACCGGTATTAAAAAACATGTAGGGGTTGAGCAGACTGTGAACAAAGGCATGATTCAAGAGACTCCCCTCCCCGGCGGGAACGTCGCGGTAGCAGGAGGTCCTAGGGGTGTGCCTGGAAAGAAAAATTTCCAGGAATCAGTGCTCATAAGGATATACAGAGAGAGCCTCACATATCCTATCCTCCCGGTGCAAGAAGAAGAGGAGGCCACGGCCTCTCCCTTTTCCCTACCCCTAAGAGGTTGTGAACTGCCTACTCCCATGCCCCTGGCCAACATGAGAAGAGGTTATCACTTTGCAGAGGGCGAACTTTATGACCTGGGTCATAGAACAGTAAGCCAACTGGCGGCGTTCCGCTCTGTGCTATAGCAAACACGCAAGCAGCCGCTGGTACATTTACTGACTAAGCCGCCGGTAAGGCGGGGTAAACGACACTTAAGTTAGCGCGCCAGCTCATGACAAGTCATAGGTGGAGTGGCCGCCGGGGCGTTTACACACTGGGCCGCCGGCAAGGCAGGGTAAACGACACCCTGATAGAGCGCCCGCTCATGATGTAAGTCATAGGTGCAGTAGGAACCCTGGCGGCGGGAATCGGCGTGCTACACCAAACTAACGCCCCCCGCCGTCGGACTGTATACACTAAGCCGCCGGGAAAGGCAGAGTAAATGTCAGAGGGGCTCCCCAGCACAACACACCACCAGTGTTACACACGTCGGATTCCGCCGGACCTGCGAGGTTCCGGGAACGAGGAGGAAGCGGCGCCATACCCCCGTCCAACTGAACCACGGCAAGGGAGAAAGAGAAGCCCAGCAACACGCCGGCACGGCGGACCGAACCAACGGCTGCAGAACCGAGGCCGGCGGGACAAGCAGAGGGGGGGGGACACTCAGAGAAAAGCACAACCACGAGAGAACCCGGCCCAAAACTCACGCACTCCCAAGTGTAGGATGTTTCCCAGGACTCCCGGCAAGTGGCACACAAACCAACAGGGAGACCCTAGAAACACAGGGGACATAATAAATTAGAACAAGAGCAAAAATAAAAGTACCCCCCCAAAACTAGATAACCTACAGGCTTATCCAGGGAAAAACAGACAACACGGATGAAACATGAGAAAAAGGGCAAAGAGATCGCCCCTACGTGGGGCCTCTCAGCAGACTCGGACGCCAGAAGACCCCACAGCCACGTGTGACAATCGAAGCCCGGCGCGTCTGCAAACAAGGACAGGGTCCCCAGACCCCAAGCTGAACGAAGGAACAGCTAACGAAAACTGAAACAAGCCTCCTAACTAAGGAAAATAAGCAAAAACTAAGGCGCATAGCAAAAGGAAAACACCACGCGTGTGGTGACAACATTGAACACAACAAGTAAGCGCCTAAACGTACCCTAATTTAACACTTCCTACGGGCCAACAATAACACAACCCATGCTAGCTAGTCTAAACCCTGCTCACTATCTCCCAGATATATACAAATGAGTAAAGACTCACTAGAGGAGAGCGAACGTCGAATGAAGCCGGAGCCCGGGGGCACACGTGTAGACAGTAGACCCGCGGGGAAGAGAAGGACGAATTGTTGCGCTTGACGAGAGGCGGTAAGAAGCCACAACGCAAGAAAATCCACTGAATGTGGGAAGCTTGTGAATAACAGTGTTAAAGTGTTAAAAAATGTTCTCTTATTTTTTACGAAGTTTTTTCGTAGTGGGTACCCGATCTATGAAGATCCCATAAGAGATGTAGCGTTGCAGTTATGAAGATGACTCTTGTTCTTCCCCGCGGCGGTTGTTGTTGTTGTTGATGTTCCCCAAGCTGCCTGGCCGAACAGCCCCAAGGCCCCGAGCAATTCCAAGGCCATAACCGAGTGCCCCCACAGAACCCTCCCTGCCGACCACAATAAAGCCTGGGTGCCCGAAGCCACTCCATGGCGGGGAGCTGAGGAGGATGCGGAAACGCCCGGGAAACCAAAGCCCCACCCAGGGCCCTGTGCCCCTCAGCAATTATGAAGAGAAAGTTGAGGGGCAAAGGATGCGGCGGTTGATTCAAACGACTGACGTGGGTGTTGAATGAAGACTATTATACTAATAGGCAACATCGTCAATGATGAAGGGGCCACTATTAAATATATATATATATATGTATACCGGTATATAGTTTATATATATATATACTGTATATACATATATATATATTATAGGTTTGACTCCTGTAAGGAGATAAAGAAAACCTAATATTTAGTAGTGGCCCCGTAATCATTGACGAACATGCCTATTACATAAGGCACCCTCTTCAAACACTCATCCGCCGTAGTTTGAATCTACCGCGCAGAGCATTTAAAAAACTGAGGAGCCTTCATCATGAGCGCACGCGACCTCACTCATGGCTTCAGTCATAATGAATTGAGTTCTCACTACGAAAAAACTTCGTAAAAAATAAAAACAAAAAGAAAATAAGAATAACTATTCAATAAGCTTTCCATCATATCGTGGATGTACTTGTGTGGATCTTTGACCAGACGCTGATTCAGGCGTCATTCTTCCTTCACTGACATATCAAGTAAACCAAAATCCTTAATACATCAACGAATGGGAAGGGGATGGTCGGGAGGGCCCCAGTCGTCAATGATTACGGGGCCACTACTAAATATTAGGTTTTCTTTATCTCCTTACAGGAGTCAAACCTATAATTTATTAGTGGCCCCTCCATCATTGACGAACATGCCTGATTTCTAAGACTGGAGGGGGACATTCGTAATCATATCATAACTCTAGAAAAGCAGATAATCAAACAACCACATAGTATTCTTACTTTTGTAAAAAAGAGATATTCGGGTGCATAAACTTTACACAGCCTAAATCTTCAAAAAGGGGTACAAGCAGGAGCGTGCTTCAAAGAAGCCTGCTTGAAAAAGGGTTAACTCTGAGACTCTGTACACAGATCTGCTAGTTAAGAAGGCACCCCACTTAAAGTAAGTGGTGAAAACTAAAAACTTATAAGTTTACATGTGCACATATAAACCCCATTAACTAGTGGATATATTCCTAAAAATATAACCAAACATAAATTAATTCTTGTACATTCGTAGAAGTACTGAACTCGTGTACTTATGGAGAAGTAATTACTTCAAAAGTAAAAGTCGTAGTTGCAACTACCGAGATTTCTCAAAAATCTATTGCTTCACAGCCAAAGCTACTTACAACAAGAATTGTTGTAACACTACTATTGGCCTTTAGCACAATTTCCTGCAATGAATACTACAGAGAAATTTTATAATACAATGCCTACAATCAGTATCACAGCTCGTATGTTCCGAACACATACTCCGGAGGGGTCTAGGGTGTCCTATGTCACACTGACTGCACCCTCCCCCCCCCTTTTTCTTGAAATTAAACAAAACGTGACTAAAAGGGCCACCTAGACCCTCTGCCGTAAAGCTATACATGGCAAGGAAGGTTTGTCCAGAGCTACTGAAAGGTATAGAGTCAAAAACTCCTGATTAGAGGCCCACAACTGTGTGGACTTAATAACTTCCACCGAAAGATTATTAAGGAAACGTAAAGAGGCTGTCCCCTTGCGTAAATCGTGGGTCTTACCCACAACGCCGGGATTCTTCTCTTTAAAGTCCTCGACCAAGAGAGAAGCCAGTGTACGCTCCATCAAGCGTTCACCCGGACTTGCGACCCATAAAGCACCCTGGTGATTTAGAGGTGCCACTCTTAAATATTTGGTTAGAGCTTGCACTGGGCAAAAAAAAAAAAAAAAGATGGTGCACCTTTCCCCTTTTTAACGCCGGCACCGTGAACTCTGAAAACACGTGTTCACTGTGCTCATTCTTGGCTATGAATCCTGGGGAAGGTGCAATGTGAATACACTCATGAAGCCTATCAAACCTGAGGCAATTAGGTGTGTTGCTCATCGCCGCCAGCTCAGATACTCTGTTCCCGGTAGCCAAAACCATAAGGAATACTGCCCTTTTGTAAAATCTGCAGTCTTTGGTACATACGGGAACGAGAATAACTACGATGCTTTGTCCAGAGACCATGTAGGCCTGAGCTGACGGGGAGGTGGGCGGAGTTTAAAACCTGCCCTCATAAATCAATTTCAGATAAATGTTTCTGCATGATCAGATACATTAAATAATTAACAACCAACGCCACCGAGGGCACAGTTTGTTTTGTTCTAAGAATCCAAGACATAAAAGCTTGTCAATGCGATTGAAACTGTCGCTTTGTAGACTGGGTATATTGATTCGTGAATATCTTGGTCACGTCGCTACCATATGGTGCTAGCCACTGGGCCTCCTGAATGTCCATAATGAACAAGTCTGTGAGGTTGCTAGGTTGCCAATTGTGTTCTAAGTGGAACAACCCGACCGGGAGTGACACTGGGTGCGGGCACCACGTGTACAAATGCTGGTACCACACTGCACCGGCCACAGGGGCGCGATTAGCGAGACTACGCCTCGCTAATCCTGTAGTTTGTTGACTACGTGGCACATTAGAGACGCGTCTGGCGGCGGAAAATAGATAAATGGAACTCAACCTGTTCTCGTCCGTCATCAGAGCGTCAGGTCCGCCCGCCGGCATTATCGTCCGGCGGGTGAGGTACAGTGGGAGTTTGCAAGTCTTCTCAGACGCAAACAAATCCACTTGTGGATGGTAATGCTCCGCACACGCAAGAGCGCCCATTCTACTGATGTGCTTTGTCTCTGAGACAGAGCGTCTGCCCAGACGTTTGCTACGCCTGGGAGATAAGATGCGTGAAGATGAATGTTCAGCCTGTTGGCTAGTATAAAAATCTTTTCTGACACGTTTAGCCACTTCCGAGATCTTATTGACCCTTGTTTCTGAATACAGTGAACCACATTCAGATTGTCCATTCTGAAGGCCACCGACTTGCCCCGTAAAGCAGAGCCGTGAGCCTGAAGGACAGATAAGGGGACTAGTAAGTCTTTGACATTGATGTGGAAGATTTCTAAATGGGACCAAAACCTTTGACCCTGATGCCCGAGGTTTGACTAAAAGCCCCAACCTATCGTGCCTGACGCATCCATGTCCACCCATACCAACGGCGGAGGAGAGACATGACATGACTGCGTGCAACATTTCTCTCGTCGCCCAAACCGCTAGTAAGTTGTGTAATAACGTTGGGATAGGCCATACTATCCCCGTCGGTAATAGTGGGAAAAATTTGTTGCCCTCCAAGATTAAACGTTAGACTTACAACCGGCCCAACTTCACAGTTAGCTGAACCCCGTTGAGAGAACCGACTAGAGATTCCCAAAGTCTCTGTGTCGTAGTCAGACTGTGGAGAAACATAAACAGTTTTTGCGAAATCTGTTTCGAGTGTCCACACTCTGACTCAGAGTGAGAGAAGCTGTGTCCTCGACCAGCCCTATCCCCTGAAATACTCGTGGGGGAACAAGGGTTTGACTTTTACTAAGTTGACCTTGAATCCTAGAGATATGAGATGGTTTAACGTAACGTAGACATGACTGATGCGTAACTTTTCTGTTTCTGCCACCACCAGTTAGTCGCCCAGATACCACCAGACCCTGATCCCTTGTTCTAACAAGGGCATCAGGGCTTGCGGGGACCTTGCTTGAATGCTTGTGCCAATTGAAAACAGTCTTCCAAACTGCTGGTGAAATCAAAGAAGGAATTAGAACTGGAGACAGAACTACTTGGCTTGCAATACGGTCAAGAAGTTTCTTCACTAAGAACATCCTCAGATCCTGCCTTGCTCGAACTGCCTCTAATAAGGCCGTCCGAATATCTCCTAAAGACTTGGATGGAAGTCTGGAGAAGCAAGTGCCGGGAAAGTTCAATGGCTTTCCTGACTTCCGCGGCTTCTATTGCCTGAGAAGAGCGTAACAGAGACTTTGTTACTTGCTGGGAACCATATATTGCGAAAACAGTTTAAACGCTTTTCCTCTTAACCTAAACTCGCGGTCTAGGTAAGCTGGGGAAGGCGTGCTAAAGGGAGCTTATAATTCGCCCAAATTGATTATTTGGGGGGTGGCAGCCAAGCAGAGGGGACTCCGCCGGCACCAAAACCGGAAGAGAGAACCAAGAATGGCATTCTGGAGGGATTTGGTGGGAAGAATAAGTCATGGTTATAATAACTTGGAATTTCCTTAATATGAACATCCAAAACATTTCCGTAACATTGCTACCCCTGACTCATCAGGCCCGTATAAAAGAGGCATAGCTCCTGTTTTTTTGACTGGCGCCTTGTCTAAAGGAGGGGGAGATATGTCTGATATGACTCGCACAGTGGAAGTAGTGAGAGCTGCTGTGCCTGGCACATTGGAAATTGGGTCTGACACAAGCGGATGGTTAGATATTTTAGCTAAAGCAAAGGATGTAGCCAGAGGTCGCACATTCGTCGACATCGCGGGATCTCCCGTATCAGAAGGAGTTTCCGGCGTAGGGCCAAAGAACCTATTAAGTGCATTCAATAGTAGTCCATCAATCTCTTCCGCCGGTACATACCTAGCCGATGACGAACTCTGTGGAGATTCGACAGTACCCTGAGAGTCGCCTAGAAGGTGACTGGACTCTTCAACCTCCATCTCTGAGACCAGAGATCGTTGTTCTTCATCCGTTAAGTCTGGCTTATCATGGGAAGATCCCGCCGAAGCCGGGACCTCCACATGTTGCCATGTTAAAACTGGGATAGAAGATGGTACATCGGCATCCCGGTGGACGTCAGCACTAGTTGAGTCACAAAGGGATGTGTTCTGTCCTGCCAGGACTGTGAGTATCGCCATACACCTTGGCTGTGGCTGTCCCTCGCTTGCGAGCTCGGTATACTCTCTGAAAGAGAGCCCTGTAAAGGTTTATGATAATTAAAAGCTCCCATAGCTCATGAACACATTGAAAGCAGAGCTGGTGAGCAAAATCATAAAGTATACTAATTAATTTAATTTATATTTAATTGTATTAAAATAAATTACTATAAATAAACACAATATTATCATAATATAATCATAGAAAATATATATGGTTATTATTATTCAGTGATTAAATTATTTCATTAACAAATACAAATAATATAGGGATACCTGATCTTAACGGCGTTGAACATACAGCAATGAGAGGTTCAAGTGCCGACATGACAGAGACTGGGGGAAAACTACCCCGCCCCCGGGAACTACCTGGTCACCTGGTGCAACACCGGTACTCCGCCCTGGAAAGAGAAATTTCCGGGGATTAATGCTCATAGGGTTACACCCAAAAAATGGTACAAAATATGTGCCACAAAACCGCCGGTCAACGAACCGTAGCACTCCACCACTACTTTTCGTTTTCCTTTAGTTTCATATTAAAGATTTCAGGATATATTTACCTGTCCAGAAGATTTAAGCATATCTTCTGAATCCTCATAAAGATGAAGCATATCTTTATTAAAGATGAAGTCTTTCAAGTATCCCTTTACACTTGAAACACTAGTAAGATTCCGGCATCTTTTTATCCCATAAAAAGTCTAAGCCTATCCTAATCTCTAATCCGGCTTCTCCCAGAAGCCCTCATAGATCGCCGTCTTGAAGGCCGTGATACCCTATTGTATCAATCAATTGTTTGGCAAATGATCGCGAATTGCAAATCAGTTAATATAACCACCCGAAGGTACAACCGCCGGGTTTTATATGCAATGTCAAACCAATTGTACCTGCCCCAGACCTTTTTTGTAAAAAGGTCGCCGGGAGGGAAAGACTAAACAAACAAACAACATTGTTTCAATTGTTTATTAAAGATTTCAGCATATCTTTTACCTGTTCAAAAGAATTAAGCATAACTTCTGAATCCTCATATAGATGAAGCATATCTTTATTAAAGATGAAGTCTTTCAAGTATCCCTTTACACTTGAAACACTAGTAAGATTCAGGCATCTTTTTATCCCATAAAAAGTCTAAGCCTATCTTAATCTCTAATTCGGCTTCTCCCAGAAGCCCTCATAGATCGCCGTCTTGAAGGCTGTGATACCCTATTGTATCAATCAATTGTTTGGCAAATTATCGCGAATCGCAAATCCGTTAATATAACCACCCGAAGGTACAACCGCCGGGTTTTATATGCAATGTCAAACCAATTATACCTGCCCCAGACCTCTTTGTAAAAAGGTCGCCGGGAGGGAAAGACCAAACAAAATAACTGTGTGGAGCCCCCCTCGCCGGGAATAACACAGGAAGCCTGATCCAGGCTCGACCACAGAAACGCAGTTTCTGATGAGCCCTCAAGCGACAGGAAGCCTGATCCCAGGCTCGACCACAGAAAACGCAGTTTCTGATGAGCCCTCAAGCGACCAAACTCGTCGGGGTAACTTACCTATTTTAGCCATCCTGACTAAAACTCGGTAAACAAAAACGGTGTTCTCGGAGCAACGAGAAAAACGCCGGAAAGGTAACCCCCACCAAACGAGACATTTTAACACATTTTATACAAAGGGTGTGCGCAAAAATAGGGATACCTGAACAGGAGGGCGTAATGCATAAAGCAAAAACCGGGGCAAAGGTAGCCATGACAGAGACTGGTGGGAAACTTACTCCAGGTTCTGCATAGACCCGCCGGGACCCAGCTCTGGAAAAAATAAAATTTCCAGGAATTAATGCTCATAAGGTTAACCCAATCATGTTCGCACACAAGTGTTAAATAACCCGCCGGGTAACGAGACGTAATACTCAACGACCACAGCTCGCTACGCGGTGGGGTTTCCTAAGTAAAAGATTTCAGAATATCTTAATTTGTCCAAAAGATTTATGAATACCCTCTGACATAATATATAAAGACCAGCATGGCGTTTATAAGTGATTAAGTCTTTCCGGTGGTGTTTGTTTCAAGATTAAAGTTGGGAAAAAAAAAACTAAAAAAGACGCCGGCCCCCGAATTATCTCGTAGATCAAAAACTGGGAAGCCTGACAAATATACGAGATCTAACTTCTGCCGAAGTATCTTTTTAGATCGCCGTATGTTGAAGGCGGCGATACAAAACGTATCCCTCAATTGTCTGGTTAACTAACTGAATTGTAAATTCGTTATTCCCATCCGTCCAAGGAGCACCCGCCGGGTGTGAATAATAGTTTAAAAAACGTTAACCCCAATTGTGCCCTAAAGCGCCGTATGTTGAAGGAGGCGATACACAATGCATCCCTCAATTGTCTGGTCAACTAAACTGAATTTTGCAAATTCGGTCATCCCACCCTTCCAGGTTGCACCCACCGGGTGATTTAAAGTTTAAAAGTTAACCCCAATTGTTCCTATCCCCACTTCTTTGTAACAGATCGCCGGGGAGGAAATACAACTACAGCATAGTTTTATATTGGCTTTGCAAAACCGAAAAAACTACAAACAACACGTGTCCGTATGAACACTGTTAGATGGGTACAGCCAACCCGCCGGGAATCAGAAGGAGCCTGAAACAGGCACCCCAGAGACGCAGTCCTGGGGAGCCACAGACACCCACTCGCCGGGGAAAACAGCCTGTTTTAAACCACGCGTGGCCAAAACTTGGCAACCAGCCGGGGTTATCAAGGTGAAACCGAGAAAAACCTGCCGGAAATAACCCACCCCGTCCAGATACCATCTGAACGCAACACCGGACCGAGGCGTAGCTAAAACACAACTAACGCCGGGCCCAACATAGTCCGTGGAATTAGCCAATACACAACTAACCCAGGACACATAAATAGTCCGTGGAATTAGCCAATACACAACTAAACCAGGACACACATGACACAGTAGTACATATTTAGAAAATAAATCAATAACACTTGTATATGTGGTAAAGCTACGAGAGGCTGGCTAGGCCTAGGCAGACGGATAACAGTAACATGTCGGAATATAAACAAAAAGCACTGAATTATATCACAACAGGAACCACCGCCAACACACCACTGTAGCAAACACTTCCGGCAAAGGGAAGAACTGACTCGGGACCCAGAAAAAAATTCACTAAGTGAAGAAAAATACGCTGGGAACGACAGCAAAAATACGCTACCTCATCAGAAAGATAAAAGGAAGCAATAACGTGTAATGAAAGCCGCCTGCATCACAAAGCTAGCTAACTGTGAAAAAGTTCACCTGTCCACAACAGGACCACGAGGGTACATCCGAAATAGATGCCCCAAACACACGACCCAAAATACACTGCACTGCGGGCAACTAGCCCAGGACACTCCTGCTACGCATATCCTAACCTTACTCGATACATCCCGGAGTAAACAAATGAGAAAAAACTCACTAGGGACGCAACAAATGCGGAACCCGCGGAGCGTGGGGAGACACGTCCGGGCAGGCTGAGCGCAGAGCAGAGAAGGAAGAATGACGCCTGCAGTAGCGTCTGGTCAAAAGATCCACACAAGTACATCCACGATATGATGGAAAGCTTATTGAATAGTTATTCTTATTTTCTTTTTATTT
The DNA here is from genome assembly GCA_032716605.1 of Paralithodes platypus. Classification (NCBI taxonomy): domain Eukaryota; kingdom Metazoa; phylum Arthropoda; class Malacostraca; order Decapoda; family Lithodidae; genus Paralithodes; species Paralithodes platypus. The sequence goes on along the minus strand of CM064487.1, from coordinate 42,820,496 downwards.
TTATTTTTTACGAAGTTTTTTCGTAGTGAGAACCCAATTCATAATGACTGAAGCCATGAGTGAGGTCACGTGCGCTCATGATGAAGGCTCCTCAGTTTTTTAAATGCTCTGCGCGGTAGATTCAAACTACGGCGGATGAGTGTTTGAAGAGGGTGCCTTATGTAATAGGCATGTTCGTCAATGATGGAGGGGCCACTAATAAATATATATATATATACACAGTATATGTATATATACAGGCTATATATATATCTATACTGTATATACTGTATATATTTATTTTTGTTTCTATGTGAATGAGGGAGACAAAAGGCATAACTGCCTGCAGCAAGTGCCTCCCCCAGATTTCAAAGAGTAACAGGGCCGAAATCAAGGGACGTTCGAGCTAAAATGCCTGGACACACGGAGTTTGAATCATTTAAGTCATAGGAAAAGGGAAAGACTGATTCTGGGAGAGAGTTCTAGAGCTCAGCAGTTGAACAGGAGAAAGTCTGAGAATAGCGTTGCACTCCTGGGTTGGAGAGTTGCACAGAGTAGGGGTGGGATTGTGTTGCAAGGCGGGTACTACGCAACCTATGTAGAGGAGGTGGTATACACTGGGAAAGCTCCGAGGAACACTGATCATTGTAGTAGCGATAGAATAGCGAGAGAGATGCAACATTGCGGCGAAGAGAGAGAGAGATTGCAGAGAGTTGGTGAGTGGACGGGAGTTAATGATACGAAAGGCTTTCCTTTCTACTTTATCTAGGAGTACGGTGTGAGAGGATCCTCCCCACACATGTGAACAATACTCAATACAAGGACGCACTGTGCCCCTGTACAGAGCAAGAAGCTGCGCAGGGGTAAAGAACCCCTTGAGGCGGTCGAGCACACCCAGCTTCTGGGAGGCTGCCTTAGCGAGACTGGTAATATGGTCTTTCCAAGTGAGAGCAGAAGAAAAAGAGACACCGAGAAGATTGAGAGAAGATGAAGGGTTGATTTTTGTATTGTTGAAGAATAAGGGATAGTCCTCTGGAGGTTCCTGATGGGTAGTAAGATGGATAAATTGAGTTTTGGAAGCATTAAATGCAACAAGGTTTTCTCTACCCCAATTGGAAATAGTAGCTAGATCAGAAGATAAGTATTTTATGGCTTCAATACGTTTACTTTTGATGTATGTATGTTTGTATGTATATATATATATATACAGTATATATATATATATATACAGTATATATATATATATATACAGTATATATTTATATATATACAGTATATATTTATATATATACAGTATATATTTATATATATATATATATTTATATATATACAGTATATATTTATATATATATATATATACAGTGGTCCCTCGCGTTTCGCGAGTTTCAGCTTGGCGAAACACAGTATTGGCGATAGGTTGGATATGGTACCAGAATCCGAATTTGGCGCTTCAAATGCACTTTTGGCGAGAATGCTGACGTCACGGAATGACGTCGGCCCAGAATGCACTGCCCGTAAGCGTCCACAACCACCACACTCACTCGTCTCACCAGGCCTAACTCAAAATAATTCATAGTAAATATAATCTGTTATCTATTATTCCATTTAAAGTACTATTCGCGTTTGGCGATGGTTTGGCGAGACTAATGAAATCGCCAAATGAGAGGGACCACTGTATATATATATATACTGTATATATATATATATACTGTATATATATATATATATATATATATATATATATATATATATATATATATATACTGTATATATGTATATTTAATAGTGGCCCCTTCGTCATTGACGATATTGCCTATTAGTATAATAGTCTCCATTCAACATCCCGCGTCAGCATTTTTAATCTACCGCGCGGAAGGATCAGGAGGACTCATCATAAGTGCACGCTTAATTCCCTTATGGGATCGTCATTATGATTGGGTACCCTACAGAAAAAAACTCTGTAAAAAATAAACATTAACTTAACCCTGCCCTCCCCCGGCCTGCCTGTCCTAAGGACAGTGTCAGGTACCCGGGCGATTTGGCCAAAAAACGTCTAGGCCTAGGCTACCGTATCTTTGTTATTTTAACTGCTAGAAAATGTCCACGCATGTCTAAACATACTGTGGTTTCCAATCTGTAGACTGGCATTGAGTAGAGCTCTCTAAGTCAACTGGTTCAGTTGTGATGACGATTTCCGTGGAGCGCATTTTTCCACGATTTTAGCCATATGAGACTTTTCACTACTGAAATAACAACATACAGATACACAAAAACAAACTACGCCTCTCCTTCTTGTGTTCGGAGGTGCGCAACGTCGGTCCAACCGGCTGTGTTTACATGCGTCGGACGGACGGCTTTCAAAACAAGCTGAATAGGCATTCAAGCTTACTTCCGGTTATAAGGACACCCGGGGTCCTGCCCAACTGCCGCGGTGTCCTTATATAAGGACAGCCGGGCTGGAAGGGTTAATATCTGTTATCATATGACTTACCATATGTGGATTTCTCGTGTTGTGCTAGCCCGACACCAGGCCCCCTAGCAGCCATCTCGCCCTTTCTCCTTCCGCGTCCATTCTGTCAACAAGGGACTCGCCTTGCTCGGCTTTATTCTTCGTTCCAGCGCTTTCTAGTGAGTCCTTACTCATTTGTATACACCTGCATTGTAGTAACAAGGTTCAGATTAGCTAGCAACGGTTACGCTATTGGTATGGCCGCAGGAAGTGTGTAAATTAGGGTACTATTGTAACAGGCGCCCCGTATCCCAGGATCGTCGCGCCACTTGTGTTATTGTTTTGTTTTGGCGCCTTTGGCTTTTGTTACATAGCTAGGAGGCTACCATTCTACTATATTATTATGAATAGCAAATGCTCTGGTTTAAGGGTGCCTGCACGTAGTGCTCCACCTTCCAGAGTTCGTAATTTGCTTCTAGGCCCCTCTCGTGGGCCTTCCCTCGTCTGTGTGCTGTGGCTGGGTCTTCGGAGCGTCGTCGGCTGGGATATCGCTTCGTACCTCATGGTCATCTTGGTTAGGGGTCTCCGGTTTAGGCTACAGGTAATTTAGGCTTCTGAATTCTCAGTATTTACTTTACCTTTATGTGCCCCTGGTGTTGAACATGTGTGCTTGCATGTTTTGGGTGGTTGGGAGACGTCCCTATATTGACATGTATATGTATTATAAATATTATGCAATGGGTTTTGGAGGAGGGAGCTGTGCTTTTGTCTCCCCCCTCTAAAATGTTGGTTGTTTTTTCCGGCGGCCTCTTGCAGCAGGGCCTAGGTTACCCGTCTTCAACACGGGTAGAGAACAACCAAATGTCCCGGTGTGGTATGGCTGAACCACATCCCTTCCGGCGGAAGTGCAAATTCCTAAGGGAGCTCATAACTCGGTTTGCCAGGTTAACTCGCCCTGATAATGTATAAGGTGTTGATTTTCGGTGTGAGCGTCCTGGGTTCGAATCCACGGACTGCCACATGTGTTTGTAAATTTTATTAATCGATTTTAGGAGTATGGTTGGTTGTTGGAAGGAACATAATAATTGATATTGGTTCAGGAGTAATTTATCGAGAGGACTTCCCTAAGTGGTTAAGGCCCCATTAATTGCTCTTTCCATTCACATATGCATAGCCTACGTGAGTTGCAGTTGGGATGTGTGTACATGCTTAGATTGATATGCAGGATTCGAAGTTGCATAATAAATCGTAGGCAGTGTCCACCAACCTTTAACTGTCTTCGTGGTGCGATGTATAAGGTGTTGATTTTCGGTGTGAGCGTCCTGGGTTCGAATCCACGGACTGCCACATGTGTTTGTAAATTTCATTAATCGATTTTAGGAGTATGGTTGGTTGTTGGAAGGAACATAATAACAAGTTACAATGACCAATCGCCCTGCGGCGCCATAGTCGAGTGTACAAGTGTGAAGATTCGTTATGCGAACTTGTTTCATTATCCCCCTAGTGCTTTAGTAAGGGCTAATCATACGCTATTTATCAATGGGTCGCAGTGTCAATCAGCTTATATGAGAAAACCCCAGGTTTTTTCACGGCGGGTCCAGCGGAAGATTAGAGTAGTTGTGAACTATAGCTAATTTTCCGGCGGACTCAAGGTAGGATGTTTAACACCTTACGAGCGGCCTATGCGGTTTATTTATGTGTACCGCACAGCGGGGTGTTTTTAGCCAAAATAGGGCTGTTTACGTGATCATTTTCATGCCTAAATAAGACCCAGAACGTAAAACAAGTACCTATCCCTGAAAGGGCATAAACAGAGCTTTCGAATGACACCATAACGATCCTTGTATGATGGATAGTTTTCTTGCAATAACCGTGCAACGCGAGTGCAAAAAGCAGGTAATTCGGTACTTTCAGTACATAATTGAGTATGTAGCGAGTGAGAGAGGGAGGAGGGAGCTGAGATTTGTGTCAGTAGGTTCGCCGCGGTGGTCTGGAGCAGTCATACGCTCGCTAGTCTCCTGCCACCACTTGTCTCTCTCTCTCAGCCACATTACGTGCTGAAATTGCCACTCGAGTTATGTCGAGCGCCGCCACATAGTCCAGCTTTATTTAACTCGACTTATGTTGCTCGCCGCTAAATAAGGGTTAATACCTCGCAGGTTATCCTTATGAGCATTGATTCCTGGAAATATTTATTTCCAGAATCCCCGGCTTCTTTGTGACTGCAGCACCGGCGGAGTTGGGGGGGCTGATTCCGGCGGGGGGCCTTTATCCATCATGCCTCGCTTTGAGTTGTGCGCTACTCCTACCTGTTCCTTATAGCCCATTTTCGCTCATAAGTTGTGCTTGAAGTGCGTTAAATGTTTGGACCGATCTAGAGGTTTGTGGGTGTCACGGCGTTGTCCTGTTTGCTCTGAGCTCAAAGCCGCATTATTCACTAAGAAAGACCTTTCGTGCTTGGCTGCACTGCAAGAGATTAAAGCAAATTTTAACTCTTATGCTAAAGATACAGCCCATAAGGCACTTCATTGTGATGACGAAGCCCTCTGGGAAAAGTTGATTATCAAGTCGCCTCTCACTAAGCTCGCCTCATTTAAATCTGTTAAGCCTAAAGTCAAGTTGAAAACCCTCATCCCAGAGGTAGTGAGTAGCAGTAGTGACACCGAACTGGCTGAGGTCCCCCCCCCATCTGCCCAAAGAGGAGACGATCACCCTCTCCGAAGCGGAAGTCTAATTCCAGGTCTAGGTCCCCTCCTAGACGGTCTCGGCACTCTTCGACTGAATCTTCCCGGTCCCTCAAGCGCCGGAAAGAGGACTCTGAGTCATCGGTTGATACGCCGCGCAGTGGGCGCCGGTTTGGACACCCCTCAACCACCTCCCTCCACCCCTGCGTCTGACACACCTCTGGTCGATTCTGGGGAATCGGAAGTGGGGGTAGAGGCCACGGATTCCACCCCTAGTCATGAACAGTCTCTAAGTGTCCCATCTCAGGTGACTTTTGCTATACCTAAATTGAACTATGTGCCCCGCAGTGTCCAATCCGCCGGCCCAAGACGGGTCCTGGCTGAACATTATAGAAGTTTTTTGTCAGGGTCACACACTGATGACAGCTCCCAAATAATTCAAGACTCCCAGCCACCCGCGGTAGGTGGGTGCTGGAGGCAATCAGAACCATCTCTGAGGCACAGAAGGGACTTCCAAGACCTAAGAGATGAGGATAGTCTGGATACGGTACCCTCTTCAGTCCCAGATTTAATGTGGCCTCCGGCGGAACAGGCACCAGAGCCACATCAGGGTAGTTCTGAGGGTAGTAGGGAGCCGGAGGACTTGCCTTTAGCCCCGGCTCAACAGACTATTACAGGTGAGGAGTCTGAAGTAACTCACAATCATCTAGGAACTCTCATAGTAAGTGTGTTACCTCAGATGAAATCAGTGATATATTACATAGGGTTATGCAATAGTATAATCTCCTTGTCTCTTCTGATCCTCCTGCTTGTCAACCATTAATTGCGCCCAGTCAATTAATGTTAAGACCTCTCGTAACTCCAGGCGTGCTGCCTTCTTTGACCCCGGCTGTTTCTGCGGCGCCAAGCACTACAGTGCCGGCTACTATGACTACCACCAATGTGAGGGTTATTGCTGATATTACTCCCCCCCCCCCCCCCCCCCCCCTTTAGACAAGGTATCATTAAAGAAAGGCCCCATGCCCCTTCTCTATGGACCTGACTGTTCTTGGGTTCCGGCGATGCCCCTGAACGCACATTCTGCCATTTCAGGAGACCTTCCGGTTCCCGCTGAATGGACGATTGAGATAAACAAGAGCAGGAAATTTAGGGCTAAAGATGAGACAGGGAGGTTGCTGGATGTGTTGATTAGAGGTATCCCCAGTTCTTACAATCCAGAATATTTTTTGTATATGGCTGCCCCGGCGGTCCTTTCCGCCTCTTTGCTGACTGGACGAAAATTGATGGCATGAATGATGTCAAAGTTTTAAATGCTCTTACGCCGGAAATGGATACACTTCCGGTATTGGACCATATGCATACACCAGTCCTGCAGATGGGGCGGATAGGTCCAGGCCCCTGGGTAGACTGGGAATTAGAGGCTCAATTATTTTCCGCAACAATTACTTCCAAGTCCTCCCATCAAGTGCCACAGGAAATGCATCAGTATTTTTCATTGCCTGTCGCTAAGGCTGAGGGGGTTTCGCCGGCTCTGTTAACATTCCTGGCGGCTCCCAAAGTAGCCCTTAATACCTTAGATGAACCTTTTTGTACCCCTCCGGCGGCTCACCTTGAGAGGGATTTTAAATTAAGGAACAAAGCTTACCGGCAGTTCTCTCAGTATTTAGTGAATTGCCAGATTGCCGTCTCCCTTAACAGAACCATTTCGGCCATTGCTGACTCTCAGGTTAGGAAGGCCACTGCGTTATCTAGGAGACTCTTATTGTAAAACTCTATTCAGACCTTGGGGGACATTAGAATTGTAATCATGGAGGCGGTTCGAGCCCGCCAAGATTTGAGAGTACATCTAGTGAAGAAATTACCGGAGGACATTGGCCGCCGGGTAACTCTTTCGCCAGTCCTCACGGCATCCCTACTTACCGCAGAAACTTGGAGTATAGTGTTCAATCTGGTAAATGGGTGGAAGCAGGGTACCTCCCAAACTAAGGAGGACCCTGTTAAGAAGCCTTTTCACAAGCCAAAGAATGGAGGTAAGTCTCACCAACAGCAGGCTAAGCAATCCTTTCGTGATCCCAGAACCCCTCCTCAGCCGGGAGGTGCTCTGCCCAAACCCAAACAAGGTAAATACTCAGGGTATAAAGGTAAGCCCCATCATAAGTCAAATCAAGGGCAGACGTCAGCCAAGACTAGCCAACCGTCTGATACTAACCCACCACCACCTCCAAAAATTAGCCAACCAGCCTCTCAATCTCCCAGTGCCATGCTTAAAGGTACCTGGTTCGAGGGTAGCTTTACCGTACGGTCCCAGTTTGCAACCGGGGTCATTCCGGTCATTCCGCTTAGCTTGGCCCAGGAAGACTTGGGCCAAGAAGGCTGTGAGCAAAGGAATCACCTGGCGGTGGCTCTGGCGGCCTCGACTGCGTCAGGCGCGGGAATACAACCATGTGTCACAGGAGGTGGAGGCCCTCATCCAAGAAATTATATCAAAAGAAGTCCTTGTCTTAGTCAAACCAACTTGCCCAGTATTCACCTCCAGACTTTTCTTAGTGCCGAAAAGGGACAGTGTGCAAATGCGATCAGTAGTAGATCTCTCGCGTCTGAACATATTTATCATAAATTCACCCTTCCGGATGCTTACGGTCAATCAGATCATGCTCTCTCTTCCGCCGCAAGGCTGGATGTGCTCAGTAGACCTCAAAGATGCCTATTGGCATGTCCCTATACACAAAAGGTTCCAAAAATTCCTCGCTCTGAGGATCAGGTAAGAGACTTATGTCTTTCAGCAAATGCCTTTCGGGTTGAACCTGGCACCGAGAATGTTCACAAAATTAGTCCGGCAAGCCCTTGTTACAACAGGGCATTCAGGTGTTTTGGTATCTAGACGACTGGCTGGTGGTGGAAAAATCAGAGGAGTTATGTCACAACCATGTAAACCAATTATTACATCATGTATACAACCTAGGGTTCAAGGTGAACTTGGCAAAGTCTCGCCTTATTCCCACACGGAACGTTCAGTGGATAGGGCTGGTCTGGGACACCACCAATCTCACTCTTACCCAGAGTGTGGACAACCGGAACAGATTTCGACGGAACTGTTCCGTTTTCTCCACAGTCTGAATACAACCAGGAAAACGTGGGATTCCCTGATCGGCTCTCTCAACTGGATCCAATTACAGTAACTGTGAAGTTGGGCCGGTTGAAAATAAGGAGATTAATCTTGGAAGGCAACAGAGTTTTTCCTCTCTCGCCGGAGAAGAAATTATGGCCAATTCCTCCATTTATCCACAGCTTACTATCGGTCTGGGCCAAGCCGGAAATGCTTTACTTGATAATGACTTGGGTTTCTCCCCCGCCTACGGTATGGGTAGACACGGACGCCTCGGGGGCTCTAGGTTGGAGTTATCAATCGAATCTAGGCCATCAAGGGCAAGGCACTTGGCCACACGACAATTTGTCATATCAACAAGCTAGAGTTTTTAGTTCCTCTCTTTTTCCTACTCGATCATGGGATGTCCTTGCAGGGCAAGTCAATAGCGTTCCGTATGGACAACCTCACAGCAGTCCATTGTATTCAGAAGCAAGGCTCAGTGAGGTCTCGAGAGTTGCTAAAATTGTCAGAGCAGATTTTTGCCCTAGCCGAATCGCTGGACATCCATCTGCATGCCACATATCTTTCCGGCGTGTCGAACGTCTGGGCGGACGCCCTGTCCCGGAGGCAGAGCAACCTAGTAGAATGGGCTATCAAACAAACCGTCTTTGACAAGATGATTGCAAAGCCTTACCGTCCACAAGTGGATCTGTTCACATCTGAGGAGAATCACCTTATAAAACATAATAAAAAAATGGAAAGAGTTCAGAGAGTTGCCACTAAGATGATAGCTAGCCTTAGAGACCTGCCATATGAGGAGAGATTGGAGAGGCTAAAGCTGCCAACGCTGAGGGAGAGGAGAGAGAGAGGTGACATGATCATGATGTTTAAGTGTGTGAAAGGTTTTGAGAAGATCGACAAGGGAGATTTTGTGGTGAGGGACGAGGGAAGAACCAGGGGTCATGAATGTAAGTTGAGGAAAGTTGTATGTAAGTCTGATGTAAGAAAGTTCAGCTTCCCGTATAGAAGCATTGATTGTTGGAATAAGTTGGATGGGGAGGTGGTGGGAGCAAGAAATATCCAAACTTTTAAAGCAAAATTAGATAAATGTAGAGAGAGAGACAGGACAACACGAGCTTAGGCTCAAATTTTGTATACTACAATTAGGTGAGTACAGGCTCCCTCTCTTCCTAACCCGCCGCGGGAAGACCCCGGCGGGGGGACCGGATGCATTACTGGAGGATTGGAACAAGTGGACTTCAATTTATCTTTTTCCTCCACCAGACTCTGTACTAATGTGCCGGGTGATTCACAAACTGAGGGGTTACCGGGGCTTAGTCTCGTTGATCGCGCCGCTATGGCCGGCCCAAACATGGTACCACCAATTGCAGGAATGGTGCAGGACCCCGGTGTCGCTCCTGGTCTCCGCATTCCACTTAGAGATGATTGGCAACCTTCAGACCTCGCTCAGTTTTGCCTTATGGATATTTACAAGGGCAAATGGTTAGCTAAATTTGGGGAAAGTGTCACAAATAAGCTTTTGAACCAGTATACTATGTCTACCAGGAGACAATACCAGTCACATTGGAAAACTTTTACGACCTGGATTGTAGAGTCAGGGCAAACAGATGCCTCGGGGGCCTTGATTTTCAAATACCTAGATTATCTATTTGAGCACAAACGATTTTCG